>CM039088.1:57254257-57757945 GCA_022113865.1 Chimonanthus praecox | reverse complement strand
GAATATATAGATAATTTTGTGATCACTTGATCTAATTACCTTAATCCTCGATATTATAACTGTAAATTAGGGTCCCCATTTACACACCCGATTTTTCCGGGTGTGAGTGGCTAATTACCATTTTGCCCCCGCGTTTCCAATCAATTTGGATTCGTTCGAACAAATCTCCATTTAAAATCAATTCGTTCGAATGAATCGGCGTACTGTTCACCCGTGTTACTGTTCACCCATGAACGAATTGATTGCATGAATCAGTGATTCATTCGAATGAATCGATTCTCTTTAAAATTTTAAAGTTATTTTTTAAGCACTGTGTATTTTTAAAATTTCTCAAATTAAATTTCCGGACTAATTATGATAATCTGATAAAAATACTTTAAGACTTTAAGGTCTTTTGACACTCCTAAATATTTAAAACACAGTATTTTACAAATAAAGGTATCCCTAGAGTGTGCCGAAAACACATTTAGGAGTGTTAAAAAGTCCTTGAAGTCTTAAAGTATTTTTATCAGGTTATCGTAATTAGTTCGGATATTTAATTTGAGAAATTTTAAAAATACAGAGTGCTTAAAAAATAACTTTAAAATTTTAAAGAGAATCGATTCATTCGAATGAATCACTGATTCATTCAATCAATTCGTTCACAGGTGAACAGTAACACGGGTGAACAATAATGCGCGTTACTGTTCACCCGATTCATTCGAACGAATTGATTTTAAACGGGGATTCGTTCGAACGAATCCAAATTGGATGGGATATGTGTCCATTCGTTCGAACGAATGTCGAAATGAAGTGGGAATTCGTTCGAACGAATGAAAACGCGGGGGCAAAATGGTAATTAGCCACTCATACCCGGAAATGGGTGTGTAGAGGTAAAAAAACCGAGTGTGTAAACGGAGACCCGTAAATTAAATATCATTAGTAGAAGGATGGCAATCAATCACTGATTTTTACAAGGGGCCGAAAGGTTTTTGAATTAGTTTTAGGTGGATATTAGTATTTGAAAAATGAAAATGAGATGCACATTTTAGACAAGCCTTGTGATCAACTGTCGGCAGTAGCCAATTGGCGTTGATGCACATTAAATGCTCCAAATATCTTTCTACCACACATAAAATGACAATCTAAAAAAAAAGAAAAATTATCTCAGAAAATTAAAACAAAATACAAAAATTTATATAATTTTCTTTTGGTATGTCCATTGTTCAACACCGATCCACTGTGTTCAAAGGTAAAAAATAAAAAAAAGAGATAACTCTAACTTTTGTTATAGTTTCACTATTCCCTCTCTCTCTTACAAAAACAACATTGTATATTGCATTGATTAGAATCTGCAAATATATGTAAATTGAAAATTACAAAATTGGAACTAATAAAATTTTGGTCCAGGGTGCTGCTTCTATTGTGACCCCTAATGAACTTAGTACGAATTCGACGTGCGATAATGTAGATTAGATTTACAGTACATCTCTGATCATCATATTGTACAGACCTAATGTGGGACCTACTTTTGATGAAATGAGTGGCCACTATCCAGAGATCACCGTACGCATCCGCACGCGCTTTACCATTCTAGTGTTACTTCAAACACACTCTTACTAAAACTCACTCTTCGGATGATGTCTTATACTCTCCCTCATAGGATAGCAACCGAGTTACGCTACATGCACTCAAACTCGAACCATCCCGCTTTCTGAAACAGAACGTTACCAGCCCCCGTATAGATTACTTATATTTGAAATTAATAGGTATAAATCAGGTATTTAGTTCAAAATTTTGAATTTTCCTTTTCCTTCCCCAAACCCCCCCCCCCCCCCCCCCCCCCCCCCCCCCCGTCAAACTGTATCAAATCTTATGGGCATCATATGTCAGCCTATATAAAGATTGATTTTATATTGATAGGATAAATGACTTAAATGATAATAATGATAATAATATAAGACTAAAACTCAATATAAGATAAATTAGCTCTATAGTTATAAGAGAACACAAATACTTTATTAATTGATCGTGTTCAACCCATACAATTTATGATGATTAAAATTCTACGTGAGATTATTAAATAGGTGCATTAATAAAAATATATTAAAGAATCAGAAATTTAGATCAACTTAAAATCTTATCAAATCAAGAAACTCAAAAACTCGTTCACTTATTATTCATGAAATCTTTTCTAAAAGAGTTGATTTTTTAAACAAAATATTAAAAAATGGGCGTAGTTAAAATTTAAACTTTGACCCAATCAATTAAAAAAAAAAAAAAAATCAATTGACACCCTCTGATTTTGAACATTCGTGAACTTAGACAACCAATGGAAATCAATCGGAAGTTGCGATTCTGGCAGATTCGCTCCATCCCACATGAATGACTCTCGAAACAACGCTAGACGTTTCGTGTTTGGTGACAAATACTGATCTCCCAAGCTGTTTCCATGGCGACTCGCAAGAACCTTTCCTTTACTTCCATATATAAATTCCTCACAACGCCTTTCCCTCTGCAATTTCACAAAGAAGAAATCTCTCTCTCTCTGTCTCTCTCTCTCTCTTCTATACGATGGAAAGCTTTCTTTCAGGAAACATATTATCTACAACATTTTCTTTTGCTGATGTCATTTGGGTCATCTTCTTTCAGGCAATTCTCAACTGGGTCACTGGATTCCAATTGCCGTATTCCAAATTTCTATCGTTTTTGCGAAAGCAATTCGAATTTGTCATTGCAAAACCGAACCACAATGGGAGGGACAAGAAGAAGAATGTTTCGAGTCAACAGCCGCAGCTTTGTATGAATGAGAGGAAAAATGATGAGGTTCTGAATAGACAAGATGCAGAGATGGAGATGGCAAAGATGGGTCTCTTTTGTAACCCAGATTTGGATGGATCTGTTAAGGAATTTTTTGGTCAGGATGACTTTTCTCATCTGTTCGAGGAGGAAGAACCGAGCTTGGAGGAAGTGAAGGAGGCTTTCTGCGTCTTTGACTTGAACAGAGATGGATTTATAGATGCAAAAGAATTGCAGAAAGTTTTGTGCAGTTTGGGTTTCAGAGAAGCCTTGAATTTGGATGCATGTGAGAGGATGATTAGAGCGTACGATAAGAACAGAGATGGTAGAATAGATTTCAATGAATTCACTAAACTCATGGAAAACAGTTTTGAATGATCAAATCATCTGCACTTCAGACAATTTTGTCAATACAAATCAATTTCTCCAAGTTGTTTGGCTTTTGTGAGCTTTTACTTGGGATTAGCTCTTATTTTGTTTGCTATATGTTTCAGGTTTAATGAGAATTTTACTGTAAAAATTTGGAATGACGAAAGTAGCATCTAATAAATATGAGAGCAATTTTTAATTTTTTTTCCCTTTCAACAAAGCATTCTTTTGATCATTCATGATGAAGGAAAATAGTCTATTATGATGTGAAATTAAAGAGTAAAGAGCAAGTTTAGTGAAAATCTGAAAGTCTAAAATATGAACAAATGGTAAATAGAAATGCCAACGGTAATAAGGAGGCCCATCCTAACAAAACGGGGTCAACTTATGCCACTTGGTTTTAATATCTTCTTTTACTTTTTATTTAAATTGCATAAAATAGTTTTTATATGTATATAGGGTGCTCGTGGGTTTCATGCAAAAGTTAAATTATTTTAAAATTAAAAGTTAAGTTAAAAATCATCACTAGTCTAGTCATCCCATCTAAATTTAATTTTAGTCAATAATTATCTCAATATCTGTACATTTAAATATGATGGTTTGTGATGTAGGCTAATATAGAATAAGCAATTTTTGTCTCAAAATATAGTGGAAGCTGAATAATTAATCTAGCCCGACATGAATTCGGGTAATAATCAAGGCCCAATAACGCTGGTTTGAATTGGGATGGCCGAATAACCACTGGTCATAGAGGAGAAGGAATCACAACACTGGTGGCAGCAGGAACTTCAGGTTTCTGCATATTGACAACTCAGCAACTCTATGCTTCACCCAATGCATGGGCCAAGGCTTGGGTCGGATCTTGGGCTTGACTTTATATGTATTGGGCTTAGACCCACCTTCTCTGATGCCCACATCAGTTTGATATGACAATTGGCCTAAAATAGTCTTAGAAAATTTGCAATCTTATAAAATTCAGTCGTCCATCAATAATTTTAAAACATAAGTCATATTTTAAACTAAAAATAAATTATGTGATTTAATATTGTCTTATCTCGAATAAAAGCATAGCATGGTTTGTTTGGAAGTTGAAATCATTTGCAACTTGTGTAGAGATGACATTTAAGTCACGTTTTAGCTCGAATTAATCTGATTCGACTCGACCCATTCAAAAAAATTAACATAGCACTCGGATTGAATCGGGTGAGCAATTCAGTTTGGGTTGGGTTGGGTTGAGCAATTCAGATCAACACTTCGAATCAAATCGAGTTTAATAATTTTTCTTATGAGTTAGATTGATTTTTTTTTTATAAAAACCTATTGGAATATATTTAGGACATTAGAGTTATTATGTGATTAGGATTTATACAGTTTATATTTACCTCTAATTAAGATGTCTATTTAGATTATAATTATGTTAAGAGTTATAGTTTGAGTGTGATAATCCTTAAATCGGGTAGAAGCTATAAATATTCAATACAATACAGTATTATCTTTTCTACAAAACCGTACTATGAATATGCCTTAACTATTGAGTGTACTCCAAATTGGCCATGAATGTCGGCCCAAGTCTGCCCTTGATATTTTAGGGATGTCCGGCTCTAGCTACGCTAGGGACCATGGTCGAACAAGCTCTGTGTGGCCCACTTGCACCCTGCTGATGAGTGCAAATCAATCGAATAGAATAAATGCTAAGAACCCAATATTAAAACCTTATTTGGATCATCCAACGTTGTAGTACTAAATAGACCAAAAGCCAATTAAACATGTGACAATCTGATTTGAAATTTGAATACATCTACACTTAACAAGCCAACCATTATATTTTATTCATGGTAATTGAAAAATAATACTCAGATAAAAATTGTTTAAAAAATAGGAGAGAAGAAGGAAAAAAAAAAAAAAACAGAGAGTGATCATAGATAAAATTTCAAATTCATGACACCATCTATAAACACCATCGATTAGATTAAACATTCCAAAGATTTGACAGCAAGACCTCCTACAGAAGATGATAAAATTTATTCTTGGGGCAAGTACAAGATGTGGGAGATTGAGTAGAATGAGTGTCGTTGAAAATACTCGGAACTCGGTCTAAACCGAAAACCATGTGAGCGTCGGGACAGTCATTCCCAAACATGCATTCTCTAGTTGCAGCGAAACTTCGACAGATCTACAAATAACAATAGAATTTCAGTCTACAATTTCTCAATGGCAAATTGATTTAAAAAGATTTAATTATTTTTAACCATTTAATAACTTCTCTTGAATTATTATTTTTTAATAGTTGTTGAAATAATTTTCTCACTGAAAGGCACCGCAACAGGAGCAAGTAAATTGGTGAACAATTTTTTTTTATAACTTTGTGCAAAAACTCACAATTTGGCCTTGAGAAATTTGATCAAATATTTAGAAAACATTGAAAAAACCTTAAAAAACTTGTCAATTCACTTGGACCGACTCGCTAGAGTTTTTAAACCATGCATGGATCAGGGACGTTCCATAACTGGGCCTCACCCATTTAAAAGGATTTAAAAACAGTTTGAATTCAAGAATGTAAAACCCTGAATCATATAAGCCTTGACCAAAATCTTACAATAAATCTTGTTGCAGTTTGATATGGTGGATATTACATCACAAGTGTAGTCTAAAAATGTTTTTTTTTTTTTTTTGTAGTTGATGAAAATATAGAACTGAAAATGTTAATGACTACAATTATATGAAATTTGTGATTTTAAGTATTGAATTTACCTTGGTTTTGAACACTTGTTGACGAGCAGCAGATGGCAGTTCATGTCTCTTCTCGGCAATCTACAAATACAAGATAGATATCAAATTCCATGAATAGAAAGCAAGAGACCAAGAAACTAAGAGAGTAGAATTCAAAAGAGAAGAGTTATGGAAAAAGACATAAAAAACATAGAAAAAACAAAGAAGAATACCTCAGGCAAGAATTGCCGAAAATTGACGCCCCAGAGTCCATTATCTTTTGTGTAGAGTCCATTCTCTTCTTCGTAAGGCTGCATTGTGTAAGATGACCCTTCTTGGCATCCATTCTCTTTTGTGTAGAGTCCATTCTCTTCTTTGTAAGGCTGTATTGTGTAAGACAACCCTTCTTGGCATCCATTCTCTTCTGTGTAGAGTCCATTCTCTTCCTTGTAAGACTGCATTGTGTAAGATGACCCTTCTTTCTTTTTCTTCTCTCTAGATCTCATGAAGTAAATAACTGTAAAAGAAGAAGAAAGCCTCTGAAACCCCAAGAGCTAAGAATCTAATCTCTAAAGAGGGTAGGGCTGCTACGGGAATTTTCTCTTGTAGAGAGCAAAACCGACCTTAATAGAGATTTTTAGATTTAGAGTAATTAATGGTAGGTCTTAGTTTTAGCAAGAAAGAAAAATAGAAATGCCGACTCACCAGTGGAACTTAAAGAGTAAAACCCAACTCAAATAATCTATGAAATTAATTGAATCAAACCAATCGAAATAAAATCAACGAACCGGATTTCAAACTTGTCCAATGAACTTTTAACAAAATTTAACCTTGGCAAATCTCAACCTAATTATATCCAATTTCTAGCCAAAACAATCAGGTTGGTTTTTTTTCAAAAAAAACAGGTCATAACTCAGTTTAAATTAATTAAACTGAATCCACGTGCAACACATCAATTAGAGGCATGGGCTGATCCATGCAAGTTGACACGTTCATGGGTTCATTCTCTCAGGGATGATGGGTCTTCATGCAATCACCAAAACAGTGTGGTATACGGTTCAAAATTCAGCCCCGAAAGCACTTCTTAAAACTGGTATAAATTTCCTTTAATCCATCCAAAAATCCCTCATAAACGGGCCTAGATTAGCCCAGTTCACAGTCATGCCCGTACGCCCCAGTTGTGAAACTGGCCTAAGGAGGCCGATTGCACTGGCCCTTAACTGGGTTGGTTTCAGCCACGTCTTTCAGTAGGATTTCTCACAATCAGTCTCAACAACTGAACCAAACTGATTGAGGTTTGGAACATCAGTTTCAAACAAATCCCACAATAGTTTTAAGTTTTAACCCCCTTAAATCTGCCACAAAACCACTTCTGAAAAAAAAAAAACCATCTGCCAGGAATAATGGTTTAATCACTCTCAAAGGCTTAATTCAGTCAACCCCAAGATTGCTTACAGGAGTATAGGCATACCTGGGTTGAGAAGCTTAGATTTCAACTCCTCACACGCCTCTGCTTCAGTCAAGAATCACAGAGCCACTCTGCAGCAAACGCCAATCTGCACTATGGGAAAAATAAATTTTATTTCCTTCTAGCTTCTCCCCAAAATTGGATAATACAGTCCTTTATATAGAAAAGCAAGAAGGGAAGGCCTGAGAGAGAGGGACAGAAATTATAATCAGCCACGGTCGGCTAGAATTGAGAGTTGGCTCGCCCAGAATGAAAATTCCTAGGAAGTCGTCTCCTCCTACACTTCAATTTAGATCAATGTTACACTTCAATTTATATCAATGTTATGAGAACCGACTGTCTAACCGAACCGTCTTCAATACATTTTAGGTTCAACTGTAGTAAAAGCCGATTAAGTAGTAATATAATATAAATATTACATATAAAATTAAGTAAGCTATCTTTTACCAATAACATTAATATAAATATTAAAAACAATATTTAAACTCTAAATAATATATTAAAACGGTTAAAAATATAGGATAGAAATGGTAATAAATATTTATATTTCAAATATATATATTTTCTAATATTATTTTGAAAGTAAAAAAAATAAAAAAATAAAAATTCAAAATTTGTGAGGTAAAAATCGTAGAAAACCGCGGCTCTGACCGGTTTTCTGCGGTTTTTACCCACAACCGATTCTCAACCATAACCGAACAGCAGCCGCTGCGGTTTTGGTCGAACTACTGTTTCAACCGCAGTTCGGTCCGATTCTGATAATATTGATTTATATACAGAGTAGTATACTTGATAGAACAATTCAATTTCAAAGTCTTTCCCTACTCAACTTCTTATTGATTTACTACCATATTATTTTAATCAATTTCAAATTAATATTTCAACCATTTTGTCTAAATTTAATTAAAATTTTCAAATTATCTAATACTCAAGTTTTAGAACTTTTAATAAGAATTATAAATTAGTGAATTGACAAATAATACCGAAATGTGAAGAAAAAAATGATTATAAGAGAATGAAATGTCAGTATTAGTCAGTTTTATTTTAGAGTATGGACCACTTTTTTTTAAGAAAATGAGAAGCAAATGTTGTTTAAATTGATAGAATCTAAAATTTGAAAAATAAAAAATTTAAAAAATTATCGTATTAGTTATAACACATTTTATACATATTTAGAAACAAACTTTTCAAAATGGACGAATTACAATTTAGAAAAAATTGAAACAATCATTAATTTGACACCATTTAAAATTATATTAAGTTTTAAACAAAAAATTATTTTTAAAATTCATCCTATGATTGTCGTTACTATTTGGATACATAAAGAGAAAACCATTATTTATATAGATCTTTTATGTTTAGAAAAAAGGTATTAATAAACCATCGTGCTTTGATCCATCATTCAAAGATAAATAGACAAAAATTCACTACAAATATATCTAGAAAATTTGACGTAACATAAAATTATTCAATTCAAACAGTGTAAAGGTCTCATATTCATAATTTATTTATTAAATAAGTTCACTAATAAATAAATAAGTTCTGAGTTAACCCCTCATGTCATATTCAAATGGGCAATGAGTGAGTAAATGGATTGACCCTATATCTTAATTAACAAATGGGCAAAAAGCGAGTAAATGATTTTATATTCAGTTAACCCATTTATTTTATCAAAGATATTTTGATTTAGTTAAAAATATTTTGATCAATTGTTTAAATAATATAATTGATCTTATTAGAAATTGTTAAATAATGTATCATGTTAAAGATATTCCTGATTTAGTTAAATAATGTAATTGATCTGATTCAATAATGTAATAGTGTATTCCATTCCAGTTCAAGGAATTTCAATGTTTTAAGTATCATGTGGCTTAAATTTTAAATATCACTCCCTCTTTCTCAATTTCGTTGTCTTATATGGATTTTGGAATTGTCCCAAAATAGTTGCCTCATTTATATAAAAAAACAAGAAGAGAAGGCGACAGAGGGGGGACAGCAGTTATAATCAACAACGGTCGGCTAGAATTGAGAGTCGGCTCGGCCCAAAATGGAAATTCCCATGTAAGACGGGATTCTGTAGGGCTGGCATATGCACGGAAGTCATCTCACGCGTACACTTCAATTTATATCAATGTTATGAGAACCGGACTGTCTAACGAACTGTCTTCGACGCATTTTAGGTTCAATCGAGTTCAACTGTGGCTCACGATTTATGGATAAAAACCGCAGAAAACCAGAAAACCGCAGCTCTGACCGGTTTTCTGCGGTTTTTACCCATAGCCGATTCTCAACCAGAACCGAACCGCAGTCGCCGTGGTTCGGTCCGATTCTGATAACATTGATTTATATACGGAGTAGTATACTTGATAGAACAATTCAATTTGGAAGTCTTTCCCTACTCAACTTCTCATTGATTTACTACCATATTATTTTAACCAATTTCAAATTAATATTTCAACCATTTTTTCTAAATTTAATTAAAATTTTCAAATTATCCAATCCTCAAGTTTGAGAACTTTTAATTAGAATTATAAATTAGTGAATTGACAAATAATACCGAAATGTTAAGAAAAAAATGATCATAAGTGACTGAAATGTCATTATCAGTCAGTTTTATTTTAGAGTATGGACCACTTTTTCTTAAGACAATGAGAGGCAAATGTTGTTTAAATTGATAGAATCTAAAGTTTAAAAAATAAAAAATTTAAAAAATTATCGTATTAGTTATTACACATTTTATAGATATTTAGAAACAAAATTATCAAAATGGATGAATTACAATTTAGAAAAAAATTAAAACAATCATCAAAGATAAATAGACAAAAATTCATTACAAATATATCTATAAAAATTGACGCAACATAAAATTATTCAATTCAACAGTGTAAGGGTCTCATATTCATAATTCATTTATCAAATAAGTTCTGAGTTAACCCGTCATGTCATAATCAAATAGCCAATAAGTGAGTAAATGGATTGACCCTATATCTTAATTAACAAATGGGCAAAAAGTGAGTAAATGATTTTATATTCAGTTAACCCATTTATTTTATCAAAGATATTTTGATATCGTTAAAAATATTTTGATCATTTTGTTAAATAATGTAATTGATCTCATTAGAAATTGTTAAATAATATATCATGTTAAAGATATTCCTGATTTAGTTAAATAATGTAATTGATCTAATTCAATAATATAATAGTGTTTTCCATACTTTAAGCTCAATTACATTATTGAATGAGAAAGTGACCATTCCAGTTTAAGGAATTTAAATGTTTTAAATGTCATGTGGCTTAAATTTTAAATACTATTCCTTCGGTCCCAATTTGTTGTCTTATATGAATTTTAGAATTATCCCAAAATAGTTGTCTCATTTATATTGGAGTAACATAAAGTGTGTTAAAAATGGATGAGATGACATGGAGTGTTGTGAAACCCTGCCACCGATGTGGGAAGAGTCCCACATCGGTAGTGGAGGCTACATGGAGGGGGTATTTAAGAGGCCAAAACCCATTAAACTAGCATGACGCGTTTTGGGCCGGGCCAGATGGGCCCGGGCCCAAAGACAAAACCGTGCGGGCTCGCTTGTGTGCGAGGCCCAGAGCTGACAATATCTTGCTGAGTTTGAGCCCTAAGCCCTGTATATGGGTCGGGTCGTTACAAATGGTATCAGAGCCTCAGTTCAACTCTCGGACTGTGTGGGTCTTTCCTCCTTCCCTAGTGTTGTTGAACTAAGTCGGGTCGAGCCGGCTCTAATCCGCATGACTCAGATCAAAAAATATGTGGTATGGGCTAAGTACTTTTTATATTAGGGTTGTGTTGGATTGAAAGATTAAAAATCCAAATTAAATTTGGATCGGCAGAGTTCGGTCTTTAAAATATTGAACCCGACCCGACTTAATATCTAAATACTTAAAATTTGGATCAATAGCTCTGGTCGAGTTGGGTTTTAAGAAACCTGATCTGATCCAACACAATTTTAACCCTACTAGTTATAGTCACAGAGTCACAATAGTTATGTGTTATACTTAAGCACGAAAGATCCTGTATTCCTGAGTCCAACTGACCCTATTTCAAGTTTCAAACTAAGTTGTCGAATTGTTTTGATCCAATTAGAATAGTTGAATCAAAAAATTGACTCGCTGAATAATCTGGTTCATTCTGGTCTAATCTAGTTAATTATGAACAAAACAAGCAGGCATAATCCACTTTATAAACTCTCGTCCATTTGTAATTTATCTTTATTTTTTTACCAAATTTTAACAACATTATTATCAAAAGCCTTTAAAAAATTAATTTTGTCCCATAACACTCTCTCGCTCATTAAATTATTGAGTTCTACTTTGACTCTCCCCCTCTTTTCTTTTGATTAAGTCATTACCATCTGCGCCACATTTTTTCCTTTAAGTTGCAATTTTTTTTATTAAAAATGATATTTTATTTTTATAAAAATTAATTCAATCTAGAACATTGGGACAAAGGTTTTGATGATTACGATGATAATATGAATATCTTGATCATTGTTAAGACTTTTTTCATGAGTAGATTAGTTTGGAATGATAGTGATAATTTTCAATATTGTTTTTTCACTAATTCATATTCTATTATTGTTGATTCTGGTGAGTGAAATCCATTCTAATTGAATTTATAACCATTCTTACTATGAAATATAGTTTTTGATGGAGATCTAGTTATGTATACACGTACATATAAACAGGTTAAGAAAGTTCATATCTACCTTATGATCAAGTCGAGTTACATTTTTATTTGACTAAAGAGACTCTTTTAGTCATAATTATACCAAGACTACTTTCTAAATGAATATGGATCTTATGATATACAGACAAGGCAATGGTCAGATCAGTTAGCTCTACCTATTTATAAATGAATTTAGGTCTGCATATTTATTAAACAGGTTGGGTCAAATCTCTCACTTATTAAATGAGTTGGGCTGAGTTATCAGGTAACCCAAATTTTTCTAAATCAACTTACATAAGCCAACCTATATGAACTTCATCAGTTTCAATTCAGAAATGCATCGAAGACCCATCACAATCTTGATTGTGGACTTGGACTCGACTCAAAGCAATATCAGTATATGTAGAAAATCTCCAAATGTCGATACCACGAGGCCCAATAAACTGTAATCTAAATTCATAATTCTATAAATATAAACTGGTTGACGCGACACAAATTCATTTAACCATTTGGTAAATGGGCTAAACAGACTCATATTGAATCGGATAATTAAAGAGGAGGAACTTGGATAAAATTCAATACAAACCATCCAAAATCCCAGACTAGTGCTGACTTTAAAATCCCAACCCAAGAAAAATTTGGGCTGAAATTGATCAGGTTAGCTGCATCAACTCTTTTTAGTGTAACAAAGGCAATATGCATCGATTTTCTTTCTTATGATTTTTTTTAATAATATTTTAAGGGCAGCGATCCTCCCACAGGCATTTTGTCTAACCGACACGAATTTTACTGTAATGTCCATTTTGCCTTTCGAACCGGCTCGCCGAACGCTTAGAAATGCTCGTCGGATCACTGACCGGATCAATGCGGTATAAATCGATTCACTAACCGGATCATTGAAATTTATTTAAGTGTGACTGTTTTTTTCATACAGAACAGCAAATCAAATCACTGATCGGATCACAGATCGATGCACTGACCGGATCACTGAATTTTTTTTTTAAATGCTTTCGTACGGCACTGAAAGGGTAAAATGGGTAATACCCTAAATCCCATGTCGTTACACAAAATGTCTGTGGGAGGATTACTACTCTATTTCAATATGCTTCGTATACTTTAGAGTAAGGAATTATTGATATTTAACTTCAATATTGTATGTAGTGTATTATAGATACCAACTAGTAAAGGAAACCATATAATTGAGCATATAGAGGGATAGGGCTCTAAGCTTTTGATTTTTACATAATTTTTTTTCTTTAAATAAACACTATAGATAGAATTAGTGGGTATGATGATAATTATAATTTTTGAAATAAAAACCTGTAATTGCTTGGTCAAGGAGAAACCAAAGAGCTCTGTAAAAGTTCCCTTCCATCTCTGGTCCAAAACAAGAAGCATTTGGCAGAAATGGAAGCAAGAAGAGCAATCAAAGATACAAAGCTGGCAAGGCCTACTGAGGTCACTCTCACGTTCCAAGCTTGCATTCTTCTTGCCTGTAAGAGAGAATTTGAAGGTGAAGCTCTCCCCAAAGGGAACTTTTGATTGCTCTTGATCCCGCCACCTCTTTTGTTATGGTAACCGGGATAATCATCCTTCTTAAACTTCACACACTCTATCAAAGCCAGACCAGCTTTCTTGGCAAGCTTCTCCAACTTCAGCTGTTATATGGATTGTCTTTTCCATGGGCTACATGGACTTCACCACCTTCTCTCAGCATCCTGCTCGAGCTCTTGAAGAAGACCTCCATTAGCTTCTTATGGGCCTGTTCAACCATAAGCAATGCTAATCATAACTCATGCAATTACAAAACGTTCCGTCTTTTGTGAGAAATGTCCCACATCGGCACCTTTGGGTTATAGGATTTATAAGCACATGAGCTTTTAAGGATGAGTTTTACTCATGTGTTTTACATGGTATCAAAGCAGATACCACAGAGATGGCCAGGTTTGTGTATCCAGCTCTGGCAAAAAGGGCAAGTGTTAGCAAAGTCTCACATCATTAGTGGACCTTTGAGTCACAGAGTTAACAAGCACATGAGTTCCCTCTCCTTAATAGCTGATTTTTAAAAATAGGTTATACTCATGTGTTTTACCGAGCGAATAAATTACGATAAAAGATGGACAAAATCTTACTCGATTAGGGGACCATCTCGTTCACGAAACTCAGGATCATGGCCGGCGTGTGGGAAGTTGAAGATGATTCTATCAAACTTGGCGCCCTTAAGAAGGGATGGTGATTCATGTTAGTGGCATCAACATCATGCAACACAAGGCACCCTAAGCTCTTCAGCTCTGCAAGGTGGGCTGCAGAGCTCCAATGCTTCATCTCAAGAGTCCCTTAAAAAACATTTCATCAGTAGTTAGGATTCCATGGACAGAACAACTAAAATAGATAGCGTAAACAATTAAAGAACTCTTTATTTGGGTAATTTCCTCTAAGTTTTTTAGTTTCCCTCTGAATATTTCCTTCCAACTTATATATATTTGAATAATCTTTGTAGTACTTGACTTGTTTCTTTCATTTCTAGAGTTCATGAGAAAGGAATTGAAAACAGATCCATCTCTCAACACCAATTTAAATTAAACACACCGAGTAAATACAGACCGGGTCTCTACTTCATGTCAAGATATGTTAGAAGTCTTGCTTGGATAGGAGCTCTAATTATTAAAAATCTAATTTAATTAGAGTTTAAATTTATTTATGATTCTTATATGCATCTATTTATATGTGAGTTTCTTAATGAATATGTAAATCACAGATTTATAAAATTATCACTCTTAACACGTCATAATTTTTCCGTTTTGAATGCATCTATTAATACCCCTCAAATGTTGTTTAGAATGCATTTGGATGAGAAGAAAAAAAATATATATTCTTTTTTGATTTCATGGTATTCTCTTGAGTAGGAGAATCTATTGTTGAGGGATGCTCTTATATTTATTTAGTAATTTCAAGAGAAAAAGTATAAAGAGAAAAAAAAAAGGAGCAAGAAGAAAGGATGTATGAAAGTGACAAAAAGTACCACGGTAGTTAATTTGATAAACCAATGATTCCATATAACACTTGAGACTTCCTCTCTTAATGGCTATCTTTTGAGATCGAGTTATATCTCAATAATGTTATAAGTCATGATTTTATAACATAATATCAAAACAGATTCCACGTGCAACCATAGGGTCCAGCAGCATATGCGTGAAGTTTCCACATGCAACGCAGGGCACAACTGCATATGAGGGCGGGTGTGTGAAAGTGACAAAAGTCCCACGTCGAATAATTTGATAAACTAATGATTCCATATAACACGTCTATAGGCAGAGTAGGCTGCCGCCTAAGGGCCCCAAGTCCATAAATTCCTTTGTTATATAAGTCCAAAAAATTAGAAATTAAACCAAGTAAAATAAGGTTAAAAAAATTGTTATAAATTTGATTATGATATTTTATTTGGATGTTTCACACTTTGTAAAAAAATTGTATAATGATATTTTTGTGTGTATAAAAGGCCTATCTTAAGAATTTGTTTAGGACGCCTGAAATCTTAGGGCCGGTACTGTGAGGCACCATCCTCAATGACTAACTTTTGATAGTAAATTTTACCTCAAGAAAATTATCAAATCATGATTTTCTAACGGAATCGTTTTTCTCCCTCTTCATAGAGTTTTCACTGATATTTAGCAGCAAACTCACCAGCAACACTAACTTTCGGACAGTTTATCTTAAGCAATTAAAATCATAGTTAGATGCAACAAGTTGCAGACTATATGGGCGTCATATATTTAGCAGCAAACTCACCAACAACACATTTGCATATACTATAAGTAGGAGGGTGTTTAGAGAATTGAGTAAAATTTTTTTTTTTTTGGGATATGGAAATCCCTACTTCACATTGGATTTGTAATAAATTTTACATTTTAATACAGAACTTCCCAATTAACTCATTTTACACATGATCATGCTCCACAATACCACATAACACTAGTGTATGGAAGGGATCAATGTTTTTATTTTTTTTATTCCTATTAAATTATTTGGACTTTGGTCTCAAAGAATTACCATATTTCTATTAATAATTCAAACTTATCAAATTCAGATTTACTATCTCTTTAACTTCCACCTAAAACGGTCATTAACTAAAAATGAATGGACACACTATACGCATCTATTTAATGTACCCTGTAACATCTCCGTTGATTCATTAGAATAAAACGGCAAATATCATATTTGAATAGTTCTTAAAAAAAACCAAGTCAATATAATGGACAGCGCAAAAGTGACATAACTAAGTCACAATGCTCTCATGACTTACTAGGGATTATATGACATTTAGGTGCAATATGAGATCTAGTAATTATAGTTTAAGGTTATTGTTCACAAGAATCATGTAACTAAGCTATACCATCCGTCATATTTTAAGTGTCTCATTTGAAATATTGTGTTTTTTTAAAGAACTCTCTATATAAAGCTATCACTAATGGGATCTCATCTATTTTCAACCTTTATACTACTCCAATACAAATGAGATAATTATTTTGAGACAATTCTAAAATCATATAAGACAACTAATTTGGAACAAAATGAGTATTAGACAAGAGTTGAAATATAAACATCCTATCTAATGTTACAAATAATATTATCGAGTTATTAATCAACTATGGGTAAAAATGAAATATTTTCAATTTTTGGGGTTTTACAAAGATATTATTGCAAAAGTGTAATATTTACAAAATAATAATAAATATGTAAATGAAAATAAGGGTTAAAATTAAATAACCATTTAATTTAGAACAGTACATGAAACCTTTTAATAAAAGAAGGAAAATCAAATAGGGAAACTTAATGAAGAGAAAAGCTACTTAAACTAAGAAACTAACCCTAAACTAATTAGAAAGGGAGAGACCAAATTACATTAGATTATTAGAAAACTAACTAAAAATAAATTAAATTAAATTAATAATTCAAATCAAATTATTAAATATAAATAGAAGGCCAAGTGAAGTCTATAAATTATGGTGCATCCGTGTCCTAAGTCAAAATTACTGATGGGTATAACTTTAAAAAAAATAAAAAGTGTCATTAATGTTGTGTTATTATCAGATTTTTGCAATATTATCGCAATAATGCCGAATTTTGCCGATAATATGCAGAGAGGTGGTAAAAAGCCGATATTTTTCTGATATTGTGAGAGTGAAAATGAAAATACGGGTGCCAATATAGACACCGACAATTTCTGCTAGCAGACACCGAAATTCGGATTTTAGGTGAAAATTACCATTCTGCCCTTCCGTCTTTTCGTGCGCAATTGATACGAAAAAATCGATCGATCGAAGCACGAAGAAGAAATCAATCGATCGATCGATCCTGAGAATGAAAATCAATCGATCGATCGATTGATACTGAAAACGAGCGAAACCTGAAAACAAGCGAAACCTTAACAAATCGATCGCACCATCGTGCGATCGATTCTGTCAATGATCCTACAGTTAACATATTATTTAAATAATAAAATTTCTTTTAAAACTTTAAGTTATTTTTTAAGCACTGTGTATTTTCAAAATTTCTCAAATTTAATATCTGGACTAATTACGATAACTGATAAAATACTTTAAGACTTAAAGGTCTTTTGACACTCCCAAATGCTTAAAAGAGTGTTTTACAAATAAGGGTATCCTAGGGTGTGCGAAAATACATTTAGGAGTGTCAAAAGACCTTGAAATCTTAAAGTATTTTTATCAGGTTATTTTAATTAGTCCAGATATTCAATTTGAGAAATTTTAAAAATACACAGTGTTTAAAAAATAACGCTAAAGTTTTAAAACTTTAATGTTATTTTTTAATCACTGTGTATTTTCAAAATTTTCAAATTGAATATCCGAACTAATTAAAATAACCTGATAAAATACTTTAAGACTTTAAGGTCTTTTGACCCTCGAAATATTTAAAACACAGTATTTTATAAATAAGGGTATCCCTAGGGTGTGTCGAAAACACATTTCGGAGTGTCAAAAGACCTTTAAGTCTTAAAGTATTTTTATCAGGCTATCGTAATTAGTCCAGATATTTAATTTGAGAAATTTTGAAAATACACAGTGCTTAAAAAATAATGTTAAAGTTTTATCTTTCCTTTAAAACTTTAATGTTATTTTTTAAACACTGTGTTTTTTCAAAATTTCTCAAATTGAATATCCAGACTAATTAAAATAACCTGATAAAAATACTTTAAGACTTTAAGGTCTTTTGACAGTCTTAAATGTGTTTTCGGCACACCCTAGGGATACCTTTATTTGTAAAACACTCTATTTTAAGCATTTGAGAGTGTCAAAAGACCTTAAAGTCTTAAAGTATTTTTATCAGGTTATCGTAATTAGTCCGGATATTTAATTTGAGAAAATTTGAAAATACACAGTGCTTAAAAAAACTTAAATATCTGGACATTCAATGATCCTACAGTTAACATTATTTAAATAATAAAATTTCTTTTAAAACTTTAAAGTTATTTTTTATGCACTGTGTATTTTCAAAATTTCTCAAATTTAATATCTGGACTAATTACGATAACCTGATAAAAATAATTTAAGACTTTAAGGTCTTTTGACCCTCCGAAATATTTAAAACACAGTATTTTATAAATAAGGGTATCCCTAGGGTGTGTCGAAAACATATTTCGGAGTGTCAAAAGACCTTGAAGTCTTAAAGTATTTTTATCAGGTTATCGTAATTAGTGCAGATATTAAATTTGAGAAATTTTGAAAATACACGGTGCTTAAAAAATAACTTTAAAGTTTTAAAAGAAATTTTATTATTTAAATAATATGTTAACTGTAGGATCATTGACAGAATCGATCGCACGATGGTGCGATCGATTTGTTAAGGTTTCGCTCGTTTTCAGGTTTCGCTCGTTTTCAGTATCGATCGATCGATTGATTTTCATTCTCAGGATCGATCGATCGATTGATTTCTTCTTCGTGCTTCGATCGATCGATTTTTTCGTATCAATTCCGCACGAAAAGATAGAAGGGCAGAATGGTAATTTCCACCTAAAATCCAAATTACAGTGTCTGCTAGCAGAAATTGTCGGTGTGTATATTGGCACCCTGAAAATACTACTGAAATCTGCTACATTGAGATTCCTGTAAGTGATCATGTTGTGTTCCCGGCAGGGTTTAAAAAATGCCCAATGATTACCAAGCTTTGAGACCTAATTGTCACCCATCGATCGGCCGAGATGTTGACAACCATTGAAGTGTTGTGATCACTGCACGATTATTAAGATCGAGATAAAGGTTATGAGATAAAGGCTATAGAAGCATGTTTTGACAACCATTGAAGTGTTGTGATCACTTAATGATAGATTGACTCTTTTGACATGATTTACTTTTAAAATGACATAATTTAAAAGTAAAATTTGGTAATTTTTTAAAAATATTTTTTTCTTTCTTTTAATTTGTGAAAAAGTACATCTTTTAATAAAAAAATTAGAAAAAATAAATCTAATCAAAGCGGAATTAACCGGGGCATTCTGTGTGTGGGTGTGGGAAGTTCTCCCTTAAACTAGTGTGTATATGTTTAGAACGACCAGTCGTGGAAAGACATCCAAACATCTTTCGTCTTTTAAAAATAAAAAATGTAATAAATAATTAAAGCCAGAGATGACGTCATTTCTAAGAAGAAACATGGAATGGGAGTTATCTCAGAGAATCTTGGTTGAAGAAAGACCGACCGAATTTGGCACACTGCTATTTAATTGTCCACAGCTCTCTTCTCTACGCAGAACTAGAGCCCTTTCCATCTTATTATTTTTCTCCAAGTTTGATCGAAGAATTCCTCCATCCGCCCCTTGAAAAGCCCTTGATTGTAACCCTAGATCCTTCTCACCAGGTAATTTTATTTCCTGTACACTTTCTCTCTCTGCTGTTAATTTCCTTGAAAAGTAGAGAGGTAGAATACAGCTGCAACCGTTCTATGCTACGTCTCTGTTACTTAGGGCATGTAAATTGGAACGGAGAAAGGACTAGACTGTGGCAGACGCCTATGCTGACACTGCTTCTCAAATCTTGGTTTGGTAGGGCTCCCATGATAGAAGTAGGGAAAGACGCGGAAACCTGAGGGCCAATTGAAGAAGAATAGCCTAACAATATGAAAGCCTCTTTGATCGACGGTGATTGCAAGAAAAGAAAGCAGAGGACAAGGATGATCCAACTGTTATGATGGCTAGCTCTCAGCAGCGCTGTGTCTTTGGTCTCTCTCTCTCTCTCTCTCTCTCTTATATACATCTCTTGGAATGTGAATTGAGCTGCTAATGAAACTATGTAAATGAGTTGTGGATTTATATGTTGATAATTTGGACTGTGGCAGTTGGGAACATACCCTATGACGCAACTGAAGAGCAGCTGATACAAATTTGCGAAGAGGTTGGCCCTGTTGTGTCATTTAGGTCAGTCTCAAATGTTCTCTCTCTCTCTCTCTCTCAATCACACACGCACACACATTACATTAGTTTCATTGATTCCAGTGATATCAAAATGTACTGGTTAATAAATGGTCCTGTAGTTGAATTACCAAAGTGAACATACAATTATGTGGGTTGTAAGTGTCACCACCCCAATTGGTGTGTCTTTCTCGTTCACTTCTGACTACTGTCTACATGATTTCTGCCAATCATTTGTATGATATCCTTGTCATATTTAAAATCCATTTGGATTCTAGGCTAAATCATTTGATGGAGTCCTATCTCAGTTGGATATTTTTATTCTTGATTGTCTTGTTGCACTCTTTTCTTTTGGTCTTCTTACCTTTATTCTCATAGCCATCACCTGTAGAGGGTGTTTGTTGGAATTTTTTGTTTTAGAATAGAGCTTGTTTTCATGAACTTGGTGTCCTGTTTTTTCTCTTCTCAGCCAAAAGAATTCAGATATATGATTGTTGTTTGGATAGTTAGGGCTGCTGAGCATGTCATTGTGGTTATAAGAGTTAGTTTTTATTTCTTTTCTCAGATTGTTTGCGACTTCGTGACCAATATGAGGATTTTAGACACTAAAAAATGAACAAGTGATAAAAACAATCCAAGTATGATTTTAACACAAGCTAATTAGGTGCTATAAATGATCATCAGTATAATTGTCTTGCGCTTGATGCTATCTATGTCGGTCAGAATCTAACACGGATATGTGGTGTTGGACATCACCAATCCAAAACATGGATTTGCAGACTCCACATAATATTTAAATAAATCTAAATTATATATATTTTAAATGAAGCTAATGTATGAAATAACACTAATAAAGATAATGTATAGTTTAACTCTAAACAATCATATGAACATAAATATTAGTTAAACTTCAAAAGGAGAAAGGCATGATAATATTTTTGTCACCTTACAAAACAATATAAAGAATACTAGAAGAGTCCATGAACCTTGAGAAGTCCAACATGGTTGTGTCATACATTTTGAAAAGTCCATGCTACATAATGCCCTATCTAAACTACTCTGTAGAATATTGTTGATAAGTGGATTCAACCTCTACGTTTCCAATCGGCTTGTTTGGATTGCGCGTTGGGGAAAATCTTGACTCAGGACAATTTGCGGAGAGAAGAGGACGAATCATGATTAGCACCTGTCCGTTGTGCCTTCATGCATCCGAAGAGTCGAATAATTTGCTTCTGCATTGCCCCTTCTCTTCAATTGTTTGGTCCTTAGTGATTAGCCAGTTTGGTGTTTCTTGAGTCATGCCATCATCGATTGCTGAGTTGTCTTTTCTTGGGACATTTCCCTGTCTCACGAGGTGCTCATCATTGTGGCATTTATCTTTTTATGCCACTATTTGGAGCCTTTGGTGGAAAATGAATAATCAACTTTCAGAGATAAGAGAGTCCAGAACAACGGTTGGTCATCGCGCTATTGCTAAGTCTGCTTCTTGGGCTGTTTCGTTACAGGTCTTTCGGAATATTTCCATGTCAGATATTTTACGTGCTTGGAAAGAATGTGTTGATCTGAACTGATTTTTTACCGTTTTATGTTCCCTTTGAAGCTTGTTTATTTGCTTTCTTTCTTTGTATTTGCACCACTGGTGCCCCTTATTATCTAATATATCAACCATTTCAAAAAAAACCTCTACGTTTCCAAGAGATTTTGAAAATGTTTGGGGCAGAAGTTCATCCCACATTGTATTGAAAGGCCAACTCTGATTGCATTTATCCCTTCATCTCTTAGCTCAGCATGCAACTTCACATTCATCTTTGGAAAGAGGCATTTTTTTCCTCATTCAAAATATGTTGATAAAGTAAGGTTTTTTTTCTTCCTGAAATGGTGACTTCATTTAAAGGCACAAGCTGTGCCAAAAGCAAGGGAACAAAGAGATAAAGCCAAGTAAACAATCCCAAACTGAAAGCCCTCTAAAAAACCAGAAGAGAAACATAAACCAGCAAAAAATGACTACAAGGCAAAAAGAGAAGCCAAAATACTATTGCAGGCTTATGTATTCCTTCCATGCTCTAGTGATGTCAAAGACCGAGAGAGATTGGAACTTTGGAAGGGTTGTATCCCAAGCGGCACACTTCGTCTTAACTTTATGACCGATCAAGTGTAATAAGTTAATAAGTTGTATGTTAAGTGCTAGACTTGGAGTGAATGGTGCTACTCAGGCGGGCCGGGTTGGGTCCTATGTCAATTCAGCCTAGGGTTGAAATTGCAAATATAGGGCCCGTTCTCATATTGGGCCCATATAGGGCTAAATTATTTGAAGTCGGGCTTGGGTCCAAAAAATAAGGGCCCGTCCGGGCCCTTAATTTACCCAGGAAAATTTTCCTCAACTGGATTTCCTTTCGTGAACTAACATTTCAATCATGTACGTTTTATAAAACCCGTGTTTTTGGCCTAAACCCATTTTTCCCTAAGGACGTGGTTCTCATTTCGAAACTTTTCTATCAACTATAGTGGCAAAACCACTACTTTTTGCATCTTTCAGGGTCAAGTTAGGAAGGAAAATTTACTTTAAGCGAAAATCCGGTGTTTTAAAAACTTGAACGGTTGACTCATTTTCTTAACCAACTAGTGTAACATAAAGAAAGAATTAATATAAATAAGACAAGAAATAATGGAAGAAAGAATAAAGAAGGTAACTAAAATCATTAAGAGAATTGACATAAGAATAACATAATTGTAACCAAGAAAGAAAGAGAGTCTAAATAATTGAGTCCTAGAGTTTGATTGACTTGCCGTTGGGAGGTGGAATTTACTTGGGCCGATCACCAAGATAATCCTAGTTTCTCCACGCAGGATTGTTTTCTCCTATTGCAGGATAGACATGGCATTCACGGATTCCATGCCGACAACAATTCCCAAGCTTGTGTCAGATCATTCTGTTGTCTTGTTGGGTACTTGTCTAGAATCTTGGGGCCCTTTCCTTTCTGTTTTGCCTTAATGACGTGAATCTATTTGACTATTCTTCAGTGTGTTTCAAGGCAGATGGTAATTTGTTGGCATCTTATGGGTCACATCTGGGAATTTGGTTGCATCATATCATTCCTGGTACCATGGTTTGGTTCTTCCAAGTGATGTCATTTGGAAGTTGTTAGTAGCCATTTTGTGGTCCACCTGGTGTGCTGATGATTATTACTTTGTGATGTTATTTGTTTTATTAGCTTGTTTTGTTAAAACTGAAGCTTCCTTTGTAACCTTTTTCTTTGATCGTTGACTGCTTGAAGCAGCTCCAAACTGTGCCCCATTGAGTGCCAACCATACCAATTGGCACTCTTCATCAAAAGCCCAAATTTAGAAAGGAAAAATGAAGAGAAACAAAGGTGGGGGTGGTGGGAGGCGGGAGGGGGAGGGGTGATCAAGAATTCGGATTACTTTACTGTGTGTGTCATGAGATGCAAAGGTTGGAATGGCTATTGGAGAGAAAAGTACAAAGGTGGCTGTTGGAGTTGGCCTCACGGTCCTCCACTCACTCGACCATCTAGTATCTTCAGAAAGAGATTCCACCTGTAATATAAAGGTGAAACAACTTGTCAAGAGCTCATAGCATAGTTGGCAAGTGCTGACTATACACAACCTTAAAAGTAATGGATTTGAGTCAATGTCACGGCTTAAAAAAGGAAAGAAAGATTGAAAGAATTTGATGAATTCTATAATGTGCTTTTGTAGTCTTTCAAGAAAGTGCTATTGCAAAGGTAGCAGTGGAACAACTTGAATTGTTTTTTTTTTTCCAGGGAATTACGTTCTTTTTTTATGGTCCCAAAAAGGCTGAGTTGTGAGGAGTAATTTAGACTTGGAATGAAGCAGTCAGGAAAGATAATCAGATTGTGATAAGAGGAAATGGCGTTTAAGTGGACTTGAGTGGAATGGTAGAACTT
Organism: Chimonanthus praecox; assembly: GCA_022113865.1. Taxonomy (NCBI): domain Eukaryota; kingdom Viridiplantae; phylum Streptophyta; class Magnoliopsida; order Laurales; family Calycanthaceae; genus Chimonanthus; species Chimonanthus praecox. Next base: position 57,733,574 of record CM039088.1, on the reverse strand, counting down.
TCAAAGCTTATTATAGGTAGGTGGATGAGGCTTGAATGATGAATTGGTGGTGCTAATGATTATTACTTTCAAAGAAAAGTTCTTGAGCAGTAAGGTATTTTCGTATACATTTTTCAGAGCATCTAACACTATATGTATTTTATTGCCATTATATCTATCTAGGCATAAAACCTGGGAGATTTTGCATGCTCTATGGGTCCATCCTGCCTCAAATTTGGAAAGAACCAGAAGGCCCAAAGCATTTGCTAATGCATTAAGTGTGTGTGGTTTCAGTCATATGGGTAGACTACTGGCTGGAACCATGTATATTTGACAATTCTTTCGATCTGATTGATGGTACCTTCTTACTCATTCATTGATTATTTTCATCATTCTGTTCTGTCCATTTGCACAATGAGAACTTACACTTAGTATAAGTGGATGCATATGTTATGCAAATTATAATATGTATAAAACAATTATATATGATATTTACGTGTAACAATGTAAATATATTGCATAAAATGTATGAATACAGTATGAAATAGTAAAACCAACATTAATGAAAATGAGCATAAGTTATACCAATCTGCTTAAACGCTTAGTAACTGTTTCTGTATCCGAACACTGTATTTTCATAAATATGGTGTTATATCCTCATTATTGTTGTTTGTTCATGATAGCTTCCATATCTTTGCTTCATAGTCCCCGTCCCAAGACCAACTAGTTCATTGAATTCTAAGCATTGATGGCTTATTGAAATGTTCCATACAGCATACTAAGGTGTGATATATATGTTAGAATATAATTAGGAGTTATATTAGATTAGGACTTAAGTTTGTGTTAATCTCTTATTAAGAGATATGATTGTTTTAGGATTAGGTTTAGAATGTGTTCTACTGAAATAGCCCTAGGGTCGGCTAGAGGCTATATATATATATATGTGTAATACTCCTTAATGAAATACAAATCTAATATTTTCTAACAAGGCATCAAGAGCTTAGGTACGATCCTTTCTGATTTGGAATTTTGAGAGTCGAGAACATGCGTTCTTCCTCCCTCTCTCCCTCTGCCGGAGATACTCGTCTGGCAGAGGGATAGTCAACACTCGTCTAATCTATTGCCAACATTGTTCGTTCCACTAGCAAACCAGGATCTGTTCGACAGCACCGTCCCTGCATCAGTTTGTTCCTCCTTGAAGCCCAGATCTCTATCAAACAACAAGCTTTTACAGCGACTCTTAGATCTGAGCGATCCACTGGCCAAAGAGCGTCACCTTTCGCCCAGATTGCTTTGCACCTCAGCCCTGCACCAGCACTGCCTTGCAGACAAGAACCCTGAAGCCATTTACCGCTCGACCCCTCAACGCTCGCCCTGACACCAGCCTTCCTCTCTCACTTCTTCTTTTTGCAACCTTTCTTCCACAACAGTCTCTGTCTGCAAGGCCTAGATTGGATCTACCCTGCAGATTGTCACTCAAGTCGCCTCAACCAGATCTTCGTCTCTCGCATGCGCACAATCGCCTCATCGAATTCGCACCACCGACTTTCACTCTCTCATCACCCTTGCATCAGATCTGCCAGATTCAGACTCAGGCGACACTTCTCCCTTGCACCGACGCTTCTCCTTTCCTCTGCAACCAGTCCTTCTACCGTCTCTCCTTTGCATCAGATCTGATAGACCAACATCCCGATCGCATAGCAACAGTTCATCCTGATCTTGCCCTCTGCATCATCGTCCCTTTTTGAATCAACCCTGACCCAGCATATCTGCATGTTCCGCCATTTGACACCCAACCAGCCCCCGATCCTCTCATCCACCAGCATTACAGTTGGGTTCTCCATTCCAAATCTGTTACTTGTTTTTGCCAACCTTTGCATCCTCCTCTTGCTGCATTTCTATGCTTTGCAGTCTCGCCGTTTGCTCTGCGACGACGCCCAACCTGATCCGCATCTACTTGGTCTTCCTGGCAGCATCCATCCCCTCTCATCTATTGTTTTTGCTGACGTCGTGTTCGTCCATCCACCGCTCTGCTTCCTTGTTTCTTCCTTCAGCCTTCGCCCGTTCATGTTCTCCACGCCTACCAGATCTGCTAGTGCACACCTCTGTTCAGCAAAGTGGTTAGACCCAATCGAGCCCAGACCCTGCAACATGACTGCAGTACATCCTTCTCTACCCAGTTTGCAACAATTGATTGCCAACACCTTGGCAACAACTCAGATCTGGTAGCTAGCCCCTCTGTCCATCCCTTAGACCCAACTGTTTAGACCCAGAAGTCTGCTTTTGATCTCTCTCCAGCAACCTTGCTCGATTTGGTGATTTCTCTGACCCAAACATCAGATCTTCTTTCAATCTGCCACCTCTTTGTTTGCACGTTTGCAGATCTCTTAGCTTGCCACCATTGCTTCGTCCACCACCGCTGCTAGACCAGTTCTACTATTTTGTTTGTGTGAAAAAATAAAAAATAAGTGTCCAAAACCTACCCAACATCTATGCATAAACCCTTGATATGTTGTTTAAAGAAGGTTTGGGACGATTTTTCGATGATTTTGAATTTGGGGGTTTGGAAAGTATTGTTGCTGCACGCTTTAGGGAAGAAGAGAAAAATCTCTCGTGTTTGAAATTTGATCTCGATGCTGAGATCCAAAGTCAGATGTTCGTTCGATGCTGCCTTTACCCATCAAGCACCTGATCCTTTTTGTTGCCTTTTATTGCATCCCTTTGCAACTTGTTTCTCTTGGTGTTTGGTTTTGTACATTGTGTTATTGAGGCTCTGTTCTGTCTTTGCTTGTCCCTCTTGTATTCCTTTGGTTACTAGACTTTGATCCTTGCAGCCATCCTCTTCCTCAACCTTTCTAGCCCCTTTGTAGTCCAGTTTTGCATCTGCCTTTGTTTCTCTCTATTTCGGCAGATTTTATTTTGCATTGGTACCCTGTCTCTCTCTGACCTCGTCTCTCTTTTTCGTCAGATTTGATTTGCATGGGTATCTTTTGTCTCCTCCGCTTGCAGTCACATTTTGGAGGATTTGGTTTCTTGTTTTCTTTGGAGTTTGCAGCCTTCTCGCACTTTGGCTTGTATGTTCTTTGGAATTGGAATTGGTAGTAGCATTAGCATTGGCATTAGTATTGGCGGCATTGGCTTTGGTCGTTTGGGCAGCAAGTGGAAGGAGGGAGAGTTGGAGTAAGTTCGGCTTTATAACTTGCAGCACATGTGACACGTTCGTTTAGTATCTGCTTCATCGGCACACCTACACCATTAATCTGATACCGCTTCACCCGATGGCATCATTCGTCAATTGAGTTATTTAGTTAGTAGTTTTGTTTTTGTTCAATAATTGTAAACTCAAGTGAACCACTTGAGTTTAAGGGGGAGTGTTAGAATATAATTAGGAGTAATATAAGATTAGGACTTAAGTTTGTGTTAATCTCTTATTAAGAGATATGATTGTTTTAGGATTAGGTTTAGAATTTGTGTTTTACTGAAATAGCCCTAGGGTCCCCTAGAAGCTATATATATGTGTAATACTCCTTGATGAAATACAATTTGATATTTTCTAATAATATATTCGTTGAAGCACTCTTGCGAATAAAGTGATGACACTTTTACTAAATAAACAATGTACTAGTTGGATTTACTAATTAAAATTAATATAATTGACTGTTTTCCTTCCAAAATTGGTGAATATAAGGTTGTAAATTTGTAATTTACCAGTCAAAGTGGTAAGTATTAAACATATCTAACACTCTACAGATCTAATCTTCTAATCTTAATTTCATATTGATATTTGAAGGAACTATCTATTACAAAGCTTTTAAGGTAAATGGTGAAACATTTTTTTTTATGTTTGTGGTAATAACTGTCTGTTTCTTAACTATAGAGACCCTGCCTATGAAATCCTTTCTCCCACATTTCTTTGTTACTTATCAATATAGATTTTCTCAGATTAGTGCTTGATAGAGAAACTGGGAAGCCAAAAGGTTATGGATTCTGCGAGTATAAGGATGAGGAGACTGCTCTAAGTGCTCGTCGCAATCTCCAGGGCTACGAGATCAATGGCCGTCAGTTGCGGGTTGACTTTGCTGAAAATGATAAAGGTGCTGATCGAAATCGAGAGCAGGTAAATGCCAATTGCATTGACATCTCAAAAAGGGCCAATTGCACAGATTGTAAACATCCATTCTTGATAATGGCTTTTATGACTGTTGAACTGTACTCATTTTGATCCCATGATGAGCTTTTTTGATACCCCTCAATATGTAGTTCTTGTTTTATCTTGTTGGATTACTGTTTTTAGTTGGTTTTGAACAATTTTTTTTTTTTTTTAATTTGAAGACTTGTTGAGTTCAATTGCATCTTCTTTTTGGTTCTTGTAGCATCATTACCTGTAGCAGAACTTACAAAATTGTACGACTTAAAGTTGTAAATCATTACACAAATGACTTACACATATGTATAAAGGTCATGATCACCCAAGCACTCTTATTTGCACACCTTTGTGTACACCCATATGTGGAGCTCACTAGGGGCTCATTGGATGTGTTGGTTATAAAGGTCTCTTTCTACTTGAATAGGGTGCCTACCAGAGATCACCTTTATCAAATAAGTGAAGCCATTTTTTAAGGGCAGTTTTGGATCATTTCAAAATTTTACTTAATTTCAATTGGTTTTAATTCAAGGTGAGATCATTTCAGCTGGGGGTGAATTAGGCGAGGATCCAATTTGCTAGAGAAAGAGAGAGAGTCCCATTTGCTTGGGTGCTCACAGTGCTTAATGACATCGTTGCTTCAAGAGCTCCCTTATGTCAAACCCACTTGGGCCCATGTGGAGGATTGGTTGGAAAGTCTTTACTTGAATAAGGTGCCTAATAAAAAAACCTTGAAAGGGTAAGTGAAGCCACTGTTTTCAAGGGCTTAAGTATTCAGTTTTATTCAAAAGTGGAAATTTACAAGGTTAGGTTAATTAGTTATGCAACTTAGCTCTAGTTCGAATTGGTTAGGATTCAATTCACATGGATTAGATGGGGGGATTGGGGGGCGGTGATGGGCGGGTGATTGGAGTCATTGTGGGCCTCAATAACCTTGGCCACAATTGTTATTTGTGTCCTAGTGCCTAGGGGTTCCTGGTGTTATTCACACACATACGCATAAAGCTCAATGTTACATGTAAAAGCCCGAGCCCGAGTCGATTTACATGACCAAGCTCGATCTTGATGAGCCCAACACTGAGCTTGAGGCCCAACAGGCACCCAAAGCATAACATAGGAAAAGCCCTACCTGAGAAAGATTGATGAGAGGGAAAAAAAAAAAATGAGAAATAAAAAATTAGGTATTTCAAAAATACCATGAAAAACTTTTGAAAAAAATTCAACTCATTTTTCTTAGTTGAGTCTTTTCTTCGAATCATCATCTCAGCTTGGAAAATTAGATGGGTCAATCCATGGATTGGGTGAAGACAGTGAGAAAGACCATTGTTTCGCTACTATGGTCAAAGTCCCGGCTGGTGAGACAATCACCTTGAGGGATGATGAAAACTAAACAGATTGTGACACATGGATTCAAGGAAGACAAGTACACTGGAGGCTTTGGGTTTTCAACCCAAAAGTAAAGTTGAGTTTTTTATTTTATTTTATTTTAAAGAACACCTTTTAACATAAATCAACATGACAATTGAGGAGCCCTAGCATCCTTGTACAACTTTATAGGGTCACATGCCGAAGGGAGTTTCCTAAAAGTAAAGTGGTTTGATCATTTGTAGGTTCCATTTTTATTTTTTTTTAAGTTTTGAATAGCTTTTCCATTAGGCAATAGACTAGTTTACTATTATAGTATACAAGCCTGAATCTTGAGCTTGTTCGGGCTTGACCATATAGAAGCCCAAGCTTGGTCCGATTATTAATTGGGCTTTCTGTATGTATTCAAGCCAAGCCTGGTTTTCAAGTCGGCTGAAAATAGATGCTCAAGCTCGATTATTTTCAGATCGGGCTCTTCAAGCCTTTAGGCTTTCGGGCCAAATTGCCATCCCTAGAAGGATCCCCTAGGCATTAGTGCTCAAATAACAATTTGCAACTTGGGTCATGTGGGGCCCATTATGGCCACAATTGCAGCCCTTCCCTCATCACCTATGGATTGGATAATTACCCATTTTGACCTTAATCTGAGTTGCACAATGCGTAAATTAATCGATCCCCATGAATTTTCATAGTTAAATAAATATGAATCTTTGGGCCTTTAAAATACACAACTTCACTTATTCAATCAAGCTGATTTTTTGTAGGCATCTTATTTAGGCAAAGAACTTTCCAACCCACCCATCCACATGCACGCAAGTGGATCTCACATATGGGTGCTCAAATTGTTATTTGAGCATTCCTGCCCAAGGGATTCTGGTTATATATGTTGGAATTCTCAAGTACCTGTGGATGTTGTACACCATTCTCTCTCATTCACTACTGACGCCAACATTTAATGTTGTCGTCAATGCAAGAATTATTCATTTGATTTTTTATTTAGAATATTTGATGCCTATTTTCATTATTTTTAATAATGGTCATGTTTTTAAGTCCAATATAATATCCAAATTTACGTGAAATTGGAGCAATTGGATAGGCTATTGGATTAACTTTCCTATGAGCCTAGGTTAATTGGAGAAGTTATGGTAATTGAGCTTATTTTGGATGCAATGTTGCTTTTGTTTATTACTTAGAAGGATTGGTTTTCATAAGTTATGACAATAGGAAGTCAAGATGTATAGGGATTATGGAGTCTTTGTAATTATTAGGTTTGGTTAGCAAATATTTTAGTTTATATTTGTATTTATAGCAATTATTTATAAATGAAAAGGAGAGGGAAACAAAGGAAAAGAGACACCATTCTCACCTACCCACTGTAAATGGCAAAATAACACTGCAACTACTAGCAACAAACCATTAAGAAAGATCAGAAGCAATGGTGGAAACATTTTGTCATTGGTCTTTTATAAACTGGATAACATTTACATCCTTTTAGTATTTTATTTTTAAATACTAATATGCAATAGTTTTATCTAACATATCTATACATTCTAGTAGTTTTGATTTACTTTAAATATAATGTGTAATACCATGGACCCTTACTTGACGTGGTTCTTATACTTATTAAGGCGAAGTGTCATAATCAACAAAATTTGAGAATTGATCATAAAATGCAGTTATCAGAGTGGGAAAATGGGGTTTGGATGCTGAAATTTCAAGAAGTCTGATATATCAGAAAGAATGTCCTTAGATTTAGAAGTAGTGGTACATCAATATATGACAGTGCAATGTTGACCCCATGGCCAAGATAGGAAAAAAATGCAGCTGTTTACATGTTTCTAGATGCTAACATAATGCTATACTAAATTTCATACCCTGTCAGAAGTATCAAAGTGTCTCATGTATTAGACGGGAAATTCTATATCATTCATCAACTTGTTTGTTACGTGTTTGCTTTCAAGATTCCGCAGATTTATGCATATTCAAAGATGCATGATTTGTAGCATGAGAACATTATGACTGAGAATTTGTGCTTTTTAGGGTCGTGGCGGACCAGGCTTAGCATCAAACAGCGGTTAGTCTTCTTAAATGTTACAATTTGGATATGGCTTGCATGCTTCCTATTTAGCAGCTGTTTCTAGAATTGTGTGATGTCCACTTATAAGTTCCATTGATGTTATTTCCAATTATATGCTTCAGATGCTCAGAAGCCTTCAGTTGGTCCAGCAATCCTTGGTGATTCATTTCTCCAACAGCCAATTGGTCTCCCATCGGCTGCTACTGCTGCATCTGTTATGGCAGGAGCTTTAGGTGGTGTGCAGACTGTTTCCTTGAACCAAAATGGTCTTCAGGTTCAGTCCGGTATGGGGAATGATCCATTAACGCATTACCTGGCAAACATGTCCAGGGCCCGGTTGTATGAGATCATGTCAGAATTGAAGGTGAGGCTTTTCTGTTCTCTTAAGCAGGATCTCCCTTATCAGGCTTTAATTATTATATGATGTCATTACTGCAGGTAATTACGACACAGAATAAATCTCTGGCTCACCAACTATTGGTGGCAAGTCCAAATCTCCCCAAAGCTATTTTTCAGGTTAGCTATTATTTGCCTTGTGTAATTCCAGTTTCTAAGAAACTGTTTCTTTTATATCAAATTATGATGTTTCTGAACAATGTTTTTGCCATTACCTACATAAATAAATTTGAAAATGGAATCAATGGGCTTCGTCAACTGGGAGATCTATTTGTCTAAATTTCTTTCTTATAGGATTCTTCTTTTATTTCTTGTGGTCATGCAGGCACAAATAATGCTTGGCTTGGTGTCTCCGCAATTGGTGTGTATCATTTATCGCAATATCTTTGACCCACATTGAGATTTCAAGGGAAAGTAATTTTTTTTTTCTAATACTGATTTTGCAATATGCAGTTGCAGAAGCCGAATATTCGACAGGCATCAAGTTCACACTTGCCACCATCTTCACAGGAAGTGCGACATGACCCACAGCCAGTACTTCCAATGCATCACGGGCAAATGCCTCCTTTGCAGGATAAGATGCAGGTTGGTCTGCTGCCCCGATTACCGGAAGGTCTGGTATCAAAGGTGCTTCAAAATGCTCCAAGTTCCCAGACTTCTGGCCTCCCTCTACAGAACGTCCCTGGGCAGCATTTTACGGCCATGCCAACACTGTCTGGACCTTTAGTAGTTCCATCAATAAGGCCTCAACCACTTCCTTCTTTGTCTGTACCTCAACAAACACCATCTTTGATGACTTCCAATGCTGTCAAGCTGCAAATGCAGACCCCCTTGCTCCAGCAACAACCTGTTGGTGCCACAAATATGACACTTCCACAGCATACTCTTCCAAATGGAAACCTCAATGTGACTTTACCTCGTCCTTTATTATCTACAGCTGTTCAGGTACAACTCTCTCTCTCTCTCTCTCTCTCTCTCTCTCTCTCTCTCTCTCTCTATCTATCTATCTATCTAGCTAGCTAGCTAGCTAGGTGTTCTTGGATGTCTTGTTTGGGCTTAGACGTTGTTTACGGGTGCCTACTTCACCGCAGCTACCATGATCATAGCTGTCCCCACTGGAATCAAAATCTTTAGTTGGATTGCTAACATGTGAGGAGGTTCGATACCATACAAAACATCCATGTTATTTGCTGTAGGGTCCATTTGGTTGTTCACCATAGGAGGACTCACTGGAACAAAGAAGTTTCGAGCGTTTCTCCATCGAAATTTTGCCTGTGAGAGAGCTTCCAATTCCGTTTATCCGGTTAAGCAAGCCCTGCTGCCAACTTCCACCATTCAAGAAGGTCTTGATCCAAGTGTTCAATAATTACTGCATGGCGTTATATATACAGGGGGAGAGAGGAGTAATCTGACCCAACTATGTTTGCTCACATTCCAAGGCTCCGATGATTGGGCTAATTGATTAGTCTCCTATGCTTGCTTGAGTTATCAATAGGATACAAAGCAGCGAAGAAAACAAAGAGAGCAAGCTGACCCATACCACGGGTTTCATTTTGGTTTTTGTGAGCTAATGTGCAATATATATTCTTGCAAGAATGCATGGAGTGCACGTCCACGCACATATGGCACAACTTTTTATCAAGAACCGTTGGACAAATGAAGTTCTTCTATTGATGGTTGTACTACCAAAACTGACATCCTTCCCTCTTTACATACATTTCATTTTCTCATTGAAACATGTATCTGTAGATCTTTATATGGTGACACAAGACACTAAATTGAGTAAACCTAAATGGCAAAATTGATGCAAAACATAAAATAAACAGTAACCCTAGGAGACTAATGCAAGTATGAGGGAACACAAAGATTATGATGAAACATGTTATGGCTGAAAATAGGGTCAAATTAAGAATATAACCTTGTCACAAATAATCATGAAGTCCTTGGAATCTAATATAAGTGACTATAAAACAATCAAGACCAAGTCACATTCACAGTAAAGGTCCCTCAAAACAAGAGGTTTGTCAAATCCCACAAACATGTAGGTCTTTCATCAAAAATAGTGCTTAAACTGGCGGTTTGGCAAGGAGAAAACAGTCGGCCAGCAGCAATATGTTCTCTTAATAGTGTGGGATTACAAAATAGGGGATCTTAATGGATAGGACAACAGTATACAGCCATATATGGGACTGTTATGGGTTAGGACAGCAGTTTATGTGTTTTGGGGTTGGGACAACAGTTTAGGGATTCTAGGAGGTGGGCAGCAAAGGGTAGAGATGAAAAGGGGAGGATTTAGGGTTAGGGGAGTGACAATTAGGGCTAGGGTTTAATAAAATGAGATCATTGAAAGTAATTGGTCTCATTTAAAAGTTTAGTGGTGACCTTAACAATATAAGTTGAATAAAAAGTTATATTGTTCTGCATGTTTGAAGAAGTAAATGAGGCCATTAGATATACTAAGTAGAAAAAAAAAAACAGATATGAGAAAATAATCCCAACAAAGAACCTGCACAATGACAACGTCAGTAAAATTCGAATGATGAAACCGCGATCAATCCAATGGGATTGTAAGAACCACCAGGGGCAACTGTAGCAATAAAGTCTCAGCCTGAGATGAGGTCTACTGGAGCAGATCGAGCCAAATCTTATATATAAAAAAACTTTTGGATGTCCCTATAGCAGATCTGAAAAAAAAAGGGGCAAAACGGGCCCCATTGTTGACCAAAACCCTAGTCACCCATACAACAACATTGTGGGGTAGGAGCAACTACAGTGACGAAGTTTCACAAAGATTTGATCCCTGGTTGAGCATATCGAAGCTAAACTTGCAGAAAACTGGGTTTTTTTCCAGCCGTTAAGTATCGAATCCATAACAGGTCAAATGAACCTAGGGCAACTACAGTGATGAAGTTTCACAAAGATTTGATCCCTGGTTGAGCAGATCGAAGCTAAACTTGTAGAAAACTAGGTTTTTTTTCCAGCCGTTAAGTATCGAATCCATAACAGGTCAAATGAACCTAACATGTGAACGAACCCTAAAAACAACATAATGCATGGAATCCATTAAGAAATTAAGAAAATAATAGAATAGAAGGGAAGAAAAGGGTGATAACTATTTTGTGTTGTATTCCTTGTTATTCAAAGAAATATGATACATTTATATATAGAATACAATAAGCCAATCAAGGTGGCAAAAAAGGAAAAAAAAAATGATTTACAATCAATTACAAGCTTAAGTCTACTATAGAATATAACATGTGAAAAATGCATGCACAGTATCTACAATTTTACAACATATTGTCACTCCATATTTGAAGTCTAAGGATCAATTAGCAGACATGATAACAAAAAGCCATCTCTCGCTTTCGACTTGATGATGTTTCCAGCAAGCTGGACTTGATTGATATCTTTGCACTAGCTTGAGGGGGAGTGTTGTAGATGTAGATATAATTGTTGATCGCATTTTACATGTGTTTTATATTATAGTTGACATGTGGCTGGCATCGATTGTAAATGAATTGTAATATATTCTTTTTTCCTTTTTCGTCGCCTTGATTGGCTCCCTATTCATGCATCATCTCTTATTGGAGAGAAGTAGTACAATACTCAAGAGAATTCTCTCTCTCAATTCTTCTCTCTTGCTCCAATGCTTTCTCCCTATTTTAATTCTAACATACTCTATTTTCAGTATTGTGTCCAACTTGAATCCATGCCTTCACGTCGCATATTATGCAATTTCAATAGGCTCAATTAGTTTGCGATCCAAGTTATTAATTTTTCCAATCCAAAATAATAATTGGGTCTTCATGGCCAAGCTTCTTAATAATTGTTAGGCACAAATAGACCTATTTAATAAATAGCCAGAGGCAGATATGGGCTAGGCTATTCTATTTAGTAAATGGTTAAGCAATGGTTGAGTGAGCCTATTTAATATTCTTCGACTAGGTAAGGATAAAGTAGGCTCAAATATTAAGTAACCATATTAGGTTGGGTAAATGATGCTAGAACTACGATGAGTGTGGAGTCCATGGTCCATTAATGTGGACTTCAAATTTTTTATTATATAGATTTGAAGTATTACTTTTCTAGTTTAGATGATGGTCAAATTTTGGGTGAAATACAAATGTACGAAGTACATGAAATTGGATCCATTCGAAAGGCAATTCACTTACTTTCTGACTAGCCTAAGTTTGTGCAATTCAACGTGTATTAAAAAAAAGTCAAATCTATTTTCTATTAGATATATCAAAAGGTCACGAGTTTTTTTTTTTTTGTCAATTAGGATAATGTTGAGTTGGTTTCTATTTTGGGTTGATTTTTTTTTTTTTTGAATGGTTAATATATTAATGAAAAGATATTTTGGGTTGATTTTGATCCAAGTTGCATTGTTATTGTTTAGTTTATTTGTTGTAGGACTCGGACATCTTTTTTCCTTCGATATAAGAGAATCTTTTCAATACTTATTAAAGGAACTCATTTGTGTAGAATTCGTTGTGGGTTTTTATAGGCCTTAACAACATTGTAAAATGTTTCTTAAGCTTGGAAATTTAGGGTTTTCAGCTCTATATGTTTAAGGTACCAATAATTACACCAATAGGTGTTCTTATGGTTTCTTTATTCATTTTCAGTCTTCCTTTTTACCTTTCTTTGAATTCTTTTTGTGGGTTTTCAGTTAGGAAGATTGTGGATACATCCAAATTAATCTGATACTATGTGAAGTTTCCTGGCTGGGTTAGGTAGGGTACAAGTTGGTCACCTATGTACGGGGTTGAAAGGTTTGAATATGCTTATTTACAATTTTGACATAATCTCAAGTATGTTATTGTTGTTTAGGACTGTACTTTTGAATTTTGCCTTCATTTTGGCAATCCTTTTTATTTTTGATTTTTTATCTGCACTATTTATTAATTATATAACTAATTTTATACTTACATGATGCTTTTGTATTGACAACTTTGTAAAAGCTCATGTGTGTGTGTGTGTGTTCGTGCTTTTGCATCTCTGCTGGTGCACGTCTACATGCGCATATGCTTGTGAGTGTATGTGCACATGCCGTGTGCACGTCTGCGTGCATGTGCACATGCATGTGCGTGTGTGCGTGCATGTCTACATGTATTGAGTGCATGTGGACGTATATGTGCACGTGTGTGTGTGTGCGTCCGTGTCTACATGTGTTGAGTGCATATGGATGTGTCTGTGTGTGCGTCTGCATGTGCACCTGTGTGTGTGTGTGTGCATCCGCGTGCGTGTGCATGTGCTTGCGTGTTATCACCCAAAAACCAGATGACTTGGCTGAAGCCATGTTTTTTAAGAGTCAAAATATTTCTTTTATCTGACTTGGGTGGGGTTTCAATTCATTGGTGAGATTATCTCAGAATGGGTTGAGAGATTTGAATCTCCTTGGGTAGGGATCTAATTCATGTAGGAAAACAAAAGCAGAAAGTGATGCGTGGCATATTAAGCTGCTGGTGCTAGGATGACCATTTTTGTATGTGTGCCTTCATAGTATCATATAACAAAATTGATGATGATATGATGATATACACAATGTATGAATCACACACTTGGGCCTTGTAAGGCCCTTCTGCCCCTTATCTCCAGCCTAAGAAAGGCACCACCACCCCACCTCTCACACCCACTACCCCCTTTTGTATTGGATTCCTACCCGACATGATCCCATTTGGATTTACATTCACTATTGGGTTGAAACCCTACTCTGACAGATCTTTACACCAGTGATCTATGGTGCTTTAAGATTGATATGTGAACTGATTCAATCAAGCTGATTTTTAGGGATTTATTTATCCATTGTAGAACTTTATATCCTGGTCTGTTCAGATGAAAGAAAGTGAGGTATTGGTTGTTGCTGTGTTTTTTCAGTATCATGAATATCTAATCCCCTCTAAACTACAGCCTGGACCATCCACACTGCCTGCCAACCATGGTTCGAATTGGCTACAGAGGAATAATCCCCAATCAAACTTGCCATCGGGTCTTGCTGAGAAATCAGTTACAACAAATAGTACTTCTGAACTAATGCATGCTCCTACAAAACTGCCAATAACTGATGGAAGCAATATGTCTCAATCGAGGATGAGTGCAATCACCTCTGCAGTTGCATCTGCACCATCCCAAGTGTTTGGAATGAACACATTGTCTACAACTGAAATGGCTTCTGCTGACAAAGCACAACCATCTGATAATAAAATACCTCAGGTAATTTTCCCACTAATAACATAGTTCTCTCTCTCATTATTCATAGATATATGTACAATGAACGCATAAAACATGTATTTGTTTGTAGTTTCTTGGGTTTTGCTTGATGAATATGTACTGGTGTGGCATTCACTTATAATAGCTTTGCTACTTCATTGTTTCTGATCTATTGTGCTTGCAATAAATCATTTATTCTAATAAGCCTATGCACTAGTGCAATTCTCAGCAGTCTGTGTACAAGTGGCACTCGGTGTGTGATTCCTCCATGGTATAGGAACTCAATTTTGACTAAGCTGACTTGACCAAGTCATCTCAAGTCGAAGTGGATTTTAAGTAACTCAATGAAAAGTGAAGGGTGAAATGATGTTGGGACACAAACGTTATATAGAAGTCGTTTAAGGGCAAACTTGATGATATAAAAATCACATAATATCCTAAAAACCTCATTGAGATGAATACTCAAGGGTGGAGTGATGTTGTTGGGACAATAACGTTATTTAAGTGTCATTTAAGGGCTTACTTGGAGAAGACATAAAGATCACATACTATCCTAGAACTTCATTTAGGAGGGGGGAGAGAGAGAGAGAGATGTTGAAATGGGGAAGCTTCCAGTTCCTCTCTTTTGTTTGTTTGATGAGGTTTTTTAATACCTCCAGGTTTTGTGAGTGAAATGACTCCACTTCCTTCCCCCTCACACTAGGGGTGTTCATTTTTTTAATGGAGCCCGAGCCTGACTTAAGTAAACAGCCTTGAACAAGATTTTTGTCCAACGGGTCGTGCTCAAGCTTTTACTTAAGCCCGTCGAGGCATGTCTGCCTTTTAGGCCCGTTTATTTTTTTATATATTACATACATATATCACAAGGTTGTATCTTGTACTATTTTAATCTTTTCAAGGACATCTAGCAACTTTGACAATCAAGATCAAGTAGTTGAAAATTAAGTTTTGGACTAAAATTTTAATAGGTGGTAGGTGCTTTCAACATGTATGGTTAGATTTTCAAGTTACAAAGCAAAAAAAATAAAAATAACAAGAGTCTCAGGTGCAAAATAAACGAGCTTTAAAAGCTCGACAGACTTTGGACGAGCTCAGGCTTTTGTAGATATAAATGGGCTCGGGCTTTTTTTGACAAAGCCCAGCCCGAATCCTAGAGATATAAATTAGTTTGCAAGGGATTGCTACCATATACATGCATACATATTCTCCTTAATTGTTGATCTCCTATGAGATTTGGAAATTCGTCCTCTAGCTTTTCATTTGAGGTGTGTAATGCCTAAATCTATTGCAAGTCCTACTCTTGGATACTCTTTCATGATAAGTCAAGTTAAATGATGATCACCCGTACACGCTACTTGGCTTAAGGCCCCACCAAATTAGATGTTGATGGATTCATTGGAAAGGCTTTTGTTTATGAGACTTACCAAAGATCACCTTGATTTGGATCAACCAAGTGTTTTTTTTAATGGTTTTAAAGTTTAAATATTAAAAAATAATTTAAATTGATCAAACTTTGGAGAGTTTGAAAAATGTAGCGTTATTGATTCAATCAAGGTGGTTTTTTGTGAGTCACATATTCAATAATGGATTGATCACCACCTCTATTGGTAGTCCCCATGCCTAACTGTGCAAGGTAATATTGCGCACACCAATGCGCAATTTCACTTCTAAGTTTGCAATTCTTTTGCTGGTTGCCTTTCTTGCGTTGACTTGTGAAGGAAACAATCGTGTTTTGTGGGGTTTCCTTGGGAGGCCTTTTCAATGGTTCTATGCCCTTGTAACCTTTTTGAAATGTGTGATAATATTTTGTCATCTTGGAAAACAATTTTTATATTTTGTCAGCTTGGAAAGCAATTTTCTCTAGTAAAATCCTAGAAGAATCTACCATGGATGCTTCACTTTTTTCAAAGAATCTGTGCAACACATGGTTGGAGTAAATTTTAACCATAATCCATTATTGAGATGAATTGTCCTTGGACTGTGGTCTTCAATTAGAACAACAATAAGTAAAAGAAGAAATGTGGGCCACCTGCCATTTTCTCAAACCATACACTTTTCTATACGTATGCTCCCCTTGCACTGTTTGCTACATGGGAATCTACTCAATGATTTGTTATGATGGACAGCATCACGTGTTAGCTCATACCTGGTCCTCAAAAGCATGATCTTGGACGTGTATGTAGGCTTACTAAACTCACTCAAAAAGGAAAAAACCATTTATATGATGCATCCCGCAGCCATGACAAAATATGCTATTTCACATTTCATGGGACCTAAGCCTGAGTGTCATTTGAAATTTTGATGATATTTCCTGTGTTGATCCTTTCTTTTCTTTTCTTGAGTTGCAGCTTCCACCTGAGGTAGAGTCAGCACTGCTGCAGCAAGTGATGAGCCTGACATCTGAGCAGTTGAGTTCGTTGCCACCAGAGCAGCGGCAACAAGTACTTCAACTCCAACAGATGCTTCGGTGAGTTTAGGCGCATGTTTGGACACATGATTCATGTTTCTCCTCAATCCATTAATCGACAGCACGTGCCATATTTATTGGTCTGGACTGTTGTCAGATCTCTCTTTGTTCTTTGGTCAAATATAGCTTATTCACATTGAGAGGGCTCGCAAGAATTTTCTTATTATTATTATTATTCTCATTGCTGTTGTAACAAAATGGCAGTAGGATTGGCCAGATTTCTTGCTTCTAAGGGAGGGAGGGGAGGGGAGGGGAGGGGAGGGGAGGGGGCAAGTGAAAGGAATCTATGTCTCTGTTCATTGTTCCTGCAGATTTCTTTGTTGCTTCCTTTTGAAAAAAGAGTGAACTAAATCTATGGAAACAAAGTACGTTAGCATCCAACAGAGATTGTACAACATGGGATCCTTGGTTCAAGTTTGATATTTGATATGTTTAGCTCCCACACCTGTGCTACCATTCAGATTGTTTTGGATGTAGATGGCCGATGAACCTCCTTTAAGTAGTTGGAATTTCACACCCAATGGGGTCATTTTTTTCAATAAATGGGAAAAAAAAATTACACCCAATGGTCAATCCTATCAGAAATTGCAAGACAGCTTAAGAGTTGTGAGAAAGAATACTTGACTCTTGATTTAAGTTCATCACTTTGGATTTAATTTTCTATATGCTAGTTTCTCAATTTTATGTTGCACCGGGATGAACTTCAAAGATGTGATTTTGAGATGTTTTCCTTGTTCAGTTTATGTGGTCCCCAAATTACTAGTCAAACCAGGTTCTGGCCTCGAGCAATATAGTCTTACCAAATAATAGTTTTCAAATCAAGACCATGACTTGTGTAATAGTGGGTCGTCTCAAGTTGACTTGGTGTATCAACCTAGCGGGTAATTATCAATTTTTTTTAACATTTTAATTTTTTACCAAGACTTAGTTAATTAGTAGATTAAGTCGACCAGGTGACCTAGTTTAACTTTATAATTTTTTTATTGAATCTTTTTCTTTTGCAAAAAAAATTAAAATTTATTAAAAAAATTATACAGTTAATAAATCACTAGTGATTCTTAATAAATAAATGGGTAACTCCTAATGAGATTATTAGAATAAGTATAATCGTGAACTATACATTATCCATAACTTCATAATTATGATTCAAGATTATTCATGTCTATTCTTGCAACTCTCAAATTCTGACAAATAATAATATTTATTTCATTTGAAGATCTAATCTAATCTGATCAGCCACAATTTGACTTCGTTGACTCAGGCCAACTAAGTCTACTAAGTACTTTTAGAACTCAAATTTACCTATTTGACCCTATCTAAGACCAAGTATCTGGTTGGGTTGAGTTTGACTCAATAAGTCAATCAACAACTTTGACTTAGGCAATTCAAATCTTGATTCACTTGATTAGACTAACTGAAAGGCCTTTAACTTTTAGAAAAAAAAAATTAAAATTATCTTTTGGCCTTAGTTCACTATTGATTTAATTTATGTTTTATAAGTTCATTAGTACTTAAAGAGTAGGATGACTATAAAAAACTATTCATTAAATAGCAGTGTTTTGAAAATAACTTGTATATGATGAGATTGGTTGTATATGATGTGATACTTTTGAGAGTGTAATCCTATATGCTTGTGAGCAAAGGATTGTTTGATGAGCTGCTGCTTCTCTTTTACAATTTCAAACCCATAGGTCCTCTCGCAAATCACCTCTCAACCTCATAGGTTAAAAAATGTTAAAAATTACAGAAGTCTCTATTGATATAAAATTGTATATTGACCGAAACACTTATATACAAAAAACCCTCATTCACTACCTAAAATTTTAGATCAAAAGGGAAATCATTTCATCCCAGAGAATTTTCGTTGTAAGGGTGTATTGGGTTCAGGGATCTTTCTATTTGGTAATGCTGTAATTCCCTTTGTAATCTTTCCTTGATTGGTGTTTGAAATCAGGTTTAGGCCTTCTTTGCACTTGACCTTTTTCTTTAAATTGCATGCCATAGCTCATGCTGTAAATTTACCATTTGGTGGAGGTTAGGTTAATAAATCTTCTACTTTGAACAAACTTCTTAATTAGCATTTACTATTAATTAGGATTTATTCTTATTGTTAATTCTCATTTAGATTGGATTACATGTCAATCGAATGGATTGACTAATGATTGGGCCTTTTGGATATATTATTTTCATTTGAATGATTTCATTATCCAATGACAATGTTGCAGGCTTGCAGCGTCAGTGGCCTATGCTTCTAGATAGTGAATCATAACTAAATTTGATGGCCGTATATTTGAATTTTAAGGTTTAAAAATTAACAATGGCAAGAACTCTCAATTAAATCAGTAGTGATTGTAACTCCAATAATGACCAAAATGAGGCATGTCAAGTAAAGACATGTAGTGAGTATGAAAGAATGGTCTCATGTGGACTAGATAGAATACTTCACATTATACAAATTATTCATAATAAACACATAATTATCAAAAGATAAATTGAAGGAGCCTTTAGAATTTTGATAAAAGTTAAAGGCCTTGTCTTTTTAACTTTTGCATGAGTTCTAAATCCGAACGGTCTTTTAGATATTTTTTTTTTAACAACTATGAGGTGTTATCAAAAGAAAATAGTTTTGTTCCCTTGAAGCAAATGTGTCTTCAAAACTCATTTTTATAATGGTTAAATGCATCTCTTTAGATGATCCAATGTTGACAACTAGAATTCAATCTAATATCTGGAGGTCTCACACAGTCGTGGCAAAATAAAATGTCATCTAGGTAAAAGGGCTTAATAAAATACATAATATAGAACTATTAAGTATACAAATTGAGAGGTTTACACGATGCCTCAAAAATTAATTAGGTGAGACGCTTAGATATCTTGGTTAAAGAAAAACAGTAATGCTGCAAAAATCAATTTTTGAGCTTTAACATCCATGCTGCATCTAGCATGGCCTAGAGATGGCCCATAATTTGATCAAATAAATCAAAATAAACCATATAAGTTCAACATACATGCATTTGCATACAATGCTCTCTTTTAAATTATCGATCTGAGGCAATAGGAATTATACCGGTATATTGAAACCACGAAACTGACATACCAAAAACCATGAAAATTTTACAAGTTCTGCTGGGGAACAAGACCAAAACTTCTTCTCTACTACTAGACCATTCAACTCTCTTCTAACGAGAAGAAAAAACGAAGACCCCCAATTACTTCCTATATCCACCTCTTTGGCCACGGCCACGGCCACCTCTTCCTCCATGACCACCACCACGTCCACCTTTATGATGGCCTCCAGATTTCATACCTTGATCCTTATTTGTGGGTGCCTTCAAGTGATCCGGCAAGGGGAGAATCTTATCGACACATTTCCGGAAGCTGAAGTCATCAGCAGACCCATCCTCCCTTATCAGAAAGAAACACCGACTTTTCCACATTGGATGGTTACGGACCTGGAATGCATGGACACCTTCACCTATCTTCTTGTCAGCTTCTGCATGACCCTTTATCAGCAAGTCCAACAACGCCATATGCTCATACTGCAGATAAAAAATATGTATCAAAGATCAACACCTTCACCAGATAATAACTAATAACAACAGACTTCTTCTCTTTTTTTAAATGGTAATGTAATGCAAATGAACAACCTTTTTGGTTGGCAACAGATGAGCAACTAGCAAATGTGACAAGGATAGTGGAAGTTCTACACAATTGATTTGGGTAAAAATAAGTGATCATTACAATGACAAATAGTTACAACAGAGTAAAATCCATATAAGCTTTTGAATATAAGAGTTTCAAAGGGAAAATCCATGTAACCTCAAAAAAGAGGTACAGTATTACCCTCAGAAAACCATGCTTCTGTGACATTAACTCAGCAAAAAGAATATGTCAAATGATGTTAGAACTTTAGTTTTTAAAATATACTCTTTTTTAGAATTGGCAAAAAAAAGGTAAAGTGATCCAAGATCTATATTTGCTCTCTATTTCTGTGTCTGTAGCCTCACACACACACACACACACTCTCTCTCTGAGAGGTAGTCTGTAGCTGATCTCTTTGCAGCTCCTTCCCATGTTGGTTATATTGCTTCCCCATTCAATAAATTGTTTTCTTTCAAAAAAAAAAAGAGAGCTTCTCCCAAACGTCATGGCTTGCTACACACTTCAACCTTTTCAGATCTTTTCACAGCCTAAGTACATTATTGACGTGCTTTTTTGGATGTACACAAGAAATTCCATCAAAGAAATGTCTGTAAGTCAAGAACGTACTTGTGGGGTTGCACAATGGAGAAAGGGGAAAAAGAGTTGAAGAAGAGTACTCATCAGTTAGAAAACAATATGATGAACTCATTTGACAGCATAAAGCCCATCATCATCACCAAAGCGTTACTAGATCTATCTTTTCACTTCCCCTATTTAGGGCCAAATTCTCTCACTTTAAATCCTAACATATAGCTTCTAACTGCTTCATTCCATACTGTAATTGGTCTTACTTCCTACATATACCTTGAACTAACAAGCTCTTAGTTCTTCAAACAGAAAATCTCTCTAGTCTTCTAAGCACATCTTCAAACCATTTTATATAGCATAATTTCACTCTCTTCCCTATTGAAGCTACCAAAACCCTTGTGTATACCTATTTTCTTTTTCTTTTTTCTTTGTTACTCCACACATCCATCTTAGCATAAATACATCACTATACTGCTTTAATTGTGCAGGCTTCATATGATAAAAATGCAAATCTGTGACATTTCATAGAAGTTTTTTTTCCAATAGACATGTACTCGATGATCACACCACTTGTTAATATGCTCTCTGACCACATTTTCTTTTGAGAGATCTGTACTCCATCCACCTTGCACTCATCCTATTTAAAAAAATCTTAATAGGACCCTCCAGTTTGATGTATGGTTGCACCCAAATAACAATAAAAGAATTTTTTTTATAGACTGAATGCCTATCTGTCACCCATGTCATAGAATAAAAGAATCATAAGGAATATAGAGAGTACGAGCATGACAGAACCACAAATGGGAGCATCTATGCCATACTGTAATCCAACGCAAATAGCACAAAGTGTATAATATTTGTCAAATAGAACTTCAATATAATGATTGGTAGCAATGCTGAATCCAAATTGTATAATATTTGTCAAATGTGACTTCAGTAGAATGATTACAATAGTATTACATTGGACTCTAATAATATGGAAGGAGTATCTTACGGCTTCAAAGCTTCAAAAAAAGTAGGAGCAAATGCTTACATTGCTGGGTTAGACTCATTATTCAGCGATGCAAAAAGTGATGACACTAAAATCTTTGGAGAATATAAGCTTGAAAGAATTCAAAGCTTCATGGTTAAGGGGGGAAATTGAGTATGGGGAGAAGTCCGAAAGAGTTCATAAACTGGAGACCATTTCATAAGATAAATAATACCTTTGTAAAACAATCACACATATATCTACACATTTCAACCCTGTCAAATTCCACGCAAATGATTGGGAATTCAGAAAAATATTAAGGTATAATCTAAAGCTACTAAAAACAGTGTAGTATAAGAAAGAAACAGCTGATGGTAAGTAGAGTGCAAGAGAGGGTAAAAGGTCATGAATACAGGTCCAAGAGTGAACGTCAAATGGATAAAAAATGAGTCACACAATCTAACTATGGTTCATGTGTAACATGGGCAGTGATACTAATGAAGACAATTTAGGGCTCACACATTTAATTGTGCCACCTTATCAGGTGGTTACATAATTCCAAACCCATTTAGTTTTAATTGGAGATGATGTTTCAAAATCATAAACTTGGTAGGATTACTTCAAGCCTTTCATGTTTATAATCCATGTGGAACGAAAATGCCATATGAGGCCCTCCTCCTTGGATCTGCATGTAACAAAGAATCTCTAAACAATGTTCCACATTCCACACCCTATCTTTTAAAAAACAAAAAAAAAAGCCATCCTAGCAATGGAAAATGCTAAATTTTCACCATCCAAATGAAGAGGTGAACAAGTTTATATGAATGGAAATTCCTTTCTCAAGATGGTATTATTTTGATTTGGAAAATATCAAAAAATGCATACATTCCTAATGAATACGCCAAGATTATTTAGGATATGTATGATGGTGCAACCACCAATGTTAGAATTATTTGTGAGAAACAACGAAGTTCCCAATCAGAGTGGGATTCCACCAAGGATCTACATTAAGCCCATGCCTATTTGCTTAATCATAGATAACTTAACATCAACAATCCAAGACGGAGGTGTCGTGACGTATGCTTTTTGCAGATGATATAGTATTAATTAGTGAGACGAAAAAACAACATACTAATAAGCTGGAGTCTTGGAGGTGAACTTTTGAGATAGATGGTTTAAAAATTAGTAGAACTGAAATGAAAGACATGGAGTGTAACTTTAGTGGAACAAGGGATAGAGAGCACAATCCGATTAAAATTGGTAATAACTTAGTTATGCATTGTAATAAGTTTAAATCTTTAGGATCTATGGTAAAATCTCTTGGAGGATTGGACTTAGATATAGCTAATAGGATGGGAGATTTTGTGTGACAGAAGAGTCACTCATCGCTTAGAAGGACAATCTCATAAAACATTCCTCAAGCCCAAAATGTTCTATGGAGTAAATTGTTGGGCAATGAAGAAAAAACAAATAAACAGAGTTAGGGTGACAGACATGTGCATGTTAGGTCTCATGAGTGGATTAAGTCTAAAGGATAGAGCTAGAAATAACCACATTGAGAACAATTTAAAAATAACACCAATAAAAGATAAATTAAGAGAACTTGTTTGAGGAGGTTTGGGCATGTAAGTAGATTACAAGAGAAAGACCCAGTACGTAGACTTGAGAGAGTACAAGTTGCAAGTACAAGAAGGAGAGGTAGCCCATTGAGAACGTGGAGGAACGAGATAAAAATAAACATAATACATAATTAAGTTATTGATTGTATGATATATGATAGGGTCAATGGAAAACTAAAAAAGTTGACCCAAAAAGATCGGATTATTGGCTTTGATGATGATGATGAAATAGTTGGTATTGAAACTTTTGGCTTTAAAGTCAAAATGACAAAGTCATAGTTAATCAAAAGAATCTTACAAAATATTGATGAAAATAGGATCCTATATAGCATTTCTTTTTGATCTACCAGCATAACATTGTTTCAAAAGATGGTTGTTTATCTCATAACATTTTGACCATAACAAAAGTCGTTATCACATTACACATACTAGTTCTTTGACCTTTCTTGCTCCAAAGCTATATATAGAATGCTTCAAGTCCAACCTGAAAAATAAGTACATCGGTGTAACCAGAAAGGAATCCTTCTTGTCCTTCTCGATAAAGGCTGTGTTTGGATGGAGGGTTACCCCCATTACCCTTGTTTGGTAATGGAGGGGTAAGGGTAAAAAATCATTTTTTTACTACTCCCCTCCCACTTTTGAAAACCCTTTCTTGCCAAGGGGTATTCATAATGTGTGTGTGTGTGTGTGTGGGGTGGGGTGGGGTGGGGTGGGAGAAGATGGGAAGGGGGAGGGGGGTAACCCCTGCAAAATTTACCCCTCACTCAAACACACAGAAATTGACATATCCTATCCAAAGTTTACCCTCCTACTACAATAGCCTATAGCACAGTTGATAAGTCCTCATCATCACAACGGAAAGGTTGTGGGTTTGATTCATGCCCCTTCTAAAAAACAAAAACAGAAGTTTATCACCATTTAATTTCAAAATGTAGCTATCAGAATAGAGCATGCCCTCTATAGCAAACATTGACAGAAACCACCCTCATATAGGCAAAGACACTGATGTTGTTTTGAGGAGATACTATGACCTTAACAAAAACAAAAGTAGCAATATCCTTGTTCACATATTCCAACCTTGGTCATTTTCCAAAGAACAATGTCATTCTTGTGAGATAGGAATGCTTTCCTCTTTGGTTTTCACATGTTGGCAAACAACCCAATTTTCTATGTTAAAAAAGCACCAAGACCAACCCGAAGGGGTTGGAGTGATGGCCAGGAACCCGCTCAGGAAGCAGGAGTCTTGACTTCGATTTCCACTTCACCCCAGAGGCCCAGTCCAGTGGGCAAGAGGCTTGCACATGCCCCCAGGATCAGTGGGGTGCTCTAAGAGGCCCAGACACCTTGGTCATTAAAAAAACACCGAGACTGAATAAAGGTATTTTCCTCATTTTGCACTAAAACATCAAGAATTGTTCCATAAGAAAACCTGCTATAGCAGGGTCCTAATAGCGTGTTTCCACAGAAACAGAATTTTCCTTCCAATTATGATCTGGGTGTTTTCCGCTTAATGGAAAGACAGGACAGGAAAGACAAAATTGAGAGTGAATGGGCAAATTACAGAGGTAAAATGATTAGAAGAACAAAGAATCACCTCATTGATGTCGATGCATGGAAGCCAAGAATGAAGCAACTTTAAGAAGTAATCAAACATCTCCACTGATGACCCAAAATTCTTCGGCCCCAGCTTAACAAATTCCTTTTCTTCTTCTTTCTTCTGTTCTTCAGTACCTCCTTTCTCTTCTTTTCCGTCTTCTTCCTTCTCCTCTTCCAATTCTTCTAGCCGTTGCTCCTCAACGGAGTTATCAACCCTCGGCTTCTTCGAACCCGTGTTATCTTCCTCTGCTCCTTTGGCTTCTTCTTCTTCTTCTCCTCCTTCTTCTCTATCCCGTTTCGCGGCGGGATTGGGATTAGAAACGGATCGTATTTGGGGGTCGTGAGGTTCGACGACATCCATGTCTTGCATGGATTCAGTTCCATCTGCTGCTTCTGCCTCTGCTTCGGCATTTGCTAGGATGGTTTGAGAGATTTCCTCTTCCGTCATTGATTAGATAACGGGAAAACCTAATTCAGTAACTTCGACGACCCCGTCTCCCTTCTTTCGCTTGCGTTCCCAGTTTCCACTTCCTCAGTTCCCAGTGATCTAAATAGGCTAGGGTTTGCGGTATTTAAAGCGACAGTAAGATTTGAAAAGTACAATGGGATAAACAATATAGAGTTTTTTTTTCTTAAAAATACTTTAAAATTTGCAAAATCTGATAAAAATATCTGAAAAACATTTTTTTAAGTCCCATGACATCTAGAATTCTTAGCAATGTCAAGATATCGACCAGTATGATATATTTTTAAAATAAAATAAAAAATAGTAAGAGGAAAAAAAAATCAACAGATAACGAGAAATACAGATACCTATATTTTCATAAAAATGTCCAGTAGTATACATTCATATTTTGAGAAATCTTACTCATGGTATATATTTTTGTTTTGGGAAATTTTAATCATGTAGAAATATATTTTCTCATACTTCCTTCTTTATTTTAGTTGTCTCATTTTAAATATTTATATTTTTTAAGAAATTTAAATTTAATTTTAAACCATCATTGAGTTGAAAAGAGGTGTGTCTCATCCATTTCAACACACTTTATACTATTCTAATATAAATAGAATATCTATTTTGAGATAATTTCAAAATACATATGAGATAATTAAATTAGAACGAAGAGCATATATTTTATTAAAAAGAAATGATAGGTCTTTTTCTATTTGCTTGGTGACATTTAAAAAGACAAAAACTTTGGACAATATATATATAGTAATACTCGTTAGCTTGGACTTAGATATATGGGGTTGCTCCAGCGCATTTGAACTGTTTTGGCTGGGTGCAACTGTGCAACTAGTTCGGTTGCGTTAGTACAGATAGATTCTGTTTCGTGGCACTCTCTGACAAGAAAAAAAAAATTACACAGTCTAACTAAATTTCACAAATTTTAATGTATTTTCACTAGAAATCTCAAATATATAAATAGAAATGTAATTATTATAGTCTCATCT
Organism: Chimonanthus praecox; assembly: GCA_022113865.1. NCBI lineage: Eukaryota > Viridiplantae > Streptophyta > Magnoliopsida > Laurales > Calycanthaceae > Chimonanthus > Chimonanthus praecox. Next base: position 57,707,063 of record CM039088.1, on the reverse strand, counting down.
CATTATTATTTAGTCATTTATCTCATTATTAATTTTGAAACTTATAAAATCAAATAAATAAACAAATAATAAAAATAAAAGACTCCAAAATAAAATGTTTAAATTTGATGAATTTTAAATAAAATATAAAATTATTTACTATAATTAAAATATTTAAAACCTAAAATGGAATAATCAATTTATAATTAAAAGGAAGAAAAAAACCAAAGATGCATAAAATATTAATAAATAGAAAATTTGAAAGAAGAAAAAAAACTAGGCATCCTGTATTGTGATAAAATTGAATTTATCAATTTTTGCTGATAAAATAATCTTTAAATTAAAAATATAAAAAATAGATAAGGTCGATTAAATAAACACATAAAATAATATAGGCATAGGATTCAATTGAAATTTTGTTTTGTGATATCCAGCACAAATTAGTGACTAATTTAGACAAATTTTAATTAACTAAATATTTTTTTAGCCATTAATTATAAGTTTTGCTATATTAATCATGAAGAATTTTGAATGAGTTTTTCAACGAGTCTAAGTTTGACTCGATCCGAGTCCGAAAACTCTTTCAAATTAAATTTTAAATGTATAATAATAAGTTATGATTATTAATAATATTATTTTAGGGTCAAAACTTGATTGCTTTGGAAACTCAGTCATTTTATTTTATTTCAATCTCAAATTGAAGATCTTGCACTATTTTTAAAATTCGGACTTAACGGAATGCCAATCTCGACCTAATTCTACCTATTTTCACTACCTAAAATTTTATTGGTGGCAAAACCCCACTTAGATAGGGAAGATAAAATCCTAAAAATATACGAAGGAAGTTAATGTTCAATCTGTAAAATAAGTGAGCCATTTCTATCTTCAGATTTCCAAAATATCGAGTTTTTAATAATTATTTTACGTCGAAAAATATGAGCCGTCGAATACTCTGTCACTTAGATGGAGTGGTTTTTTACTCCAAAACACTTTAAACCTTTATAATATTTTTATCAGATTAATTTAATCTACCTAATTATAAAATTAAATTTTCTCCAAGAGATACTTTAAAATTAAGAAATTTTACCAAATCAGTGTTTTTTTATTAAAACACTGAGTTGTTGACCGAATTTTTTATCCAAAATTTAATACTATTAATAATTTAATATTTGACCTAGTGAACTATTTAGATTGTAACGCCCCGCCTTTTTTCACCCATTTTCCGAAAATCAGAGTATTTTTTTTTTTGAAATAGAAGAGTGAGAGAGGGCGCGGACGTCACGACGCGAGTTAATCCGCGAGCTTACTTCCTACGCGTGAACCGTTCTCGTGGACTTAGCTCCGCGCACGCGTGGGGTTGGCCAGTTAAGGGTCGGTTTTAGAAGCTCGGACTTAACTCGCGTCGTGGCGTCCGCGCCCTCTCTCACTCTTCTATTTTAAAAAAAAAAAATAGACTCTGATTTTCGGAAAACGGGTGAAAAAGGGCGGGGCGTTACATAGATAAAAGTAGAGGGACCTCGAAATACCCAGATTTAACAAAGGATATGAAAGGAATTTTAAGAAAAAAAAAATAATAATAAAATAATATAAAACTTGATAAGCATCCAGGTAAGTCTAAAAGCCTAGGCTACAGTGTAGGGGGGAACGTAGGTGGCTTTCAAGCCAACCCACTTCCAATTTAAACGTCGGTTGGGAAGAAGGAGGGAAAGAAAGAGAAAAAAAAAAACAACAACCCCACCGTCGCCTCTTGTTTCCAGCAACCTTTCTCTCTCTTCTTCTCATTCTTTCACCAGTCAACTTCTTCTTGTCCCTTTTCCTTCTTTCATTTTCACCTTTCCTTTTCTTCGGTCGGTGTTACAAGTAGCAGTAGTAACAACTGAATTCGAAGGATCCTCGTATTGACGTCGGGTTTTCGAAACTTTGTAAAAAATAGACGGATTATCGTCTGAGGTAACAAAATAAGTTTATTTTTAATTTTAATAATTTCAATAGTTTAGTATTGTATTTAGAATTAAAATTTTCAAAAGGAAGGGAGGGTAGGTTTTTCTTCCAAATTTTAAATTATACCCTTAAAATCATTTTTTTTAAGTTCAAAGTTTGTCTTTTAGCCTTTAATTAAAAGAGGGAAAAAGATTAACCCCATTTAATAATTGTGTTTATTTTTAAGCATTGTATGTTTAAATTCAGCATCATAACCTCTGGACCACACTATCGTCTGTAGTGGCGCTAGTCGCTCGGTGATACCATTTGAGGTGACGCTTAGTCACCCGGTGGTTCATCAGTAGTGGCGCTTAGTCGCTCGGCGATACCATTTGAGATGACGCTTAGTCACTCGGTGGTTAATCAGTAGTTATGCTTAAGTCACTCGATGATACCATCTGAGGGGGCGCTTAGTCACCCAATGGTCTTGAAGTGGGGCACTGAGTACTTTTATATTACTTGCATTTATTCTCTGGGCCGAAAATCTCCACCTGTAGCGCAGCGAAAATGCCGCTCGGTGGCCATCTGAGACGACCTTAGTCGCCCGGTGGTAAAAGGATTTGGGCACTGAGTACTTTATATTTTATTTTGATGTGATGTTTTGATTGGCTGACAACTAACTGCTGACTTAATCTAATGGAGTAGAAAGAATTAGGAGACTCACTACACTTTTCATATTTTTTTTGGAAAATGCATGGGATCGGATAGACAATCAATGAATGACCTGAAATTTATTTATTATTTTATTCTTATAGATTTGTGATAATCTCTGCGGATAGAGGTGAGGAGACTCGAACCAACCCTTGTATTGTATTATATGTTAAACCCACTAACACCAGACTGAAATGGGACCCATGGTCATTAAAAGATGGAAAAGGCTATATAGGTTCAGAATACGAGACCTGACACTACCTACATGTAAGGGATGTAAATGTTCTAACTATTTAGAACGTAGGCGTTAAATTGGTGTCGGAGAGTCGATGACTTGTAGCCTACGCAGTATGGACCCATGGAGTGTCTGAGAATTGTCGGGTAAAAACTGGGTGAAGGCATTCGTGTTATTAAATCCAGTTTTATATGTTTGTGTGGCATTGATTATTTTATTGACTTCTTGTATTGGTAGTGGATACACCGAAGGGTAAGGCTGGAATTTGGTGATTCTCTCAGAATAAGTCCCTGTGTAAGGAGGGCAATGAAAATCATGCATTATCATGCATTTGACATTTGCATGTGAGAGTTATGATTATAAGTTAAATCTGTGAAAGATAATAAATTTGGAAATCTGATATTGGCTGTTGGGCTATAATTGCTGAGATTAGCCGAACACCGTTTGCGAACCGTTGGGTTGGACGTGTTAGTAGGCTGAGGTCGACTGCCATTGTAGCGACCCGACCCGATTTTTCGGAGTTTTAGGGTCTTGGTAGCAGTGTGGGGTGAGTGTGGGCCCCGTGGTGGGTCCTGGTTTGCCCGGTTTTGAGTTCGGAGACTCAAAGGGCACTTTAGTAATTTTAAATTACTGAGTATTATCTCATACTAACAGTTTGAAAATCACATGTTTTCCCTCGACGTGACTTCTTCGAGCTTTTTTAAAAAAAAAAAAAAAAAAAATTTGGAAATTGAAGATTTTTATTAAAAAAAAATAAAAATTCAAAACCCTAAACCCTAAGGAAACCCTAACTCCCCTTTATTCCCATTTTCGCAGCACTGTAGCGCCGCAGCTACAGTGCCGCGACCCCTTTCCTCTTCTTCTCTTCTTCTTTTCCCCCCTCCTTTCTTCAAACCCTAGTTCTCCTTCAGCCGCCGCCGCCGCCACTCCCTTCCCTCCCCTCTCCTTCTTCTCTCGTCCTTCCCTTCCTCTTCCGCCTCTGATTACGATTTCAGCTCGGATCGGTCGACTCCAGTTGGTAGCGACCCTCCCTCCACCTTCCGTCGCCGGATTTGACGCCGCCCGAAGCCGGATCCCTCAATCGTGACCGATATCAGGTACCCTCCTTCGATCCTCTCTCCTTTCCTTCTCCTCTCTTCCTTCACCATCTGGTTTTCCCATTTTTTTCCCCTTTCTTTTCCCTTCCCTGATTTTCCTTCTCTTTCTGTTTCTCTTTCGGCTGAGTCACTCGGAGCCGCCGAGTTGACTCAGTCGAGTCCAATTTTGGACTTTGATAATCCGGCCCAGTTCGTCGGATCTGGCCCGATTTGCCAGATCCGGCCCAGTTCGCTGGAATCGGCCCAAACCTTGTTCGGCCCAGCCCGACCCGATTTCAGGTCCGACCCAATTTGGCCCGGTCCGATTTCAGGCCCGGCCCGTTTCGACCTAGTTTCGGGCCCGACCCAATTTCAAACCCAGTTTCCACTTTTGGGTTCAGTTTCGAGCTCGGCCCAAGTTTGGACCCAGTTTTCAGTTTCGGGCCCACTTCAGTCCGGTTTGGACGCGACTCGCTTTCGGGCCCGTTTGTAGTCCAGACTTAGTTTGACCCGTTTTGCCCGGTTACTTATCTTTACGTTCTCGTTTCAACAGACTGAGCCCCTTCAACCCCCGGACTCGTTTTCTCGCTTTGGATTTCAAGGACACACACCGGTGAGGGAACTCATCATCTCTTTTAGCATGCATCTATGCATCTTACTTCTCTATCAAGTGTGCGGGTACGGAATACGGCGAATGGGGGTCATCGGTGTTGAGCCACTCGGCAAGGGAACTGTTGATACCATTATGTGGCGGGCCCCCATCCGGGTGTATTCGTATCCGATGCCCGCAGAGGCATATATGAATTGATTAATTGATGTCATAATTGATTGATTGTGTGGCGACATGATCAGAGTTTAGTTTGGTTGATAACATGTTAAGATGTCAACATGTGAATATGTGATATGTGGTGGTATATGTTTGATCATGGTGTGATGTAATCTGGTGATAAAATGCCATATGACTATATAATGATTAGTTTGGACTGCTAGACATTGTAACATGCTTGGATGTTAACATGCCAACTCGTGATAGATAATGATATGTATGCATCTGATTATTATACAATGAACTATGTCAATAGTATGTGTAGCGGTATTTGCGCATGCATGTAGCTAACATATGTGGGATGCCGGTGGGGCATGGGTACTAGGCCACATCAGGATCTAGAGACTCCCCCTGGCTTGTCGGGTAGTTAGGGTGCGGATGTTATGTGGGACCGCACAGTGGATGCGTGGTTGGGATTCAGACTCCCTTGTGAGTGGAATTGGGTAGCCGTGACCCTTGCGTGGATTAAATGGTCCGTCCGTCCTGTATTTCCCGGACGTACCTATGAGAGAGGCGTGATCTGACTTAGAAATCAAGGTACGTTGGAATCCCAGATAAAGACTAATTGGGAAATAATTATATTAACCCTAGATAGGCCATCAAGCTGAATGTTGGTTCACTGAAGGTAATACCCAGATGTGTGACGGGTGAGGTGATCCCTAGATGATCGAGTAGGCTGAGGAGGTGCTCGCCTAGGCCGAGGGACGGAGCGGTGAGGGACAGCTCCCGCTGGTATAGTTTGGGATTCCCTGAATGACCGAGTAGGCTGAGGAGGTGCTCGCCTAGGCCGAGGGACGGAGCGGTGAGGGACAGCTCCCGCTGGTATAGTTTGTGATTCCCTGAATGACCGAGTAGGCTGAGGAGGTGCTCGCCTAGGCCGAGGGACGGAGCGGTGAGGGACAGCTCCCGCTGGTATAGTTTGTGATTCCCTGAATGACCGAGTAGGCTGAGGAGGTGCTCGCCTAGGTCGAGGGACAATGCGGTAAGGGACAGCTCCCGCTTGTATGGTTTGTGATTCCCTGGATGACCGAGTAGGCTGAGGGGGTGCTCGCCTAGGTCGAGGGACGATGCGGTGAGGGACAGCTCCCGCTGGTATGGTTTGTGATTCCCTAGATGACTGAGTAGGCTGAGCAGGTGTTCGCCTAGGTCGAGGGACGATGCGGTGAGGGACAGCTCCCGATGGTATGGTTTGTGTTTCCCCGAATGACCGAGTAGGCTGAGGATGTGCTCGCCCGCTCATTGATCGAGGGATGGTGCGATGTGATGTGATGAGATATTCCAGGCCAGGACACCTGTATGGTGGGGACAGCCTGTGGTGCGATGTGGTAGTGTGTTTACCCGCGGTTATGGTATTGGGGTTCATTGTTGAGACTTGTGTTGTGGGTGTTGACTCACCAGGAGTTTATGGGTACTTAATGAGTGAGTTCGGCCGACTTACTCGGTGGAAGACCTATAGGATTCTGTGAGAGGTGGGCACATCAGTCGTATGGAGACCAGCACATAGGGTCCAAGGTTATGGGTTTGACTATCGAGACTCTGGTGCTTGGTTGATGAGATCATAGATGAGTTTGGTTGGCAGTTCGTGGAGAACTGGTGAGTTGGTTACTCTCGTGTGGTAATCAGTTTGGGACTCTAGTGAGTCCGACTCTTGGGTCGGTCGTGATATGTGTGCGGGTTGTCATGAGAGGGTCAAAGGTCTAGTTGAGGACTAGAGACCCTGATCTGACTGAAGATCAGTCTGCGTACCCGTGGATGGGTGGACTGTCGCGGTTGGGCACATAAGGGAGTTGCATTGGGTTGGTTAGAGGATGTCTTAGAGGGCCAGCTGACGTGGGCCCATGTGCTAGGGGTAGGGCACACCTTTGTATGGTCATGCATGTAGACATCCTAGACATTGATGTGTCCATATGATTATATGTAGTGTAGGCTTGATGACTTATGATGCATGTGTTACCCTCACTGGGCATGTAGAGCTCACCCCCCTTGCCTCACAGGTACTTCATAGAGGAAGGGTTGGCGGGACTCTCAATCAGACTTTGGGCGTAGAGTTGCAGCTTTGCACTTGTCATGGTTTTTATTTTGTAAATAGAGACTTATTAATGTATTTGAGATATGTGTACGTTTCATTAAGTTGGATGAATGTAATAATGGAAGGGTGTTATTGTTTCCAATTATGATTAATGGTTTATTGGTTATTGGTTTAATGGTGGGTTGCCCGCAGTTGCTTTGAATTGCGAGGGCAGTATCTCCCCTTTATTTTGGAAAAAAAAAATGCCCCCGAAATGGAATTAGATCGGTGTTCGAGACTTTGTAACAGTTTAACGTACTCGTAGCGGGATGGGTCGTTACAGTTGGTATCAGAGCACGGTTCAATTCTCGGACTGTGCATGGGTCAGAGATGTGTGTGATAATGACCAGAGGTTAAGTTCATCCCCTGTGTGATAGGGTAGATGGAACCTATTTCCATGGTGGTGTTTTGACTTCCCTAAGTTGTTGTGGTAAATTTGATCGGGTGGCCCTTGTGCTTGGTCAAACTTTCGTTTTGTGGATTGACTCGTGGTGTGAATGAGTACTTGTTATAGTAGGGGAAATCGCACCGGGGATAGCCACCTGAAGACCTTAAAGATTCTTCAAACCATGATAGAGACTTTGGAGAACCAAGTGTTGGTGAATAGATTGTTTACCTCCACTGTCAATGTGTGTATGCGGAAGACCCGAAGTATCTTGCTAGCGAGAAGTCAGAGTAACTGGCCTGAGTACGACTTCAGTGTAGTAAGCTGAGCGTGGCAGCAACATCCCGTATGGGTTGATACATCATATTGATGCGAGTGATGTGATAGTGCCCCTTTGTTTTTGGTTCTGAGACTTGACCTGATTCAGATAGGTGACTCTCCCGATGACTTTGAGCTTCGCTGTTGTTTGAGTTTGGGAGTATATGTGGTGGAGACGCCTTGTTTGTCACGTCTCTGTTGGAGTGATTGACGAATGCTGTGCAGGATTGTATGTAGCGTATCATAGCAAAAGATAGATCTCTTAACCATTGGAGATGTTCTATTTAGAGACAGTGGTTTACCGTCAGTCAGGGTGTTGAGGGACCTAATCACCGTGTGGCTTGTCAGTCAGTTTGATTTGAGAGGGCACTGGGATGCCAGGCGTTGGGGTGACACTGACAGGGGTGTTGGACTTAGAGGCTTGATTTGTGGGCCAGAGTCGGTGGGACCCGTTCGTCCATGTATTTCGTCTGGGACGCACCGACTTTGTTGGCCAAGAAGAACGGTGACTTGTTGAGATTTTGTGCTAGTGGTCGACGATTGAGCAGAGTTACATAATGGAGTGAGGTTTTTCCTCCTGGGAATTGACGACTATTTGAGACAGCTAAAAGGACCCATGTTGCTTCTTGAAGACGTGTTTTCATTCGAGATCTTATCGAGTACGAGTCTTGACCCCATAGACGTAGTTGTCTGGCAATGTGGTTTCGACAGGTAGTACGACAGGTTTGTCAGGATGGGGCTAAGGTTGTGTCTGGCAGTTATTCAGATTATTCCAGGTGACCGTGCTTACAGTTAGATTGGTCAGAGAGAACGGTTAACTCTTGGTACGATATCAGTGAGACAATTTTTCTTGAGTGGAGGCAGACGACCATTATGGTGATAATAGTACTAGAGATAGAGAAAAGGTTGTGGGCGTGCAGCTTATTGTGATGTTTCCAGGGATGATAATGGTTATGTGCTAATACAGGATGGTTAATTGGTTGCTTCTGATTCGGGATGACTTGATATTGGTGAACATGACTTCCCACTAATAGTACGGGATGGATGTTGATGGTGTTGCGCTCGGGTTGGAGATATCCATTATTGAGAGAGATTCTAAGTGTCCCCCATCACTGTGGTTTTTAGTACTTGGTTGTTCAGGAAGAATTGAACATGAAGCGAACGTGATGGATGAAGTTCATGGAGTGATTGTTGATCAGGTGCGGAAACTATAGCGGCCAGACTATGCAACGAAATGGTTCAGCCAGTGTTGGGTGTCAGAACCCCGGAGAATCAGCGTTCAAGTGCAGAGACAGTCAGACTTGGGGGTTTTGTGATGTGTGGTGGTGGACCAGACATCTAGGCTGTGAGACCTGATGGCGACTTGACTCTCCAGAGCAGGTTGGTGATAGCTCAGCTTGAGTGGTGCTAGGTGGAGATGCTTCAACTCCTTCTTCATCATGGGTTAGTGGTACAGATGGTAGTGGATGGATTGGCAGAAGTCACTTATCTCCTTAGAGTAAGGATGCCCGACTTCTTGGGGCTTTTTGGACCGGTTTGGGTTGAGTAGAGAGTTAGTCTATGCGAGATGCCGAGCCCACAATGTTAGATCGAAGTTTAAGTTCTACACATCAGATCAGACAGTATTACAGAGAGAGTTGTATGCTCAATCGTATATTTTAGCTCAGCGTACTAGTTGTGGACAAACAGCTGGTCAGGACAAAATTTCCCTTGTTTTGGATGGGAACTTTGGCACAGTTCTTTTGAGACTTAGTGTGGGCAGAAGAGCTACAGAGCAAATGCGATCGGTCAGGTGGAGGTTGTTGGTTTTGAGGCTGGTGCATACCATTGTCCAAGTTGTTCAACCATTCGTGGTGCTTCATGGTAAGGTTGTTTCCTTGGGTCAAGTGTTGTGGCATCATTTCGTTGTGGAGAGATCAACGTGAGAGTAAGTTTCAGCTATCCAGAAGAAGTTTTACCTCGGTTCTTTCTTGCAGATTTCGAGCCTTGGGTGAATTTCGAGGACGAAATTCCTTAAAGGGGGTAGTGTTGTAGCGACCCGACCCGATTTTTCGGAGTTTTAGGGTCTTGGTAGCAGTGGGGTGAGTGTGGGCCCCGTGGTGGGTCCTGGTTTGCCCGGTTTTGAGTTCGGAGACTCAAAGGGCACTTTAGTAATTTTAAATTACTGAGTATTATCTCATACTAACAGTTTGAAAATCACATGTTTTCCCTCGACGTGACTTCTTCGAGCTTTTTTAAAAAAAAAAAAAAAAAAAATTTGGAAATTGAAGATTTTTATTAAAAAAAAATAAAAATTCAAAACCCTAAACCCTAAGGAAACCCTAACTCCCCTTTATTCCCATTTTCGCAGCACTGTAGCGCCGCAGCTACAGTGCCGCGACCCCTTTCCTCTTCTTCTCTTCTTCTTTTCCCCCCCTCCTTTCTTCAAACCCTAGTTCTCCTTCAGCCGCCGCCGCCGCCACTCCCTTCCCTCCCCTCTCCTTCTTCTCTCGTCCTTCCCTTCCTCTTCCGCCTCTGATTACGATTTCAGCTCGGATCGGTCGACTCCAGTTGGTAGCGACCCTCCCTCCACCTTCCGTCGCCGGATTTGACGCCGCCCGAAGCCGGATCCCTCAATCGTGACCGATATCAGGTACCCTCCTTCGATCCTCTCTCCTTTCCTTCTCCTCTCTTCCTTCACCATCTGGTTTTCCCATTTTTTTCCCCTTTCTTTTCCCTTCCCTGATTTTCCTTCTCTTTCTGTTTCTCTTTCGGCTGAGTCACTCGGAGCCGCCGAGTTGACTCAGTCGAGTCCAATTTTGGACTTTGATAATCCGGCCCAGTTCGTCGGATCTGGCCCGATTTGCCAGATCCGGCCCAGTTCGCTGGAATCGGCCCAAACCTTGTTCGGCCCAGCCCGACCCGATTTCAGGTCCGACCCAATTTGGCCCGGTCCGATTTCAGGCCCGGCCCGTTTCGACCTAGTTTCGGGCCCGACCCAATTTCAAACCCAGTTTCCACTTTTGGGTTCAGTTTCGAGCTCGGCCCAAGTTTGGACCCAGTTTTCAGTTTCGGGCCCACTTCAGTCCGGTTTGGACGCGACTCGCTTTCGGGCCCGTTTGTAGTCCAGACTTAGTTTGACCCGTTTTGCCCGGTTACTTATCTTTACGTTCTCGTTTCAACAAACTGAGCCCCTTCAACCCCCGGACTCGTTTTCTCGCTTTGGATTTCAAGGACACACACCGGTGAGGGAACTCATCATCTCTTTTAGCATGCATCTATGCATCTTACTTCTCTATCAAGTGTGCGGGTACGGAATACGGCGAATGGGGGTCATCGGTGTTGAGCCACTCGGCAAGGGAACTGTTGATACCATTATGTGGCGGGCCCCCATCCGGGTGTATTCGTATCCGATGCCCGCAGAGGCATATATGAATTGATTAATTGATGTCATAATTGATTGATTGTGTGGCGACATGATCAGAGTTTAGTTTGGTTGATAACATGTTAAGATGTCAACATGTGAATATGTGATATGTGGTGGTATATGTTTGATCATGGTGTGATGTAATCTGGTGATAAAATGCCATATGACTATATAATGATTAGTTTGGACTGCTAGACATTGTAACATGCTTGGATGTTAACATGCCAACTCGTGATAGATAATGATATGTATGCATCTGATTATTATACAATGAACTATGTCAATAGTATGTGTAGCGGTATTTGCGCATGCATGTAGCTAACATATGTGGGATGCCGGTGGGGCATGGGTACTAGGCCACATCAGGATCTAGAGACTCCCCCCTGGCTTGTCGGGTAGTTAGGGTGCGGATGTTATGTGGGACCGCACAGTGGATGCGTGGTTGGGATTCAGACTCCCTTGTGAGTGGAATTGGGTAGCCGTGACCCTTGCGTGGATTAAATGGTCCGTCCGTCCTGTATTTCCCGGACGTACCTATGAGAGAGGCGTGATCTGACTTAGAAATCAAGGTACGTTGGAATCCCAGATAAAGACTAATTGGGAAATAATTATATTAACCCTAGATAGGCCATCAAGCTGAATGTTGGTTCACTGAAGGTAATACCAGATGTGTGACGGGTGAGGTGATCCCTAGATGATCGAGTAGGCTGAGGAGGTGCTCGCCTAGGCCGAGGGACGGAGCGGTGAGGGACAGCTCCCGCTGGTATAGTTTGGGATTCCCTGAATGACCGAGTAGGCTGAGGAGGTGCTCGCCTAGGCCGAGGGACGGAGCGGTGAGGGACAGCTCCCGCTGGTATAGTTTGTGATTCCCTGAATGACCGAGTAGGCTGAGGAGGTGCTCGCCTAGGCCGAGGGACGGAGCGGTGAGGGACAGCTCCCGCTGGTATAGTTTGTGATTCCCTGAATGACCGAGTAGGCTGAGGAGGTGCTCGCCTAGGTCGAGGGACAATGCGGTAAGGGACAGCTCCCGCTTGTATGGTTTGTGATTCCCTGGATGACCGAGTAGGCTGAGGGGGTGCTCGCCTAGGTCGAGGGACGATGCGGTGAGGGACAGCTCCCGCTGGTATGGTTTGTGATTCCCTAGATGACTGAGTAGGCTGAGCAGGTGTTCGCCTAGGTCGAGGGACGATGCGGTGAGGGACAGCTCCCGATGGTATGGTTTGTGTTTCCCCGAATGACCGAGTAGGCTGAGGATGTGCTCGCCCGCTCATTGATCGAGGGATGGTGCGATGTGATGTGATGAGATATTCCAGGCCAGGACACCTGTATGGTGGGGACAGCCTGTGGTGCGATGTGGTAGTGTGTTTACCCGCGGTTATGGTATTGGGGTTCATTGTTGAGACTTGTGTTGTGGGTGTTGACTCACCAGGAGTTTATGGGTACTTAATGAGTGAGTTCGGCCGACTTACTCGGTGGAAGACCTATAGGATTCTGTGAGAGGTGGGTACATCAGTCGTATGGAGACCAGCACATAGGGTCCAAGGTTATGGGTTTGACTATCGAGACTCTGGTGCTTGGTTGATGAGATCATAGATGAGTTTGGTTGGCAGTTCGTGGAGAACTGGTGAGTTGGTTACTCTCGTGTGGTAATCAGTTTGGGACTCTAGTGAGTCCGACTCTTGGGTCGGTCGTGATATGTGTGCGGGTTGTCATGAGAGGGTCAAAGGTCTAGTTGAGGACTAGAGACCCTGATCTGACTGAAGATCAGTCTGCGTACCCGTGGATGGGTGGACTGTCGCGGTTGGGCACATAAGGGAGTTGCATTGGGTTGGTTAGAGGATGTCTTAGAGGGCCAGCTGACGTGGGCCCATGTGCTAGGGGTAGGGCACACCTTTGTATGGTCATGCATGTAGACATCCTAGACATTGATGTGTCCATATGATTATATGTAGTGTAGGCTTGATGACTTATGATGCATGTTACCCTCACTGGGCATGTAGAGCTCACCCCCCTTGCCTCACAGGTACTTCATAGAGGAAGGGTTGGCGGGACTCTCAATCAGACTTTGGGCGTAGAGTTGCAGCTTTGCACTTGTCATGGTTTTTATTTTGTAAATAGAGACTTATTAATGTATTTGAGATATGTGTACGTTTCATTAAGTTGGATGAATGTAATAATGGAAGGGTGTTATTGTTTCCAATTATGATTAATGGTTTATTGGTTATTGGTTTAATGGTGGGTTGCCCGCAGTTGCTTTGAATTGCGAGGGCAGTATCTCCCCTTTATTTTGGAAAAAAAAAATGCCCCCGAAATGGAATTAGATCGGTGTTCGAGACTTTGTAACAGTTTAACGTACTCGTAGCGGGATGGGTCGTTACAGCCAGCAACCCCTGGTGTTGGATGGGCTAGTAGACCGGGTTGTGGAGACCTTGTGATGTTAGGCTGAACACCGTTTGCGAACCGTTGGGTTGGACGTGTAGTAAGCTGTGGTCGACCGCCATCAACCGCTGGTGTTGGATGAGCTAGTAGACCGGGTCGCGGAAACCGTATGCACTTGCAAGTTGCTGAATGGGGGCTGACCCCGGTAAAAATTTATAAAACACCTTAGAAGGTAATCCTAGGGTGAAAATGGGTTAAGTGGATTACCCGCATTGACTGCATTTCATTCATGGAACCTGCACTGTTATTAATTTCACGAATATTGTATGTTGATTTTTATGGTAAGCTCTCCCCACTGGGCTATTGCTCATGTCCCTTACATTGCAGGATATATGAACTAGAAGGAGGAATGGAGGAACCTATGGTACCTCGCTGAAAATCAAATTCAGATGTTCCCCGTAGTTTTATGCTCAAGGAAACAAAATGAATCTATGAACTTTTATATGTACTTCGATAAAATGCCTCTTGTGGCATAAAAACTTATGTCTGTAAGTTTGGCGTTTCCATGTAATATATTTGTGTGTTGGTGTGCTCAATATATTGCTTCCATGTATTTGAGTGAAAATTGTTTGGATTATTTTGCTAAATATGTTTGGAAATACTTAGGACACGGATATTTCATGTGGTTATTAGATTCACATGAGTAGTATGTTAAGGAGTTAGTGACTCATTGGGTTAAGATTTTTTTAAAAAAAAAAAAAAAATTAGTTGCGTCCTGGGCCCGCGTACGGGATTGGGTCGTGACATGTTTTCTTTGTTACATATTGAAAATCAAAACTTAAAAAAAAAAAAAAAAAGTTATATAGTGAAATCATCTAAAGAAATTACTTGTTCTTTACAGCAATTCATAACCGTGAAAATAATAAAAACTTGATCTAGTTGAAATTATAAGATATAAATGATAATATTATTTAGTGAAAAATAATGTACAAATTGAGATTTTGTGAGAGAACAATTTAAAGAACTAAAGATAAAGAGGGTTAATGGAAAGAAATTCCTCAATCCAACTTTACCCCATCCAAAGATAATATTGTCCGTTTTAGATCTCTCATGAGCGTCAGCATGGTTTTGTTCATGTGTCTAACCCACAAGGCGTCATCTGGGAGAGGGGATTCTCTTTATAACCACCCATTCTATCCATCTCCCAACCGATGTAAGACTTTGGTGAGTGGGTGTTACATTAGTATAGTTTAGACGCTCTTTTCTATTGAAAGGATTTAAATAGGAGAAGTTTCTTTCCTTTTTTTTTTTTTTTGTTCCTAAGGGAATTTTGAAGTTTCTAGTGTCAATTTAAAATATTTGTTTTTATCTAAAGTTTGTTATGTCAAATAACACATCATTAATTAGAGAATATTTTTTGTCCAAAACAATAGTAAGAAGCTATGTGTTAAAAATCTAACAACTATAAAGTGTCATGTGAAATGAAATTACATATTCTTTTAAGTGAGTCTCATATTCTTTTTAGCAAGTCTCACTTATAAAGCGATCTCGGACCTTGTATTTTATATCTATTCAGACTTTTAAATTGGAGAGAGATTTATTTTAAAAAGGTGTAAGATAATGTGTGGTTGAATGATTCATGAAATTTTCACTTGTTATTAATTTTGTAATCAATATTGTTGAATTATGTGATATCCTTACCCATGAGCTAGAGGTCAGGCCCTAGATAGGCTGATCCAAGTGAAACTGGGCCCTGTCGGACGGGCCAGCAGAGTGGGCCGGTTGGATCCGACAGCCCAGCAGTGGGAGTTGTGGAAAGTCTCACATCGGAAGTTGAGGAGTTTGAGAGGGGGTTTATAAGTAGTCTTGCTTCCTCAAACCCACAAAACGCGTTTTGAATCCGGACTTGAGCCGAGTCCAATCCAAATACCGTGCGGGCTCGCACGTGTGCACTTGTGTGCTCGTGTGGGCCCAAAGCAGACAGTATCTTGCTAGGTTGAGCCCCAAGCCCTTTTTATGGGCGGGGCTGTTACAAATGGTATCAGAGCTCCGGGTTCTATACTCGGACTGTGTGGGCTTATTGCCATCCACTGGGTTCATTGGGTCGAGCCGAGGGGGGCTCTGGGTTTTAGGAGGGTGGACTGTGATATCCTGACCCATGAGCCAGAGGCCAGGCCCTAGATAGGCTGATCCAAGTGAAACTGGGCCCTATCAGACGGGCCAGCAGAGTGGGCCGGTCGGATTCGATAGCCCAGCAGTGGGTGGGAGTTGTGGAAAGTCCCACATCAGAAGTTGAGGAGTTTGAGAGGGGGTTTATAAGTAGTCTTGCTTCCTCAAACCAACAAAACGCGTTTTGGACCTGGACTTGGGCCGGGTCCGATCCAAAAACCGTGCGGGCTCGCACGTGTGCACGTGTGGGCCCAAAGCGGACAATATCTTGTTGGCCGATCCCCAAGCCCTTTTTATGGGCCGAGCTGTTACAAATTATATTCACTTTTATGTGATTTTTTAGTCTGAATTTATCAATTAAACTTGAAATTTCATCTTTCTCTTTTTTTTTTTTAATGTTTTCTCATTTTTTTTTATTCTTATATATATTTTTTTTAAATTTACATGTGAGAAAGCACAAAAAAAAAATAGTATAAAATCTCCACAAGTGATATCCACGTTCCTCGTATCACACCAAGTAAGGCCATGGAGGCTCAAATTTGACACTTCCCACCTCCTAATTGTTATATTTTACATCTTCAAGTATTGAAACACCCTCACCCTCTACAAATTTTTATTATCATCAAATTATTTTATTTTTATTTATTAAAATTTTTTTATATGTTATTTACTTTTAATTATAATTATTTATTTTTGATTTGAAACGATTTGACCCAACCGCTTTTGTTCAACGGAACTGAACCGAACCGATTGATATATAAATGGCTCATCCATTCTCCCCTCCGCAATACAGAAAAAAAAAAAGAAAAGAAAAAAAATCTGAACTTTCCCTCTTTCACTCTCTCACATTACTCTTCTTCGTCCCTTAAAGGCGTTAGAAATTCGATGAGGTGAAAATGAAGAAACCAGGCTGCTGTTATTCTCAGAAACCTTAACACTAACCCTAGCTCGTTGTTCTTCTTCCCCTTCTTCATGCCGCCGCCTCTTCTCCTCCCCTTCGTCAGCAGCTTCTATTGCTGTAAAGAGAGTGACGAAATTGAACTTCGACTCGTCACTTGAAGACCTCCGGAACCATGTACGAGCTGCCGATTTCGTCTCCGTCGATCTTGAAATGACCGGCATCACGAGTGCACCATGGCGTGATTCCCTCGAATTCGACCGTTCTGATGTTCGATACCTGAAAGTCAAGGACTCCGCAGAGAAATTCGCCATTGTCCAGTTTGGAGTCTGCCCTTTCCGTTGGGATCCATCTAAGGAATCATTTGTCGCTCATCCGTAAGTCTTCTCTCCTTTTGTTCTTTTTTGGGTTTCCTATATTTGATTTCTTTATAAACGGTGCTATGAAAAGGCTTTTCTTTCTTGCTTTTTGCTCTTTTATTTGTTTCTGTAGAAATTAATTTCTATGAAAGAACCATTGCAATCTTTCCAATGTAATGGTGCCTGAGTGTTATATTTGATACTCTGAAAAGGCTTTGCTTATTTTTTTTTGCTGTTCTGTTTTTTATTTCTTTCCGTATAAATTGATTTCTATGGAAAAACCATTGCACTCTTGCCAATGTAATGCTGATCGAGTGTTAGATTTATGTAAATTTTAAAGAATGTGGAACATAAGATGAAAGTTTTTATGATTGTGACTGTTGGAGCTTCCATTTGAATGCTTGGAAAGGGTAGTACTTTTCCAAAGAAACTATTTATACTTAAAATGTTAAAATATGATTTTGCCAATTTTTTCCTGTAAAGTAGTTTCCTTTCCATCATCTAAACAGGGCAGCAATGAGCTAAGAGTTCTCTTGGCTGCCACCTCTTGATTTTTCATCAATACCCACATTAGTTAAAAAGGGAAAAATGACTACACATGACCTATGTGACTGGTCACATTTGATCTGGTCTATAAATATGTTTCAATCCCATTGATTATCACACAAATTATAAAAGAGAGAGAAAAGACTAGGTGCTCTCTCTGTCTCTCTCTTCCCTACCCCATCTACCTATCATTTCTGGGTCAGTATGTCTGGGATATCTGCTGATGTATGTTGCATGGACTCTTGAAAATGTGTGATTTACCCATGTTGGACATTTTCACGTCAGACTTTTCAGACTTGTCATGGATGTTCTGGTGTTTTTTAACATTGTGTTATAAGATGGACTTTTCAGACTTTCCATGGGTGGTTCTAGTACCTTTTTAACATTTTTTTTTGTAAGCTGGTAAAAACTTAACTAAAATGTTCATGTGACTGTCACTTAATTGTTTGGACTAAAATTAGTATATTATTTTCTATTTGTGTTATTTTCACACTTTATTTCCATTTAGAAAGAAAATATAAAATATAGATTTATTTAAATAGTATGCCATGTTTGTGAATTTATGTTTTGGACTGACCAAGTCCAACATAGCTGTCAGCATGTGAATTCTATGTTTTGGACTGGCCAAAAGCAACACCTGATGCCTTGAACCACTGTTGGACTTTGACGCAGGTACCTGTACCCATGCAACATGGCCACTGATAGATACATCTGTTTCTTCATCAAGCAGATTTTCTTTCTTTATTTATTTTTTAATTAACAGTTGTGTGATTGATTGCTCATTCCGATGTCTTTGCCTTAGGCAAGTTGTTGAGAATACTGAAAGCACCATAGGTTGTATTCGTTTTCTCTTTAATCATATCAATTGGTCAGGGCCATAAGTTGTCTCTAACCCAATCTCGACTGACCAACTTGTAACTACACTGATGAAATGATCCTAGTGATCCAAATTTCTAAGATCCCAAAGAAAAGGCACAAAATCAGAAGCCAAATTGGGTTCAATCATTATACCTTCTCATCTTCAAATAAATAAAAAAATGAAATGCCCTTTTCCATCTTTCTTAAGAATCACTTTGATCTGATCCTAAATAGGCATTTGTTCCTTTGGAAGTATATGATTGTAGAAAAGATGATGCATGCTTGGGTGCAAGATGAGAGCCCAATCATTCTCTTTCCCCTCTCTCCATGGTACACTAGTTGGTCGTGAAGATGGTTGAGCTAGTGGTGGTCATGAAGATGGTTGTACTGTTCTCTGCCATCTAAGAAACAATCGTTTTGTTTCCAGATGGAACTGAAGAAACAATCTATCCCTTTTTTCATTGGCCTGCAGTGCATTTTTTTTAAAATGGATTGTTTTTTTTTGAAATAGGCATTTTTTAAAAAACTTTTCCATTGTCTGGAGCATGGACATCTTGTACAGATGCAATCTAATTGGTTGGATCGGTTTCAATCTTTTGTGTTGCAATATTCTTGTTTTCATGGGATTTTTTGTTTTGTTTTTTCCCCATACGTGTTGACTCTGGTGACGTTTTATCTTGACAGGCACAATTTCTATATATTTCCTCGCAAGGAGCTTCCATGTGATGCGCCATTGCATGAGTTTCTCTGCCAGACAACCTCCCTTGATTTCTTGGCTAAATACCTATTTGATTTTAATGCGTGCATACATGAAGGTATCTGCATGTGAAAACAAGTGGTTTGGTTGATTTTCTTCTTTCTTTTAAGGAGAATTTTGTTTGCTCTGGCTCCATTTTGATCTGGACTAAAAATAACTGATTGGATTTCTTACACCTAGTGTTTGGCTTGTAATTACCCCTATGTTATTTAATAGTTTATTTTGATTTTGTTGACATGTTTCAAGTATTTACAAGTTTGGGTTATCACAGGAATATCTTACTTATCCAGAATACAAGAAGCTGAAGCTCTGCACAATCTTTGTTCTGTATATGAGGGTGAGTTGCTTACTTCTCAATGCCATTTAAAAGATGCAAGAGAACTTCCACTAGTGAGTACTTTTGACATTCTTTTCACTGAGAGAATGAAGAATACACTTTGTGAATGGCGTGATCGGTTGTTGCGGAATTCAAATGAAGGATGTCACTTTGAGGTTAATTCTGGTGGTTCTGTGCCTCGATTGCAAACCATTTTCTTCAAAATGCGCCCATCCCTGATGCTGAACGGTTTCACTTCACATCAGTTGAGACTGATTCAGTTGGTAAGGTTGTTTACATTGTTTAACGTTCTACAATCAGCATGATTTTAATATTTTAGGAGATTAACTTTTGACAAGCACCAATTATTTTTCAATTAATTTTTCAACACATGATTGTATTTAGAATTTGGGTGTTAGATTGGCAGTTGGCCATGGAAAACAGCTTGCCAAATCTAATGATGAGTTCCAACCATAGCTGGGTTAGATAAATGTCATCAACGATAGTATATAAAATATTGTAAGTTAGAATCTGACCACGTCTCTTAAATAGTTGCTCTGTTTTTCTTCATTTTAAGTTCATTAAAATTTCATAGAGAATTTTGAGACAGTACTAATCTGGAATTGTTCCTTTTTTTATTTTTTTTTATTTTTTTTTCTTAGTTTGTGGGGCTTGTTTGCTGTGGGGTTGGTGGCCTTGTGCAGGAATTGAGGAATAGTGCCATATGTTATTGATTTTCTGAAAAGTGGTTTATTCTAATTTTTTAGATTTTTTTTTGGAAGCAGTAAGAGTAAATATTATTACAATAAAGAACAAAAGGTACAGAGCAGTTATGAGGTTGACGTTGCTCGTTTATTGGTAACCAAGGAGTTTTCTCATGATGATTTAGTGAGGGGTTGGATTCAGTTATGAGGGTAGATCTAAACAGACTAGATTTTTCAAGAAATAGAAGAAGCCACTTTTAGGTTGGGCAATGATTAATGTTAATGGAGTGGCTGGGGGGAAGCATGGACTGAAAGGATAGGAGGTGTGTTGCATGATTGGGGGAGGAATTGTGGAGGAGGAGATAAAAATGTTCTTTTCAGATTTTGACTGTTTGCAAGAAGTCCAATGACGTAGATTTAGGACCATAAGGAGGACTTAGGAGTTGTAGAAAGGTTAGGGGAAAGTATGCTCATAGTGGAAGGAGACTCAATCATTGCTACTGATTGGGCCAATGGGAAGAGGAAGTCATCATGGAGATTGATTTTGGCATGTAGAGATATTAGGAGACTAGAAAGAGGCCTGGAAAATTCTTTCACACATGTAAGGTGAATGGCTAAAGGTATTGCGGACTTCTTGGCTGAAGTGAGGTGGAAAGACTAGATTCTTTTATTGATTTCTTGTAATCTTCTTTGGTTTATACTTGTACATTTTCACAGTATATTTATTTTATACCAATTATGGCCTCTTTGTACTTTTTGTGATTAATACAAGGTTACTGTTAAACAGATATTAATTAGTTGTACATTCCAATCAAAATTTACAACAAGTGCATTTGTTGTAGGATATATTGTATGATAAGCTTTCGACCTTTGCGATTGTATATTATTTCACATAGTTACTAAGTGCACAATTTCCTTATGTGTACAATGTTTCTTTTATTATGTGTTTCTTGTGTCTACGACACTCATGTGTCGATGGCCAACTTTGCCACACTTGAAGCACTTGTCCATGTTTGGGCGAGAATAAGGGTTGGAGGATGAGGATGATTGATTGGGCTGACTTTGTGAAGGGTAGGTGGAGCGTTGGGTGGTGGACGGTTATTATTGTAGGGGCGGGAATTATTGGATGAGTGAGGGTTAGAGTATTGGGAGTTGGGGTTGGGAGGAGGTTGGGTAGATGCTGGTTGGTGTTATTATTGCGATGCTGGGAGTGGTTATAGGGGAAAGAGGGGCGGGATGAGTTAGGGCGGGAATTGGCTTGGTACCTGGGTGGAGAGGTCAGTGAATTCTTCCACGTTTAAAGCGGCACTAATAGCTGATGTCAAAGCGAAGTGGCTATGAGAAGCAAGTGCTTTGCGAATATCCCATCTCAGACCACGTAGAAAGCGTGCAATCTTTTGCTCTTCTGTCTCATGAAGATCATTAAGAGAGAGAAGCCGATAGAAATCATCAACATATTCCTGAACAGATCGTGTACCTTGGCAGCAATCCTGCAATTTGTTGAATAAGACCTACGAATAATGAGGAGGCAGATATCGACTTTTCAAAAGCTGCTTCATGCGAAACCATGTACGAACAGGAGCCAAATTTTGTCTGGATCTGTCCTGTTGAGTTTGCTCCCACCAAGAAAGCACCTCCAGTGAGTTTGAAAGCAACCAATGGTACTTGCTTTGCGTCAGGGACTCCCATGTATTCAAAGAAACGCTCAACCTTGGTGACCCATTCCATAAATTCTTCGATGTGGAGAAGGCCATTGAAAGAGGGAAGTTCAACCTTGGGTCGATAGTTATTGTTGTCAGCGGAGCGGCGAGAAGCGCCAGAATGCTGTGTATCGGGATTGGGTGGGTGGGAGTTGAGAAGCAGTTGCTCAACGTCCTCATCATCCCACTCTTCTTGATGTGGTAGCTCTTCGTTTTGATTCTTGCCGGTGTTTCTGAAATCGGCAATCATGATTGCACGAAATTCTGTGAATAATTCTTTCATCTCTGCTTTCATCTCAGCTTTAAATGTATCGAGCTGAGTGGTGGTGACAAACTGATTGTCGTTGGATGCCATCTGAAATTTTTCCTCTCTTTTTTTTTTTTTCTTCTTCTTTTTTTTTTTTTTTTTTTCAGATCGTCACTGGATACAGGAAGCTTTGGCTCTGATCCACTTAATGTAGCGGAAGCGGGGATAAAAATCAAATCAAGTCAAAACCCGACTCGAAAAGAGTCACACACGTGAGTTGAGGCACATGTGCAAGTTCTAACTTAAGTGGGGGACTTAAGGTACGTGGGTGAAGGAATTAGGGTTGCTGTTAAGGTGAAATATGAATGGGAAAAGAAAAGGAAAGAGAAAAACGAAAAGGGGGCAGCGGAAGAGGATGAAGAGGAGGAGGAAGAAAAAAGATCAAGTACCTGGTTTATAGTTGGAAGAAGCTTGGAACAAAGAGCTATAGCAGCAGTGATGATTTTAATGGCAGCAGGGGCGGAAGACTTGTAACTGAGATAAGCTTGGGATAAAGCCCAAGGCAGCGACAGCAGGATATCTCCTCTGGGATTAAGCCCAGAATCAACGATGGCCGGAACAAAACCAGCAATGAAGGTAAGGTCTGCAACTCGGCAGAGATGATAGAGGAAAATAAGATAGTAAATCTATATCAATTCATATATTCCAGATGAATCCCTCTCTTACATGCATTGTATTTATAAGAAAAATTAAGAAATCAAAAATAGAAAAGGACTCCTAAATCAAAATAGAAAAAGACTCCTAAATCAAATAGGAAAAAGACTCCTAAATCAAATAGGAAAAGGACTCCTAAATCAAATAGGAAAAAGACTCCTAAATCAAATAGGAAAGCTACCGACCTAGCTTCCTTTTGACACAATAATTCTAAATTAAAAATAATGCGAAAATAGTAAATCCTAAGAGAGATAGGTCTCGGACTCCTAAATCTGACGTGAGTATGTCTTCAAGAATTTATCAGCCACTTGTTCTACATCACTTTTATTATGTGTTTCTTGTGTCTATTTACTGTGTAATCCTCAAGAGTGTGTGAGATATGAAAAAAAAATTACAAACTGTTTTTCTTCTTTCTTTTTTCTCTCTTTTCTCCATTTTCCCTTGTGATTATCACAGACAAAAAAATATTATAGAATCTAAAGATGTCCTGTAATACATTCTTTGGCTGTGAACTCACTACTGCTTAGATCCTATACCTCATCAAAGTTTGAAATAGTAGACAATTACAACAAAGATGTGTCTAGATGTGTTTGTTTTAATGATCAGTGTTGAGGTTTGTAACTTTGCATGGACCAATATGTTAATTTTTGTAAAAAACAAGTTATACTTGTCTATTTTTTCTCCTGACTTAATCTTTGTGGATCTTATCTTCTTTTTTTTAAAAAAATTTGAAAGTTGATCTTTATTTATTTTTGACATCCTACGAAAGGTCTCATGAACTTCTGATGAGCATTCCTTGGCAAGACTTTGTCCAAATTTTGTTCTTAAGTCATTTATTTCCCATAATCAGACTTTTAATGGATCAACTTAAAATAATTTATTAGTTATTCATTCTTAGCACTATTATGACCATTCATGAAAAATATCGAGTAATAGCTTATCTTAAAAAATATTGAGGAATAGCCTCGTTGATATGTATTTACTGTCTTTGGAATAATGGTTCTTTCAAGAATGTGCCAACCACTTTCATTTCTGTTATTTGTATATGATAGATGCTCAATTTTTATAATGTTTGATCGACTTTGAATAAAAAGGTTCAATTGCAAACAGAATCACCATTTATTTTGTGGCATTTTATTCTTTCATTCTCAAAAAGTGATCACTTCCAAGTTGAGAACCACTCCTATATTGCTTAGAATCTTCACTTTGAATAAAAAGGTTCAAATGCAAACAGAATCACCATTTGTTTTGTGGCATTTTATGATTCATTCTCAAAAACTGATCACTTGCAAGTTGATCCATACCTATATTGCTTAGAATCTTTAAGATGTGTGACGCACCCATGTCGGACACTTATGCACATGTTAGACTCTTGCACCCAGTCTTCATTGACCCTTGTAGTACTCTTTAGCATAGTTTTCTAAGATGACTAAAATATTATCACATTTTTATTCTCTTGAAATGTAATTAAAATATTGATATGTTTGTCACTTGACAGTTTAGTTTAAAATTAATACAATAAATTTCTACATGCTAATTTCACACCTAAATTTCATTTAAATTAAATTTATTTAAATGTGGTGTTGGAGTCTTCAAATCCTATTTTTTTTTTTTTTGTTTTGCTGAATCTGATGCCTTGCACCCATGATGGACTCCGATATTCACACCTGTACCCATGCACTTTATATCTAAATTAGTTAATTTCATTGTTTTCTGAGCACCTAGTTATTGTCATTGGTATTATTTTCCTTTTTAACAGACTGGGTTTTGCTGCTCATATTATTAATTTTTTCAACCATGCTATCATCTTTAGATATCTGATTTGAAGGGGAGGATCAAATGGGTTGCTAACATTTGAGATCGGAATACGCAGGTGGTAAAGAAGCATTTTCGAGATCTGGTATATGTTTGTGTGAACAGTGAAAAATCCTCCAGAGAAAAGCTAAATAGTGTACACTGATTCTGAGGAAGATAGAGACTTGCTCATGGTAAGAAACTAGAGAAAGGAATTGCACCAACCTGTTAAATCTTACCCGGTTAACTGAAGTTCCATCCTGGTTGTGATTGATTTTTTGCAATGAGTTATACAAGTTCGAAGCAGGATTGCTTTACATTTAATTCTGTTAGGGTAATGTTTTGCAACTATCAGATTGTGGACCTGTAAGATTCAAAAACTTTTTAGATGGATAAATTCCTGTTAGGGTTGAATTTTAAGTTAGTTTCTTAAAATCCTGTCAGATTAAAACCTTGGCGTTTGGTAGTTTTTAAGCTGTTTTCAATAATTATTTTTTGAAAGACCGGTTGCGACAGATTTAACATAAAAAAATTGATAAAAATAAAATAAACATTATAAAATACAAATAACCTGATTCAAAGGTATTTCTATGTTTAAGGTTTATATGAACCCTAATACCAATCAATAAAATTCAAAAGAAACACTTCAAGCAAATATATCAGGGGATATTTTTAAAGGAGCCCCAAGTTTTTTAGTTAATCTGAAAGAAGCCGCATTCACCATCACCATCACCATCACCATCACCATCACCATCACCATCACCACTTACCAAATACCATCTATCTGGGTTCAGATTTTTGAGTTCTACTGATCCATTTGACCTAATCATAAACCATGAAGTCAATCACTCCACTATCTATCATTTCTTTCATGTTTTCAATTACCTTTCCTCCTTGTGCTTGTGCTTGTAACCTCTCAACCCTAAACGATATGCCTCATTTTACCACACAAAATGAATTGGGTATCAGATACATGAATTTGTAATTTTAATACAAGTATTCCCCCCCGCAATGATAGGGTATTCTATGAATGTATGAATTCCTGCATCTCATGTTGATCTACTTCTACCTCAGAAAGCAGTCAAAGAGGACACCCGCAAAGAAATAGAGGAGAAGGTTAAAGCTGCTGTGGGTTTCCGCCATGTTATTGACCTCCTTTCTACCGAGCAAAAATTGATCGTTGGTCATAGTTGTTTCTTAGGTACATATTCACACATCAATGGCTTTGCTTGTATGTCTATAAGAGAACCTTACTGAGGCTTATATTTTTATGTTTTGAACAGATATGGCACATATTTACAGTAAATTTTTTGGTCGTCTCCCTTCTTCCATAGAAGAATTTGCTTCTTCCATTCACAAAATGTTTCCTTCTATTGTTGATACTAAGCGCCTTCTGGCAGTCAATCATGTAGCTCAGAATCTACTGAAGAGACACAGCAAATCATTGTCTTCAGCCTTTGCAGTTCTATGCCCACACATTGCTTTCACTTCAAATAGTGGTGGTATGCCTTCTCTCCCTTGTGTGAATGTGGAGGTTCAAGTGGATGACACAAGGTTTGCTCTATATTTCTGTTTCTTTTTGAAACTCAACTGTTGCCTTGAAATGTGCATTTTTTTCCATGGTAACATGTGTTACTCCATTAGTTGATTTGCATCAGCATAGTTCTAGATTGGCTCAACTTCCAAACTCTCTTGCTTGATTGGATTTTCATTTCACTTGTGATTTTTGTAAATGTTCAAATTTGTATTCTCTTCATCAACTAAATAAATCCAAACTTGCCCTCTCTCTCTCTCTCTCTCTCTCTCTCTCTCTCTCTCTCTCTCGTGTGAGAGATGTAGTTGCATAACTTTAAAGGTACAAAGTTTACAATTATTGCATTAATTTATGGCAGTGCCTTTTTTTTTTTGTGAAACAAACACAAAAATAATATATTAAAAGAGAGACAAATCAGTAGAAAAAGAAAAGTAAAACAACAATAAAAATCAAACTAAAAGAGAGAAACAAAAGTCAACCATACATCAAAGCACCCCACCCCACCAAAAAAAAAGAGAGCAAAGAAACCCTCAACCTCGTACACCCACTAGAACCATTACAACACTTCAACCATTGCATGTTGTCTCTCAATGCCGGACTCTTGAGGAAATCAGCTACTATGTTAGTCAAGTTCTTGAAATGTCTGAAACGTGTTACTCCTGCACATCATTCTGACGTCCCTAACAAGAAGAATTGATCTCCAAGTGGGGTACTCAAATCCTCTTCTACTATTAAGTTACCACTCCCAACCTTGCCCTTCTAATCCAGTGATGTAGACTAGGGAGGGGAGGGTTCCCAACCTTAGACCACAATTAATTTTCTGACATGATTTGGCAACCGAGATCATGGAAAAAAGCCAAACAGGGGCCCAAAGCAACCTTTAGGTGAAGTAGATCCAACCTCAAACTAGAATGGGCTGAATGAATCAATTGTCAATCAGATCCAAAGATGAATGGCTGTGGTGAAAACTGAATGGCTGCTGCAACTCGGACAAAAATCTGTCCCCAAAAACCAAATTTAAGATGTGAAACTCAGTCGCCCCAAACTGGGTTCACTCGGTCAATTCCTTGGCCCAATCGAGTGGGTTGCTGGCCCGTTTCCACAGGTGTATGGACTGATATGTAGGCCCAATTCAGTTGGCTGTTGCTGCAGTGCAGGCCCAGATACAACTGGGCTTGAGACTGCTTGCAGGCCCTCAAACACAACAAAATGCTGCTAAACATGCCCCTTATGCCGACTGAACTTATCCTAGTTCCGGACTGAGTTGGGTTTGAATAAAAGCAGTAAAATACAGCCGAAACAAACTCAATAAACTGGTGATTAATGGCAGCAATTCCTTGCTTTATAACCCAAATTAATCGACACCTTAAATTGATTCAATCAAACACAAACTAGAAGAGGATCAGAACTTACTTGAACGCAATGGAGAAGTTCCCTTGCTCCAATTGCAAATACACAAGCAACCCTTGCTTTAACCGAGTCTTCCTTGAAGAACTCAAAGTAAAATTTATTCCACTCTCTTCATTGGACTCCAAATTAGGCCAAGGTACAAGGTATTTAGACTACAAAAATGCTAACGTAACTTAACTCAAAACTAACCCTAGTTTTATCTAATTAACCAATAAAAAACACCTAAATAAAACCCACCAATCCAACTTGTTGGCTGAGTCAGTTGGCCACACAACGCCACACATCTCAAGAGTCCAAATCCTTGCATGAGTCAGTGAGTTTCTTGTCCAAGCAAGTTTGAGTCGGCTGGGGTTTGAATTTGAATGGAGCCCTAGGCCTAGTGGGATTGTTGAGTCTACTCGGTCTTGAGTTGTTGGAGTGCATGGCCCACTTGGCTGAGTTGGCAGCCACATTGGAGCCTCTGTGGGCCTTCTTGTGTCACGTCTTGGGCCTAGTTTGGCTCGTTGAAGGTTCTCAGTAGGTCCCACATTTGATGTAGGGTCCCTGTGTGATAGACCTATTAGTTAATAGGTCTCATTAGCCGTATTTCCCTTACCTTGCCCTCTGTGAAATTTATAGTAAAAATCCATAGAAATTGTCACAATCTTGTCCTCCACCGAGCTCTCATTGGTGTCTCAATCAAATTCCTAGTTGTTCAGTGTCATTAGACTCTTTTATCCCATTGATTGGAAAAGGAAGAGTGGTCTCCCCCTTGTCATCGTGAACTATGTCACTCTGGTCTCGGCTTTCCCCTAGCTGTCACATGCATGTTTATGGACCCTGTTTGTGGTAAAGACCTACGACTCATTGATTACCTCCTTTCTCCTCCCCCCTCCCATGCATTCCTCATAATTTTAGTAAATGTGACTCTGTACTACCCTCAAAGTCCTTACACAACATAAACCAACAGATCAGCCTCCACCTCAGCTTATCTAAGATAGACCTTAACTTCCCTACCTTTCCCTCTAAAATTCTTTGGTTCCTTTCCTTCCATGTCAACCACAAGAAGATCGCAGGATTAAGGGCCATTCTACTTTTCTTTTACCCATGAATGGACCCCCAGCCCTTTCTTCCATCACTTTGTCCAGCCTCCCATCTATCATCCATACACACCCCATAAGATCTAGAAAAAAACTTCGTAACCTCCGAGCAAAATCACACCTATAGAACAAATGATTGACAAACCCCTCCAATCCACACAGTACATAAAAAAGTGAGGCCCACAGTGGTAACACACTCCTCCTGAGATTAGATCTAACTGATATTTTGCCATTTACGCCATTGTCCTTAGCACAAGATCATAGCCAAATCTTCTTGTAGGGTCCATAGACTTGTTCTATTTTGTAGAGCTCCGAATGCATGTAAATATGTAAATGTATATGTTCATAACTCTAAAATCTGAAATATATGATCCAGAGCAAACAAGTTCGGATGCAAATTTTATGTCTGTTTACATTGGATCTGAATCCATATTGGAATTTAATATCTGCTTGTTTATGGATGCAATTAAGGTCTGGCTGGATCAGATCTGTTTATTCATTGATCCGAATGCAAAGGAGTAACTAGGAAAAACCTGAACTCAAATTTGGACCCAAGTCATGTTGGGTCATATGCAGATCCAGAGTTGGATGTAAGTATCTAACTTTGAACTGAATTCAAATTTTGCACCAAGGATACAAGTCTGATTTGGATCCTGCATCTAGGGTTGGATCTGGGTGCAGATTTTACTCGAATTTGACCTATTTTCATCCTTGTAGAATTGCATGTTGAAAGTTCCAATGAAGTTGTAGAGCTTCAAAACACACTTGATGTTCAAGAAAATGCTCTTGTGGTTATCAAATCACCAAGCTAAAATAAAGAAATTTCCCCTAGGGTTATGGAGCTACTGAAACTCACTGTATATCCAAGAAATTGCCATTGGGATTATTATTGGTCTTCCTCTTAACAGTTCTTCATATTGAAGCCATTCTTGGTCTTGTGCCCAAACCATCTTTGCATGACATTCGTTGATATTTTCTTTCAATGGATTAACCTTGGTTATTCCTGTTAGTACTAATTCCTGATTTCCTCTTTTCTTCTTACTTTATGAATCATCTTAACATATGTATCTTCCAGATGTACTTGTTCTTGCAAGATGTTGCAAGGTTCACCAACTTTATGTGATTTTTTTTTTTTTTTTTTTATTTTATCAGAATTTTCTCCAATCAAATTCTTGGGGCTTCCATGCTTAATTAAATTTCTTGTTCAGGTTATCTAACTGGAACTCAGGAGGCAAGCATGAAGCTGGCTATGATGCATTTATGACTGGGTGTGTATTTGCTCAGATGTGCAGTCACTTGGGTATCAACTTCAAATCCAATTCAATGCCCTTGAAACTGGCTGAAGATGAGAGGCTGAAAAAGCATATAAATCTTCTGTATCTCAGCTGGAACAGTGGCGATCTCATTGATCTTAGTGCTGGCACAGAGATCCTGGATTCATTTCAGCATCCGAAAAAAAGATATCCGAAAATGTTTGAGAACATTTTATGTGGGGATTCTCATCCAAGTTTAAGCCAGGAGAATTAAGAGTGCTTCAGTAAAGCGTTTGGTCCAGATTCTGTCACATCAATTTACTTCTTGGATGAAACGGCTGTATTCCTTCAGTTCAGCAAGACTGAATTGGTATCTGATTTTCTTGTTCTGAAAGAAATGTTGGAGAGGCGAAATGACCCAATATCAGTTCTGCACCCTCTGGTAAAGTTATTGGAAGGCGGGACTACTCGTGCATCCTCTTATGATATGTATAAACATATATGTAGCTCTCCTATTTCTAAGGTCTTGTTTGCCGACCAGGCCGAAGCAGTCAGTATTAGGTTGGGGACTACTAAAGTGGACACAAGAGGAGAACTAGGGACTGAGGAATCTGACGGTGGTAGCAAAAATTGGCTGGATAACCCTAATGCTGATTCTACTGAAAAAACCTCAACAGGCAAGAAAAGCGATGTGGCCAAGGACTGTATTTCACGTGAAGATGTCTTGGAATCTTTGTATATGACCCAGTCTATGGTTGGGAAACGGATGAGAACTACGTAGGAATCATACTCCATTTAAGAGTGAATACTTCTTGCATTTCAAGTAGGCATAGATATAGCTATAGATAACCTCCATCTTCATACTCATTTGGGCCTTTCATGTGACATCTGCGACCCCCTCCTGAGTTGTAATTCAAACAATACTGTACTCTAGCCCAAGATGCAGCTAAGCTGTAAATTTTTGCGCCGCAATTTATTTAAATTCATTCTCATTATTCAGAAAAAATGTTATTTAAATTCGTTCTTTCTGCTCTCTTACTTGGTTTACAATTTGCTATGTTGTTGTGGGCCTTTGTTTTAAATATATCTGTATCCACTTAGATAACGTTTCCCCACAAAGAAGTTTGGACTGAACTTGGTGCAAACTCCTCGACGGAGTCATTTGGTTCTATATGGATAAGTGAGTTTGAAATGTCTTGGCTTGTATAAGATACCTATGAAATTTCGTTTGATTGAATAACAACACGTAAATTAAAAAGAGTCACATTTTTTAAGGTCTTCAAATTTCTATATTTATCTAATGGTGGAAAATTATCGGGTTAGATTAATAGGTTTTGAAAGTCAAATTTGTGTCAAATTGGATACAGGTATAATTCACAAGTGGTTGGGTGGGGGGGTGTGGGGTTCCGTGTGTGTGGAGGGGTGGGTGGGTAATGGATCCATTTGATCCATTATGAGCTGCACAATCCAACGTTTGTTCTAAACTTCATGCAAATTATTTTGCAGGTGATTATTATTATATATATTGAATATCATGAGTATCTTCACCCTATATTAGAGATGAGATTTAAGTACATACACCAGATGAAACCACCCGGATATTGCTGAGGAAAATTACAGGCCCTTATGAATATGGCTAAGCAAAATTCTGACAGGACCCTATCTATTTAGCTATATGCACCACTAGCATGTCATGTTTTGTTTTGTTTCAGCTAGAACATTCCATTCTAAGTTAAAAATAACAAAAGGATGCGCCTTGACATTCCTGTCTTTCTTCTCATCTTATTTCCACGATGGTATAACTTTAGTTCCATTTCAACTCTTAACTTAATCCTGTTTCACACAATTTCTTAGTTTAAATATTCACATGTTTAATATATTAAAAACGTGCGAGCTAAAAAAATCTCCACTTTAGCTATTATTAATTTGTATTTATGTATATTTGTTAATATTTGACTTATAAAGCTCTACCATTTTGTTCAGTGAGTTAAAGCTATGTGAAACCTTTTTAAGTAAAAAAAGTTCATATATTTACTTTATTTTCTTTTCATAACGTCTGCTTTTTACAAAATGAAACATTGAAAAAGAGAAATTACTGAAATATTTCATTTTAAAGGTAAATGAAATGGTTGTCAAAAACTTGAAATAGAATTGATAACTATATTAGTTATGAGATCAAACATAGCTTGAACCCAACCTGAATCCGTTAAATAAACAGGCTTGGGGTCATTTTAAGCCCTTTTAAAAACCGCAAAGGCTAGGGCTTTTCGGTAAAGCCCGCGAAAGCCCATTGACTAACTGCATATATTATTGCAATGGGCCCTATACATAAAAAGTGTAATCCCATCCCTCAAAATCAAAATTATCTTATTAAAATATGAAATCACACCTTAAAGTGGGCTTTAGATTCACTTAATCCATGTATGATATATCTTTACAAACGTGATCCAGTAGATGGGTTGCAACTTTTCATCTGTCAAACGAGTATTTGCTTTAGACAGCTACAGGATCCAATGCCGGATTCTTTAATGGATTTGAATTCAGGTAGAAACAGTGTAGATCCATTCCTGTAATCTGCTTACGGCCTTATTCTTATCCAAAATACAACCTCAGTGCAAGAGTAAGCTCAAGGAATGAATCCTGTTGGTAGGACATCCGTAGTTACAAATCTTGGCCAATAGCAAATTTTTAGTCCTGACATTAGAATGATGAATATTGATCAGTAATTGATCAGTAATTTACACGAATAGTTCAGTTGGTCTAAATTTTTAGAATTAGACTAAAGATCTTGAATTCAATGCAAGCGAAGAACCTTTAAGACTAAGCATGCCATGCCATGAAACAATTTCAGTTCAAAAGGTCAAACTGTGTAATGGGCTTGGTCTCTATCAACTATAGAAACCTTTTATCCTGGTGTAGACATTTTCCTAGACTCTGATATAGCCCACATTCAAACACCATCTTATTTTAATGCATGTAGAATTACCAAGTTCACGTGTGGAAACTTCATCTCATATCTAACCTGCATTAGAATTTAGTAACGGCAATCAGTCAAGTCTTATTCAAAGATTTGTTAATAGAAAGCCTTGCCTTCTGTCTTTAGATTTACTTTGCTTCTAGCTCTGTTTTGTATATCAAGCAGGTTGTATAGATCTCTGTTATTATTATTATTGTGGGATATTTTCTATCTCATATTGTAGTTGAGATTAATTTGTAGTCTTGTCTCAGGGTAAGATTGAATGAGTCGATTTCGAGACCTCTACTTTAATCTTAGAAGCTAAAGACAATTGAGCTATGGATTTTATATTGTTTATGTCAATAAAATGACGTTTAATCTCAAGTCTTTCCTTTGTATAAAATTAAAAATCAAAGAAATATATGCCGCACTAGGTCTTCATTTCACTTAAAATATGAGCTTATAGTGGTTGGTGACTTGGTGTGCATGGTTGCATTCACATTGTCACAATAAAGTTTTGCTCCGTACAAGACTCGCCACATAATTTAGTGGTGGAGAGCTGAAAAATAAAAGAAATCATCCGACTTCGAATATTATTTTCATTCAAAACAAATCCGACGAACACTAAAAGCCATGGTTGTGATCCAACGGCACTTTTCCCAAATCAAATGGCACGTTTCCTGCCTCTTGTTTCTACTTTCTAAATTTCTTAATTTTAAGTGGTGAGAACTGAAAAATAAGAGAAATCATCTGACTTGATTTTTTTTTAATATAGATATTCCAACTTCATATTAAAACCGAGACAAATCACATAAGCACGTATAAATATTTTAATCTACAAGATAAATTGACGAGCTCCATTTTCATTAAAAACAAATCAGACGAACACAAACGACCATGGCTGTGGTCCAACAGCACTTTCCCCAAATCAAACGGCACGTTTCCTGCCTCTTGTTTCTACTTTCTGAATCTCAGGCCGGTGACTTCATCCACCTTGCCCCACCGTTTCCTTATTATTTTATCTTCGAACATCCTTATATAAATTGTTTCCGTGCATCCATCTTCCCCACACAAAACCTTCCTTTCCCTTCTCAGTTCTTACCTAGTCTCTACTCTCTTACCATCCATGGACTTCACTAACCTCTTCTCCTCTCTCATTCTCACTCATCTTCTCCTCTTTCTTTCATTTTCATCAATCCAAGCAGCCCCAGACACCAAACTCTTTCGAGAATACATTGGAGCTGAATTCAACAACGTAAAGTTCTCTGACGTCCCCATAAATGCCGACATCGACTTCCATTTCATTCTCTCCTTCGCCATTGATTACACCACTTCTTCTCCCTCACCCACAAACGGAAAATTCAATGTCTTTTGGGACTCCGACAATCTAAGCCCCTCACAGGTCAGTTCCATCAAGGCCACCCATCCAAATGTGAAGGTTGCTCTTAGTCTCGGCGGCGATAGTGTCGGGGGCGGCTTCGCTTACTTCAATCCCTCTTCGGCTGATTCTTGGGTCAGCAATGCCGTCTCCTCACTGACTGATATCATCCATCAGTATCACTTGGATGGCATCGACATAGACTACGAACACTTCAGCGCCGATCCGGACACATTCGCAGAGTGCATCGGAAGGCTGGTGACCACTCTGAAGGGAAATGGGGTCATCAAATTTGCTTCAATTGCTCCTTTCGACGACGACGAAGTTCAGAGCCATTACTTGGCTCTGTGGAGGAAATACGGGCATGCTATAGACTACGTGAATTTCCAATTTTACGCGTACGATAAGGGTACGACCGTATCTCAATTCTTGAATTATTTCGACACCCAGAGATCTAATTACAATGGAGGGAATGTTTTAGCTAGTTTCATCAGCGACGGAAGCGGGGGTTTGTCGCCGGACGGTGGGTTCTTCAGTGCCTGCAGTAGGCTCAAGAGTCAGGGTAAGCTGGGTGGAATATTTGTATGGTCTGCTGATGATTCTAAGAATAATGGGTTCCGTTACGAAAGGCAATCACAAGCACTGTTGGCCAGTCCCAACTGACCTTTGTGTTTTGTTGATGATTTCATCTTCTGCATCCCTTTTGCTTTCTATTGAATAATTAAAGTATTTTTACGTTCTTGGTGTAGTTTGGTGTGAGCAATGTATAAATAAGATGTTTATAAATAAAAAATAAAGTTTCAGTTTCTTCGAATGCAATGTTGCAAATGGGTCATTGAAAAACATACTAATTATTTTGCTAAAATGATCATTGAAATATTTGTGAATAATTCAGTTGACTTTAGCAATATTCTTTTATTTTTACTTTTGAGTCCATGTTGAAACTCCTTTAAAAAATGAAGCATTTAAAAAATAATAAAATAATAACCACTATAGTGAGTTGATTTAGCATTGAGATAATCTCTCAAGTAAGTCTTAAAAGTTAAAAATAAAGAATATGACAATCAAATCAAGATAAAACTTCATACAAAATGTTTTTCCATGCAAAATAAGATATATTAAAAAATAATTATTCTAAACTTTTGGATATAAGGATGGCCCGATGATTTTTCAAATGTGCAAGCACTTGTTTTGCATAAATTCTGAGAGTTAAATAAAAAAAATGTTCATTCTAAACCCATCTATTCCTATATGCCTTAGTCACCTAAATAAAGAAAAAAAAAATCAATTAACAAACAGGTAATGCTAAGTGGGATCAACTTGTTTGATAAATAAATTAGATTGAGAACTGCTTGAGTTAGACCAATCTAATACTAAACATTGAGCAATTGATTATAATCATTATCTTTTACAACTTGATAAAATAGATTCAACAGTTGCAATCATCAGTAAGGGATGGGTGACTTCAACAAAACTAAACAAGGTAGAGATGCAGAAAGCTTTCTCTACTCTCTAATTCATTAATAAAAGCTTCCAACAAGGTAGAGATGCAGAAAGCTTTCTCTACTCTCTAATTCATTAATAAAAGCTTACAACAAGGTGAAGGAAAAAGAAAACATGTTAGCCAACATGTCCCTACTTCCGAAAGTTTCAACCACACAGAGAACTTGGACACAACCTAATAAATCAGCCATACATCCCTTTTAAGTTCATCCTTTTCTTCAAATGTTGACACCATAAAAAAAGAAAACAGAGAAACAAACAGCACCATAGTATATACTAATACCATAGTTGCTACATATTATAGCTAATTTAGGGTTTGCTAGTTCCAACCCCTTACTTATAAGTAGCATAAGGATCATAGCCAGCCACTGCAGCAGGACTAGAGCTGGTACCTGAACCATCCCTTATATAGCCTCCATAGATCCCCTGGTGGTGGCCCATGTGGAATGGAGGCCCATAAGCAGAAGAATCAAATGGAGGGCCTATATCGATCGGTCGCCACAGCAGGGGTTCAACCCTGATTGAGCCACGGTGATCACCCTCGAGGTCACGATAGCCGTTGAGGTAGGTGAGGGGCTCGACATTGTCATCAAAGCCCAACTTTTTCATGGCCCAAAGGACATCCTCGGCGGCAGGGGTCGAAATCTCGGTCAATATGGTGCGTATTGGCCAAGATATCTCGAAATTTCCATGGCCGAGATATAGAGAGAGGAAAGTTTAGCCGATTTTTATTTTTTATTTAAAAAAAAAAACAAATATCAGCGTGGGCTCAGTCGATATCTCGGCCGATATTTATATTTTTTAATTTTTTTTAAAACAGCCTTTATTAATTTTTTTAAACGAATTTAAAAAAAAACCACTGAGATTTTCAAAAAGAAAAATTGAGGAGAGAGAAAATTCTTAGCCGAGATCAAAATTTGGCCAAAAATTCGGTCTTGAGCTGTTCGCGTTGGCAATGCTCGTTCGTTTCGCTAGTGATGAAATTGATGTACTCAAACTCATTCTTGGATTGTCTCTTTGGCATCGTCGGAGATCTTGGCATGGGTTGGGAGG
This sequence comes from Chimonanthus praecox, assembly GCA_022113865.1. Lineage (NCBI taxonomy): Eukaryota > Viridiplantae > Streptophyta > Magnoliopsida > Laurales > Calycanthaceae > Chimonanthus > Chimonanthus praecox. The sequence goes on along the minus strand of CM039088.1, from coordinate 57,670,532 downwards.
ACCTTGCGCATGATATGGATCACGTTTGCGATTGGCATGAATCGATCTTACTCGCGAACCATGCACACATTGTTATCTCTGTCAACATTGTCATCTGAGTTCACATATTGGTTACGAGGGCTGTTCACATCTGAAATAATTGTTCCTACATTCCATAATCAACTTTTGGTTCAAAAGTCCTAATAATCAATGATCTTAGTTTTTATAACTATAGAATGATTCTTGAGCAACATTTCGGGTCCATTTATATGTTTATTGGGCCTCAATTATGTCTTCATTTTGTTTAATATGAATATCAATCGCATTATAGAAGTGTAGAGAGAGATCTAGTATATATCCAGTCTTAACAAGTAGTATCAGAGCCAAGTATCAGACTACCTCATGAGGACTCGAGATCCCCTAGTCAGAGAGAGAGAATCATAACAATAATATCTGAAATAAATTCTAAAAAATGAATGGGTAGAACAATTTCAACCAAACAATCAAATTATGTACCCTTAATAAATGACCATAAAATCTCATTATAATATAAATGCTAGACACCAACATTAGCCAGTTCATGTCCCATGAAAAGAAAATTGAGATGTTTGTAGACTAATTGGGCCGAACAAGGTGCGATGCTTACTTTCATACAAAAAAGAAAAAAAAAAAAAAGACATGAAAGTTAGGATATGAAAATAGTTTTTTTATTACTATAAAACTATAATTTCTCATAATCTATTTCACTAAGTTATGATAACAAAATTAAAGAGATCTTTAAATTATATCATGTATGAAGTCCTTTGCTAGTTCCATTCAAAATATAATAAACTCATCTCACATCTCATAATAAATATAGTACTATCTACTATTCAAAATATTCTCTAACTCAGTCTCACGATACATACTTCCTCAGGTTGTATCTGCCTAAAGAGATGGACTCCCTTTTTTCACTGCACCTTTTCCTTATATATATATATATATATAGAGATTTTTAAATCTTGGATTTTATATTGTTCAATGTGATATAAAGAAATATATAAATAAAATGACATTTAATCACAACTCTTTCCTTTGTATAAAATTAAAAATCAAAGAAACATATGCCGCACTAGGTCTTCATTTCACTTAAAATATGAGCTTAGAGTGTTTGGTGACTTGGTGTGCATGATTGCATTCACGTTGTCACAATAAAGTTTCGCTCCGTACAAGACTCGCCACATTATTTAATGGTGTTGAGCTGAAAAATAAAAGAAATCATCAAATATTATTTTCATTCAAAACAAATCCGACGAACACTAAAGGCCATGGTTGTGATCCAACGGCACTTTCCCCAAATCAAATGGCACGTTTCCTGCCTCTTGTTTCTACTTTCTCAATTTCTTAATTTTAGCTTGGTAGAACTGAAAAATAAGAGAAATCATCAGATTTCGAATGAATTTTTTTTTTTTTTAATATGGATATTCCAACTTTAGACTAATCACACCACTACATATAAATATTTCAATCTACATATTGATAAATTGATGAAGAGTATGAGAAAGGAGTTTGAATGTCAATCGAATTCAAAACCTTTCTAGAGAAGCTTTCATGAGGGTCAAGACAACCTCCTCTAACTTATTTTCATTAAAAACAAATCCGGCAGAACACAAACGGCCATGGCTGTGGTCCAACAGCACTCTCCCCAAATGAAACGGCACGTTTCCTGCCTCTGAATTTCAGGCCGGTGACTTCATCCACCATTTCCGTTTCCTTATTATTTTATCTTCGAACATCCTTGTATAAATTGTTTCCTTGCATCCATCTTCCCCACACAAAACCTTCCTTTCCCTTCTCAGTTCTTACCTAGTCTCTACACTCTTACCATCCATGGACTTTACTAACCTCTTCTCCTCTCTCATTCTCACTCATCTTCTCCTCTTTCTTTCATTTTCATCAATCCAAGCAGCCCCAGACACCAAACTCTTTCGAGAATACATTGGAGCTGAATTCAACAACGTAAAGTTCTCTGACGTCCCCATAAATGCCGACATCGACTTCCATTTCATTCTCTCCTTCGCCATTGATTACACCACTTCTTCTCCCTCACCCACAAACGGAAAATTCAATGTCTTTTGGGACTCCGACAATCTAAGCCCCTCACAGGTCAGTTCCATCAAGGCCACCCATCCAAATGTGAAGGTTGCTCTTAGTCTCGGCGGCGATAGTGTCGGGGGCGGCTTCGCTTACTTCAATCCCTCTTCGGCTGATTCTTGGGTCAGCAATGCCGTCTCCTCACTGACTGATATCGTCCATCAGTATCACTTGGATGGCATCGACATAGACTACGAACACTTCAGCGCAGATCCGGACACATTCGCAGAGTGCATCGGAAGGCTGGTGACCACTCTGAAGGGAAATGGGGTCATCAAATTTGCTTCAATTGCTCCTTTCGACGACGACGAAGTTCAGAGCCATTACTTGGCTCTGTGGAGGAAATACGGGCATGCTATAGACTATGTGAATTTCCAATTTTACGCGTACGATAAGGGTACGACCGTATCTCAATTCTTGAATTATTTCGACACCCAGAGATCTAATTACAATGGAGGGAATATTTTAGCTAGTTTCATCAGCGACGGAAGCGGGGGTTTGTCGCCGGACGGTGGGTTCTTCAGTGCCTGCAGTAGGCTCAAGAGTCAGGGTAAGCTGGGTGGAATATTTGTATGGTCTGCTGATGATTCTATGAAGAATGGGTTCCGTTACGAAAGGCGATCACAAGCACTGTTGGCGAGTCCCAACTGACCTTTGTGTTTTGTTGATGATTTCATCTTCTGCTTCTCTTTTGCTTTCTATTGAATAATTAAAGTATTTTTACGTTCTCAGTGGTGTAGTTTGGTGTGAGCAATGTATAAATAAGATGTTTAGAAAAAAAAATGAAGTTTCAGTTTCTTCGAATGCAATGTTGCCAATGGGTCAGTGAAAAAACATATTAACTATTTTGCTAAATGATCATTGAAATATATGTGAATAATTCAAGCCGTTAGAGTCGAAGAAAACCGGGCTTACATTCACAAGGTAAAACTCACTCTCAAAAGTTAGTTTTGACTTTTAAATGGAGAGTCTCTCAAGTGTTATTTAGAGTAATTGATGCGGAACCCTCTCTTACCATAAAAAAATACCATGTTAGCATTCTTCGTATAGAACTTACATTCAAAAGCTAACAATTGAGAGGAGGATACTTTAAGTGTTATATAGAGTTGTTAGTTTTTCAATCCTAAATAAATAAATGTTATATATATTTTTTAAATTTTTAGAGTTTTATTATCCAATAAGAAAAAATCATAAAATAAAATTAATAATGAGTTTAGTTTAGATTCAAATAAAATTAGATAAAAATATAATTTATAAAAGATAATTAAATATGAATAGAAAATTTTAAGGCCATGGTGAATTTCACACGACTAAAGCTGCATGGTGCTTCCATGAATGCCAATTATTTGAAGCAATACTTTTAACTAGATTCATTCCATACTAGTATACTACTTTCAGTCTCTTACTAGTATTAATAGTTAGGTTTGTCTCAATTTCATTTTATATTGATATAGAGATTATCAATCTAATATTAATTATATTATATAAAGATCGTAATAATATATTAAATAATAGAGCACTTGATATTCTAATAATATCATACTTGTGGAAATCTTAGCCTCAAAAAAATATTCTAATAATAACCAATGCAGTCTCTCGCTTTTACCTCCTGATACAAACTGAAGGGTGTTACTTATTTTTCTGTCAATTCCATGTTGTTAATGTTTTTACCTATAGTCTTTAATTTTTAGTTTTTAGTCCCTATTATAGCTCAATTGGTTGCCTCTCGCTTCAGGAAGTGGGAGGTTGCGGGTTCGAGCTCCTATGGCCTAATTTTGCTGTGCCCTAGAGGTAATGGATTCACCCGTGGAGGTTTTACGCTAGATATCCCGTGGTTTCCCACACATAAATTCAAAAAAAAAAAAAGTACTTTAAAAATTAAGCAAATGAACCACTTTAGTGAGTTGATTTAACATTGAGATAATCTCTTAAGTCAGTCTTAAAAATAAAGATTATGACAATCAAATAAAGATAACGCTTCATATAAAATAACTCTCCATGAATAGGAAGATATATTGATGCTTCTTTCTCATAAGTCCCACTAATCAGATGCCTAAAGAAAAGATTTTCAGTCAAAATTTCAATTTTAGGATTGGGCCTTTATGGGTGGAGGCTAGAGGTTAAGATGGAGTCCATTCAAAAGGTGTTTTTTAGATGATGTTTTTTATAGAAAATTAGACCTATTGGATTTCAACATTCATAATTAATGATTTTCAATCGAATGGTGATAACAAATCAGATCAAACTTGCATAGTAGGATAGTGATGCAGGCCAAACTGCATATTAATGTTTAGATCTGGGGTTTTACGCGAATCAAAGATTTTAATGAAGAAAATCTGTATTCTTGAGTTCTCACTCGGGATAATGCAAAGAACTTCTAATGAATTATTTTGAGAAATTATGGAGTTCACGTTTAATTAGAATAAATAGAAAATGATGCATTCAAATGTAACTAGAAAAATCCAATTAGTCTAATTAAAATAACCCAACACAATTAACAAAATAAAATTCAAGAGAAAAATCAATTCATTTACATCGGGAGAAGATGGATAAAAGAAAGATTCGGCGCCTGCATAAAGCCAGAATCGCTAGTAATCGCCGGGCAACCATATAGTTTTGAATTCATTCCCTGGCCTTGTACACACCGCCCGTCACACTTGGGAGCTGGCCATGTCCGAAGTCATTACCTTAACTACAAGGGGCTGTGACCCTTGGATGCGGAAGGCATCCTTGGGGTGATCTCGTAGTTCCTACTTGGTGGAGACGATGGGGTCGGTCCATGGATTTTCCTTCCTTTTCCCACGTTTCGCTCAAATGGTTGAAGAGAGATAGTGCATCAAGTTGTTCGTAAGGGCCAACTTGATCCTCTTCCCCAGGGATCCAGATGAGGGAACCCTAGGAGAGTCGCCGCCTCCAACTATCGTCCATGTACGATCCATACTAGATCTGACCAACTGCCCATCCTACCTCCTCTACGTTCTTGACAGCCCATCTTTGTCTCAGTAGAGTCTTTAAGTGGCATGTTTCGGTTCTCTTCTCCATTACTTAGAAAAAGTGAGCCACCGGTTCAGGTACAAGATACTATCATTACTGCCTGGACAATTAGACATCCAACCCGTAATCGCAACGACCCAATTGCAAGAGCGGAGCTCTACCAACTGAGCTATATCCCCTCGAGCCAATGTATTTATAGCCCTTTATTGAAATCTAAAAAAGAAATAAAATTAATTAAATGAAAATAGCAAATTAGGTCTACTCGAGTGAATTGAGTCTGCCGATCTCTCAGGCTCTACTTCTCTCCTCTTCTATTTTAATTTTTTCATTTGATTTCTGCTGACTCTCCTTCCTTTTTTCTTCTATTTTCTTGATTTCTTTCCTTATCTTCATCTTACTGTTATCTTTTCGTCGGTTTTGATGATTTAGATAATGTTGAAGCCAACCAATGCGCAACAAAATTGAAAGTAGCAGTCCAAACTCGAGTCAGCCAAAGGTTAAGATTATTTATCCAATCTCCATATTGAGACTGGTATAAATTAAAAATAATTATTCTAAACATTGGATATTAGGATGGTTTGATGATTTTACAAATGTGCAAGCACTTGTTTTGTATAAATTCAGAGAGTTACATAAATAAATAAATTAAATCTATTCTATTAATATTTTCCTTAGTCACCTAAATAAAGAAAAAAATCGATTAACAACCGGGTAATGTTAAATTGGACCAACTAACTTAATAAATGAGAGTTAGATTTAACAACGACATGAGTTAGACCAATCTAATCTTAAACGTTGAGCATTTGATTTTTTTTTTACAGCTTGATAAAATAGATTCAACAATTGTATATAATAAAAAAGGATGGGGTGAGTTCAACAAAACTAAACAAAGTAGAGATGCACAAAGCTTTCTCTACTCTCTAATTCATTAATAAAAGCTTACAACAAGGTGAAGGAAAAAAGAAAACATGTTAGCCAACATGTCCCTACTTCCAAGTTTCAACCACATAGAGAACTTGGACACAACCTAATCAATCAACCACACATCCCATTCAAGTTCATCCTTTTCTTCAAATGTTGACACCATAGAAAAAAAAAAAGAAAACAAAGAAATAAACAGTACCATAGTATATACTAATACCATAGTTGCTACATATTATAGCTAAATTAGGGTTTGCTAGTTCCAACCCCTCACTTATAAGTAGCATAAGGATCATAGCCAGCCATTGCAGCAGGACTAGAGCTGGTACCTGAACCATCCCTTATATAGCCTCCATAGATACCCTGGTGGTGGCCCATGTGGAATGCAGGCCCATAAGCAGAAGAAGCAAGTGGAGGGCCTATATCCATAGATCGCCTCGGCAGGGGTTCACCCCCTGATTGAGCCACGGTGATCGCCCTCGAGGTCACGATAGCGGTTGAGGTAGGCGGTGAGGGGCTCGACATAGTCATCAAAGCCCAGCTTTTTCATGGCCCAGAGGACATCCTCGGCGGTGATGGTCTTGCGCTGTTCGCGTTGGCAACGCTCGTTCGCTTCGCTGGTGATGAAACTGATGTACTCAGAAACGCATTCTTGGATTGTCTCCTTGGCATCGTCGGAGATCTTGGCATGGGTCGGGAGGACCTTGCGCATGATGCGGATCACGTTCGCGATCGGCATGAATCGATCTTGCTCGCGAACCATGCACACATTGTTATCTCTGTCAACATTGTCATCTGAGTTCACATATTGGTTCCGAGGGCTGTTCACATCTGAAAGAATTGTTCCTACATCCCATAATCAACTTTTGGTTCAAAAGTCCTAATAATCAATGGTCTTAGTTTTTATAACTATAGAATGATTCTTGAACAACATTTCGGGTCCATTTATATGTTTATTGGGTCTCAATTATATCTTCATTTTGTTCAATATAAATATCAATTACATTATGGAAGTGTAGAGAGAGATCTAGTATATACCCAGCTTTAACAAGTAGTATCAGAGCAAAGTCTTAGGGTATCTCATGAGAACTCGAGATCCCCTAGTCAGAGAGAGAGAGAATCATAACAATAATATCTGAAATAAATTCTAAAAAAATGAATGGGTAGTACAATTTCAACCAAACAATCAAATTATGTACCCTTAATAAATTGACCATAAAATCTCATTATAATATAAATCCTAGACACATTGGGCCGAACAAGGTGGGTTGCTTACTTTCATACAAAAAAAAGAATAAGACATGAAAGTAAAGGATATGAAAACGAATGTACAATTTGTATTTCAATTAATCATTAATGTGTTGAAGGATTTTGAAATATAGATGAGATGGTGGAATAATCTTCAGATTCTAATAGGAGCTGCATATGACTAAAGGAAGATACATACTTGCCTACCAATATCATCAAAGTCAAAATCTCATTTTACATTAGTCTATGGTACCCTCTATTTCAAAAATAACATACTAAATCACTAGTAGAGGCAAGATATGACAAATATTTTATAATATTTTAAGTATTTAAATTTTTTTTCTCCAAGGCCTGGAAAAGGGTTGGTGAATTTTTTTATTAAAAATGTCATTTAAGCTTTATCGATACTTCACATTTATCACTCATAAATAGGAAAATTTAAAAAAAAAAAAAACATTTATGGGGACACCCATTTATAATAAGGGGTCATGTTGATAATTTTTTTATTTAAATGACAAATGATGAGGAGTAACCCATGAGGAGTGGCCTAGAGGGGTTTGAGCGTGAATCGAACTCAACTTCCCAATGTAGTGTCGAAAATCCCCTCATCGGCACATTTGGACCCATCTGATCTTGAGCTTTCTTAGGCTGATGCAGGGGTCGAAAATTCGGCTCCACCGAATTTTCAGCCGAGAAAAAACACAAATATCGGCTGAGATATCGACGGGGCCTGCAACGATATTTGTGTTTTTTCTTTAAAAAAAATAAGTAATCGGCCGATTTCTTTTTTCTCTGGCCGATACTATGCATATCGGCCGAGATATCTCTTTCGTCGAAAACCTGAGATATCTCGGCTGATACGCACAATATCAGCCGAGATTTATACCCCTGGGCTGAAGTTGTGTTTACTTTGATTAATTTAACAAATCTCTTCAAATACAAAATTTATTAAATGCATCTTATATAAAATATGTAATATTTGAAAAATACATAAAATACATTTTCATCTTTGTCAATTAAGGCTCAGAGTTAGGCTTTTAGTGCAGGGACCTACCTAAAATATTGACCTAATATTTTGGTCCAAAATGAGCCCAACCGAGGCCATCAGTGAAAGCCCAACTTTTCTCAGCCTTCTTTTTTTTTTCATGTAAGCTTGAGTTGAGCCCGACATAGTTACACCTCTATGCATTCATGCACGCAAACATAATATGGATGGGTACGCATGCATATATACTTGTTACTATGATTTGTGTAAGTTGAGACTTAATAAGTTGCAAGTACTAAGAGGAGAGAGAGACTAATAAAAATATAGAAACGACTAAAGAAAGATATGACAAGTAATATAGTAACATTTGACCTGTACTTTATTTTTAGGGGATTTCAAATTACAAAAGTAAATTGTATTAAAAGGCTTTCCATGTTGTAATTTCTCCTATTTCAATTTCTAATAATGAAATTCAGTCAAAACCCATGAACATGAACTTTATTGGTGATTGGCTTTCTTTGTCAATCTTTATAAAACTTCAATTAAAAATCATTTTGAGTTGAGCTCCGGTTGGAAAGACGAGGGGCATTTGAAAACATTGGCAGAAACCCTACCCGTATGTATCAGTTGATCTCACTTATGAACAAACTTGATAGGCAAATACCCTCGGAAAGAGTATTCATGCCTCTTTTCCTACAATTCATTCAACTGAAGCCAAACTCCTAAACCCTACTTCTCCCAGTCAATCGACAAGTTTTTTAAAAACTAAAGTATGCAAACGTTTCACCAGACTAAGGGCTGCAATTTGGGTTAGACAGGTCGCGTTTTAATAAACCCAACACTAACCCATGTCACAGCACATTGAACCCGACCCGAATTAAAACCCCAATTTAGTTAACCCAACCCGACCCGAGTTTGTAATATCCTCAACCTGACTATTGGTCTGACCCAATCCGACCGGATTTGACCTGAGTTGCAACCCTAGAGAGAAAAGAAGAGTCTGATGACAAAAACTAAAATGGAGAGAGACGACCACTTGCTGCTGCTTCTTCTCTTTCTAGAGCCTGAAATGTGCAGATTTCCATGATTTTTTTAGATAGGCACCGCCCTTTCTCCCAAAATCCGCATCGATCTTTCAGTTCTCCTTTGTTCTCTCGAGTCTCAACCATTGAGCAACTGCTTGACGGAGAGAAATGAAGCATCATTTAAGATTTAGAGGCTTTCCTTAAGAAGAAGAAGGAATAAGGAAATGAGAGAGAGTTTTTGGTTAGGGTTAAGAAGAAGAAGGGACAAGAAAATGAGAGAGGGTTTTTGGTTAGGGTTAAGAAGAAGAAGGGATAAGAAAATGAGAAAGGGTTTTTGGTTAGGGTTTTCAGGTCTGGAGACTTTATATGCACCTAACCCATTTGGGTTTGAGGGTGGAGGGTTTTATATTGAGTTAGGAAATTCTAGGGCTGCAACTCGGGTCGGGCAGGCCGGGTTTTAATAAACCCAACCCTAACCCGACTCACACTACTTTGAACTCAATCCGACGCGACCCGAATAAAAAACCCGATTTAATGAACCCAACCCGACCCGAGAGTGTAATACCCTTAACCCAACCCGACCCGACCCTTAACCCGACAAAACCCGACCCGAGTTGCAGCCCTAGGAAAATGGATACCATGGAAAGGTAGAAAGGAAGAGATCATGCACGAAATCTGAGCAGAATCAGAGAGGAGAAATAAAAATTTAAAGAAAGAAGAAAAGGAAAGCAAGGATGAGAAGAGCACGAATCTCAAATCTTTAGAAATAATGTAAGATTTGCCCATTCCAAAAAATACTAGATGGAACAAGAAATTGGCTGCGATGAGTAAAAGTCTAGATGGGAAAAATTAAAAAAAGAGTGATTTCTATACCTTGACAGAGAAAAATCCGTCACGCTTGAAGAGAAAGTGTCGATTTTAAATGCCAGAAGAGACGCTGAGAGGAGAGAGAACCGACAGCCATGGCGGTACCGACACCAATGAATACAAAAAGGAAGGTGCAGACGAGCTCAGCCACCAAGGCGTGGAGGCAGTCGGGCTGAGTCGCCTCCTCCCTGTTCCCCAATGCTATCTTCGCCATTCCGTCCTCTCTCTCCAAGGTCTCTCTCCTTTCTTTCCATCTTTTCTCAATGCCGTTTTTCCCTTTTCCTTCCATCGAACTCACCCATTTCTCTTCTCTTTTGCAGTTCTGCTAGGGTTTGGGATGAGGAAAGGCAGCTTTTTATATTAAGTTATATAGGGTCGGGTCGGGTCGGTCGGGTTGAAATTTAAAAGCCTCAACCCAACCCGACCCGAATTTCGGTCGGGTTTTTCTTTTCTCAACCCGACTCGACCCTACAGCCCGACCATTGTAACCCGACCCGCATGATTTCTAGGGTCGGGTCATGCGGGTCTGGCCAAAACCCGACCCGAGTTGCAGCCCTAGGAAATTCGGGTCTGGTCTTCTCAGGTCGGGTCGGGTTGAGATTTAAACACCTCAGTCCGACCCGACCCGAATTCTGTGCGGGTTTTTATCTTCTCAACCCGACCCAACCCTACGGCCCGACCTTTGTAACCTGACCCACATGATTTCTAGGGTCAGGCCATGCGGGTCTGACCAAAACCCGACCCGAGTTGCAGCCCTAACCAGACTAATACTTTAGGCATGTGTAAACTCTCAATTTGCACATGTTGGATATAAAGTAATAAAGAGTGACTCTTTTTATGTTGAGGGGAACTTAATCCTAAGACTTCTAACAAACAATAAATAGGTTTTGACCATCAAACCAATCCCTTAAAATTCTCAATCCTCAAATTATATAATACTTTTATGATTGCTACAATAAATACCACCAACTGCTCTCTTTCTCTCTTCTCAAACAGGCTCTCAAGCATTAGCATCATTATCATCTTAATCATCTCCATAATAATTATTAAAGATATGTTTCCATTTATATTTAGGTGGACCTTATTCTACTCTTACCTCAACTAACCTTATCTATTCTGCTCCACAATTTATGGTATCCTTCTACTACATCAATCTTACAATCTTTGATTCTTGTATTTGGACATTTCTAGTTCTGATTTCCTCTTTTGTTTTTCCCCCTTATTTCTCCCTTGCATCTAGAATACTCTTCTCTCCAAACTCATCTACCACTATCCATGTTCAAGGAGCTCCAACCTCCTCTACAAACTCTCCTAGTCCCAGTGGTCTCTCTGGCGTGAGTTTGCTCCCCAAGTCCAAAGATCGATTCCTGACTACCATCTGACTTAAGCGGGTTGGTCGTGTGGGTTAGGCGGTGCAGGCTTTGGGATACTAGTCCTACATAGTTGTAAGAAAAAAAAGGAAAATTCTCCTAATCCCACACTTCAACCAACAGAGTTGAAACTTGAAACCTTAAGGGCAAGCTTGACCCTCAGCTCTGCACTTTTCTCCATGAATGGACTTTTCCAAGAATTCTTCAACCATTGTCACAGGAGAGAGCATTCCATGAATTTTCATGCAAAGAAATCAAACTTCAAAGACATTTTTGAAGTTCTATAGAAGTTGAAAATCGAAACCGTTGAGAATAATAAATACCCAACAATCCTTTTCTTCTCTCTCTCTCTCGCTTTCTCTCTCTCACACGAAAGGGGAACACTTTACAGGTGAGTACAAATCCAAAATTTCTAAAGTAATAGTGGGTCCCATGTACTTTGCATGCAAGAGAAAAGGACAAAAAGAGCGCGTATGACAGAGTGTGAGCATGCAGAAAAAGTCCAACATGTTAGAAATAAAAAGATTTAAAAATTAACAAGGAGGAGAACAAATTTGCGAGGAACTGAATTTTTTATTAAAAATCCTGCTATTAATTACCGATGACAAATAATGTCTATGTCATTAACACAAATAATAAAATCACACTATCTGGTACCTAATTCTATTTGATATTCTCCACATAGAATTTATACCGGAAAATAAATAAAAAATGGGTGCACATTTTAATACAGGCATTATCTTTTAAGATGCACGAGTTTTAGTGAACTTTCCATTTTGTTCTTCATCCATCTGCAGAAATTGGTTCACTTATCGGTGTACCGGACAGGTGCATCTAGCAGATCACTTGGAAATTGGTGCACTGATTTCTTAAGAGTCCAAATCGGTGCACCGACCAGATCATTTTATACATAATTGGTTCACTTTTCAATGAATCGGTTCATTCATCGGTGCACCGAGCAGTGAACCGATTCACTGAAAAAGTGAGCCGATTTCTACGAATGGGGGCAAAGTGGAAAATCCGAAAAATCCGTGTCTACTAAAAGAGTATGTCCGTGTTAGGATGGACACCCTAAAAAAATGTTTGATAAAATTTATCGGGAATCACATTATGCTTTTTCTCTATTGAACAGTCTTAAAAAGACAGGAATAAGGTTAAATGAACAATTTTGTCATTGTAGCTAAACTTTTTCATCTATTTAAAATCAGCTTTGCAAAACATTTTAAATAAGCTGATTGTGTGGTAAAACTGTATAAAGTTCACATCTGCGCTGTGAAAATATATAATACTTACATGAAGAAATGACCTAACTTAAAAGGGTAAATCTATAGTAACCTTTAATGTGGTATGATCAAACCTATCTGACTCATATTTACAGTTGATTTGATTACTTAGAGTTAATAAATTAATAGTCAAAGATGATTTGGTGTAGCTTAATTTGGACGTCTCTTCCCAGAGCCCTAGAGTTAATGCCTGAGCTTTTCTAGAAGACTTGAATTAAGTATCCCAATACATAGACATTCCAAGCGTCACCTAAGAAAACATAAATTTAAAATATTTTTGTTTTCTCATCAGTTTTTCCACCAGAGACAATGCAAACATCAAAAGCGGACTGGTATAAGGGAAAAAGGAAAGAAATTAAAAAATAAACAATATAATGCATGAACAGATTCAAGAGAAAAAAACAACAACGATGAATCCATAACTACAAAAGAAACAATATGACATCTCTAAATGATATGGATATGCAAAAAGAAGGAAAAATTGCATCAGTAACAGATTCAAGCATGTAACAGCAAAGCATTTGCAAATCTAATAATAAAGAAATGGATTATTTAAACTGGTAGTAAACCTAAAATCATTTCATGTGAAGGAGAAGGTGCAGAGGAAATGCATGCATTGGATTTTGATGCAGTATAGGAAGCACACAATAACAGCAAAATGCAACCCAGACAAAAGCTTACAGATATTATTGAAGAAAGAAAGATAGAAGGAGAGGCCAAAGAAGCATTTAGAGCTGCATGCAAGAAATCCATCTCAAGGAAACCTAGCATCCTTTACTCTCTCTTTTTTTTTTAATAGAAGAGCCCAAAGCCATATCTTACAGAGCGGAGAAGGATCTTCAAAACGGGAGAATTTTTTTTGTTTTGAACCAGAAATGGAAAATGATAATATGGTTTCATGAAAGGAAACCAACCAGCTTCGTCAATGATTACGAAGCAGAAGCGGAAAAGGCTCAAAAGAAAAATAGAGGGAGCCGTAAGGCAGTGTGAAGAAGAAACGTTTCACTGACCTGACATTTGCATGGAGCAAGCTGTCGTTTCTGCATGCGAAAATCTAAGAAACTAAAAATGGGAATTTGGAGTTAGAAGGAACAGATTGTTTATGCAAGAGATCTATGAAGAGTAATGATATGAACGAAAAAAAAGGAAGAGAGAGTGGCGAAAAAGGAATGAGAAATGGGCATTCTAGGTTAAAAGAAATGAGCATTTGAGAGGGAAGTCTTGAGTTCGATTGAAGTTCAAATCGTTCTGGATCACTCTCCATAACTTGTCTTCTAATATGAGGTGTGTCTTCTAACATGAGGTGTGGATACCTATGTAAAAAGAAAAAAAATAGAAAAGAAATGATTTTGCATGCAAGAGATCCGTAAAAAGAGTGGAAACGAGCACCCAGAGAGGCAAAACAGGAGACATTGAAAAGAGAAAGGAAATAAATAAAAGGAAAACTTGGTTTTTATTTTCATTGTTTGGCATTACCGGAGCTGGATTTCTGGAGTCTCTGGTAGCCATGAAAAGCTCCTCCACGTTCCATCTCTCTCCCTTTCTCTCTCTCTCCTTCTCTCTGTCTCTGATTTGGTGAGGGACTGGGTTTTGGCCTCTGGAGAAGGGGTTGTATTTATACAACCTGAAAAGGTAGTCCACTTGGCAAAACCGGCGTTGAAAACGAAGAACGGAAACCGGTTGCTGGTTTGGGCTTCTACGAAAGTTCTCGTATAAGCAATGGACGGCTCTGATGATCCAGATCATGCCTGTGGTCTTAGTGGTGGGACCTATTTTGGATAATGAACTGGTGGGGCTTTCTCACTTGTATGGTGGCCAGTGGTTAAAGTTTACCAACTAATTTAACGACATTTGGCATCAGCCTCTGTATTTTCACTTAGAACTCATCTCCTATCTCTGAATTAAACCACTACTTAATTACTTCTCAAATCATAAATTGTTGTTAAATTAAAACTCGGTAAGATTGCATCTTTATCTATTACTGATTTCTAATCTTTACATCCTTAGTTAAGTCATTTAATCAAGTCAACTTTAAGTAAGAATTATATTCAAACATAAAGCTTTCTAACAAACCTAAGACCCATTAATATTAAGTAGCTCCGACATAAAACTCTTATTTTAAATCTTTCACGAAATTTAGAGTTGAATATTAAATTTACTTTCTATACTCCAATTCCATAATAAATATTTTGTAATTTACAATATCCAACTAGATTACCATTGGTTCTCCTCCCAATGCTCAAAAGCCCTGGACTGAGTTTAACATTTGTTATTAAACTTAATTTTGTATATTCATCATTTGGGTTATTTCCATTGTCACAAATATTAGCAATATATGTAGATAAGACATTGAAATATCATGAAAAAAATGTGAACTTATTGAAATATCATGAAAAAAATGGTGAAAATGAAAAGTATGACAAAAGAGCTTGTTATTTTAGTAATACGCGTGGAAGACACTCTTCCACTCGAGAAGACTTATTGGATTCTTTTTTATCGGATGGATAATAATATCCGATGATAACAATCATACCAATACCGAGGAGACTAGAAAATCCAATTTTGAAAATATCTCATTATTGTTTCAAAAGATAAATTTTGGATAAGGAATTTTATCATATTACTTAGTCAACTATATATATATATATAATTTTCCTTCGAACTTTGAGAAGAATAAAATATTTGTAAAATTTTAAAACGGACAAATTATTCTAAAGTAAAGAAACAGGTAATAGAAGCTAAAGAACACTAACTTAAAAACGATTAATTGGTTTTGAAAAATATACGAGTAAGTATTAATTTCTCAATTGAATTTCCAATAAGTAAAAGAAAATAACTTGGTTACCCAAAGAAAATAAGTATAGACTCTTATATGTTTATTCAAAATTGAGCTATGTATCTAACTGCATCATAATTAAATTGAAAACCTAAAATTGTCTTTTTGAAAGTTCTCTTATGTCTAAAGTATTTCATGCTTCTATTTCTTCTCCGATAAGTAAACTCTTATAAATTGAATTTACAAACAAAAGCTGGTAGCTTACATGGAAACAATCTCTCTAAATCTCATGAATTAAACTAGTAACTTTTATACTTAGAGAATTAGCCTCCAATGAACATTCAGAAATTTTGTAAATAGTGTGAGTGGTGGTATCTAATTAATGCAAGAATCCAAGTAAGCTTCTTTGAAATACTTTCTTATATGTCAAGCTACTGATCGGGCTTGGAAAATATTTTACATTAGATGAATTTTTAAAATATACAGTCTACTCTCCAATGAATATACATAGTTTTAACTTTGTGACATTTAAGTATATCGTAAATAACTGATCATAGATTGTGGCATTTGGGATCTAAGTCAAAAGGAAAGAATATTAAATGGTTAATAAAGGTGAAATTGCTTAAGAAGAAGAGGGAAATGCTTCGTATAGTGGGGGTCAAAGTGGGGAGGGTGACAAGAGGGGTTTCTTTTCCTCGGATGGGCTTGGGTCAAGTGATTCATCTGACCCCGTAGGTCAAATGGGTCTTGGGCCATTCGGATTAGATAGTGACATGGGCCAGGAGATAATGCAGAAATCCGGTTGTATTGAGGGGTACCGGGTGATGGTGGAAGGAGAGTGTTTTAAAGATTTAATTGGATCAATTAATTTTGAAGGGGTCGAGAAAAGTGAAATATTAAAAAGAGCGCATGCAGAGCCTATCATTCAGTGTCTTAAATAATATAGTGGGTTTAAAAAGAAAATAGAAAAATGAAAAAAAGAGGAAGAAGTGTTTTTTTTTTTTTTTTTTTTGTGTAGGTTTGTAAGGATTTTGCTCTTCTAAAGAAAAATTATCCAATAGGGGGTTTGTATAGTATAGTCTTTTTTTCCTCTATTATTATTATTTTTTTTTATAATAATATTTTGTTATCGTTAAAGAAAAAAAAGCTGATGAAATCCATTGATTCTCTCTAGCAAAGGCAAAGGCACCTACATTAACCAGTAGGGGTGTTTAGGGGTTAGGTTCGGGTTTGGTTATGCTCTTTGGCAATCTCATCCCGTTTATACTTTATACATAGGTAAGCCAAAGCCTCTTGAAGCCCGTCAGGCTTCTCAAGGCTAAAGCCCAACCATGATCGTTCAGAAAAATACTAAGCTCGAGCCAGGGGTCGAAATCTCGGCCGATACGCATAGCAGGGGTTAAAAAAACGGTGCAGTCGATATATCGGCCGAGAAAATTCTCTCTCTTCCGATATCGGCATTTTCTCTCTCCTCCGATATCGGAACCGTGAAAAAACAGCAAAAAACCGTGATGAACCGTGAAAAACCGCAAAAAACCGACAAAAATCGTGAAAGCAGTAAACCCTGAACCGTTAAAAACCGTGCAGAACCGCGGAAAACCGCCAAAAACCGTGAAAGCAGTAAACCCTGAACCGTTAAAAATCATGCAGAACCGCGAAAAACCGCAAAAAACCGTGTAAAAACCGTATCGGTATTTTTAAAAAATAAAATAAAAAAAACAATTAAATACCGATATTTACGAATATCGGCCGATATTTGGATCGAATATCGGCCATATTGGCCGATATTGTTCGGTTTGAAAAAACCGATATATATCGGCCGATACGTATCGTATCAGCCGATATTTGAACCTTTGACGCATAGTATTGGCCAGAGATAAAAAAAATCGATAGATACAGCCGAGATCTCAACCGAATATCTGTCGATTTTTTTTTATTAAAAAAAATAAATATCAGCGTGAGCTCGATTGATATCTCGGCCAATATATTTATATTTTTTTAACTTTTTTTTTTAAAACTGCCTTTTTATTTTTTTAAATGATTTTTTTTTAAAAAAAAACCACCAAGATTTTAAAAAAAAAAATGAGGAGAGAAAAATCTCGGCCGAAATTTTGGCAGAACCAAATTTTCGACCCCTGGCCAGAAAAAATAACTTTTAAGTATTAAAGGAGATTTTATTATTTAACTAATGCACTATGTATTACTGTAGGACCGTTATTTTTTAACTACAGTGTATTTCCAAAATTTCTCAAATTGAATATACGAACTAATTATGATAACCTGATAAAAATACTTTAAGACTTTAAGGTCTTTTGACATTTCCAAATGTGTTTTCGACACAGCTGAGGGATACCCTTATTTGTAAAACACTATGTTTTAAGCATTTGGGAGTGTCAAAAGACCTTGAAGTGTTAAAGTATTTTTATCATGTTATTATAATTAGTCCGGATATTCAATTTGAGAAATTTTGAAAATGCAGTACTTAAAAAATAACTTTAAAATTTAAAAAAAGAATTTTATTATTTAAATAATATACTACTATATCGTTCGAATAACTAACAATGCACTTTGCCATTCATTCAGAATGCATTACTGTAGCATTGTTCGAATGAACTTCGCCATTAGTTCGAATGAATGATTCATCCGAACGAATGTCGAAATGAACTGACAGTTATTTCGAATGAGTGAAAAATGTGATACCAGAATATTAATTTCGCTCTAAAATTTAAAAATGGGTATATAGAGCCAGAAAAGTAAGATGTATATAAGTGGCGCCTTTATTTGACTTCAGCTTCATTTGAATTCAGTGTTCTATCGTGACAAACATGACTCGGTTCTCAAATTTGAAACGCTTGCTTATTGCTTGCGAAAAACCAAACACGTGGAATCGGTTCTGCTATTTCTGGCATCTTACTATTTTTAGCATACATAACGCCTCTCTGACGTTGAACAAGTTACGGATTTTCCTTTTAATAGCAGTTTTAAAAAGAAAGCCTTTACCACTAGTCAGTGCTCTCTTTGTTGACAAATTGAGAAAGTTCTTTGCAAATGATGAATTTAAATTTTCAGTTGGAGTTTTTATTTATTTAATGGCTGTTCACTTTCAATTAAAATACTTGATCATTTATTATATCCAAATTTAAAATTATAATATTAAGGTCAACTTGATGATATTTGGCTGTTCAAATTGTCACAAAAATTAAGGAAATGTTTTCTTAATAGGTTTTGTAAGGAAATGAAACATCGTTATTTCATAATTTAAATTCATAGCTTCTTTAATTAATAAAAATTATTATTTATATTTGTCTACACTATTATGTAAATTTAACGAATTTACATGTTTAAAAAATATTTCTAAAGTAGATTAGGCAAAATTATAAAGAGTCAAAATCATGTTTTAGACATAGCTCATTGTTAACAGGAGTCCGAATATTGGCTGATACGATTCGTATCAGCCGATATGCCGATATCACAATATAGGCCGATATCGGTCGTTTTTGTAAAAAAAAAAAGAGGAGAGAGAAAGCTTATTCATTTTAATTACAACTCACAATTTTTTTTTAAAAACTTTCACACATGCAATTTTTAATTACAATTATAAGTACCTACTAAATCTACTACAAATTTAAGCAGCACATTATAAATTGTGCATCCATGATTTAGACTATGCAGATGAAAGAACCATAGACCCATACTTTATGATTTATTTTTTATTTCCTTATTTTCTATGGTATTTTCATCATAACATATCAGTAAAACCAATAATTTCAAAATATTTTAAATAATATTCCGATAACAATATTTATGACAACGTCACTCTTTATATATTTTTTCAATATTTAAAAAGTTTTGAATAGTGATTTTTGTGAGAGGAAAAACATTCTATTAAAAAAGAGTGTCTAAATCACTACTACTCTTTAAGATCAACATTTGAATCCTCGATGTATAATACATATACAATTAATGAATTTTATAATTTTTTAAAACTTCTATATTATTTTCTTTTTATATTTAAGAGTCAAATATGTGTGAGTGGAAGAAATGGTAGTAGAAATAGGTTTCTTCTGTGTCACTGACTGTTACTGGTTTCAGATGGCTCCTAATCAATGGTTTTCTGTCATTCTCATGGTATTGCTGTGGACCTTAGCCATTGTAACTTTTCCTTATTACTTGCAGCCAAACACCCCTGAAGTTATAGCGATTATACTCAGCATAGTTCCAATCGTCAGTCTCCTTTATTTCGTCTGCATTGGGATATTTGGTAAAGAAGACATGAAGAGCACACCATAGCTGGTATGACTGTGAACTGAGAAAGCTTTCTTTTCATGGAAATGTAATAAGAAGGTTCTGAAGATATTGTGCCTAGTTTGATGGAGTTTAATAAATATTCTATTATATATCTCTGAGTTCTGATCCGAAATGGGTCATACTTGATTTGATTTCAAGAGGTTTGCATCCATCAATATTTGATGATTTTCTTTCTGAAAAAATTCAAAATATGAATTCCTTTTCTTGGAAAACATTTTCTATGATTATAAAGCCTGGAGAAAAAACCACTCACACCTGTTTTAACTTACATACAAATAAAAAAAACTACTCTTCATTAGAATATGATTAATCATCAACTTGTATTGTTTCCCCTTTTTTTATAATTAACCCGATTTGCATGCTATATGCCCGTTAAAGGAAAGAGTTAAAAAGTTGATTAGATGATTCTACCCTGAACGGCTACTTTCCGTAGAATTATCTGTTGAATGGGTAAAAAGGCCTGTATATTCTTCGAAGATTATTTGGATGGTCTTTGGTGGGATAAAAAAAATTATTGATTAGATGATTGTGAAATGAAAATTCATGTTATCATTATAATTCTTGCTTTCCCATACGTGTGACATTTCAAGAAATTATTGAAAATATCTTCATAACAGATTGTATCAGGAAGCTCATGAAAATTAGAAAATTGGGAACTGTGTTCTTCATCCTACTTTGCATTAGGGTTACATGGATCATTAACATTAATTATATTTTTAAAAGTCATTAAATGGAATGTGAGTATATATATATTTATGAATTTTTTGTAGTAATTGGTATTTTAAGTGATTTTCTTGAAAATAATAAATTGCTAAATAAGATTTTAATTGAAATTGGTTGGATCATGATTCACATTAAGCCTATCAATCATTACCAATGTAAGAAAATATTTAAAATTTTCTATTTACAGACGTTACCATTGAACGCCCGCTCAGGCTTTTATGTTTGGGTTATCAAGTGGGCCCATCCTTTTAATGCGTATAGACTACAAACGTTTGAAGGAATGATACACAATTATTTGAACTGTTATGCATAATAGGCTTTCAAAACTAAAAACATTAATTTGTAATAAAGCCGTTTAATGATATTTACCAACTCCTTCCCCTATTGTAGGGCTGAAATTCGGGCGGATTAGGTCGGGGTTTTAATAAATTCAATTTCACTCATATAAAAAATTATTGAATCGAATCTAACTTGACCCGAACTGCTGATCAAAACTGCTCAACCCAACCTGACCCAAATTGCTGACCGGACTCAACTCGAGTGCTGAATTGTTGTTGGTCCGACTCAAGTTGAGTGCTATATTAAATTTTTTGACTGGATCAGGTTGAGTCAATTTGGGTTGGGTCAGGTCAATTTTAAAATAGCTTGATCCAACCCGACCAAAATTTAATTCATATATTTTTTTTCCTTCAACCCAACCCAATCATAATTTTGAAAATGTAAAATTCAACGGACTTGATTTCTCTTGTCAAATCATACGGTCGAGTTAAAACCCAACTTAAGTTTCACCCCTACCCTATTGTTTCTTATTTGTTAATGGCTATAATTACGAGCAGTGATTTCTTAAATTTATCCTCTCTCTCTCACATTAACTTTCATTCATTTCAGAAACACCACTTCTGGGCATGTGCTTCTTATGTAGATATATCTAATAAAAATTAAATTTAAAACTAATAACACAAGGATAATTAGATATATACACATTATAAAAAGTTTGGAAAATAAATACATTTTATTTATTTTCATTATTTATTTATGAGAAATATAAGAACAAATGTTAAAAACTTCATTTATAAGAGGAAGAAAAGATGTAAAAAATTAAATGGCAACCAATGAAAATAAAAAAGAAATAGAAGTGTTTGAGAATAACAAAAAATACATTAAAAGAAAGTAAAATGGAAATAAAATATTTGAAATTTGATATTTACTTTTTTAAAATTGTGATATGAATTTATGAAAGGAGTGGAGTCCAATGGCCCAGCAAACTAAGCAAGGCTTAGGCTTGTGTCAAGCCTCATAGGTTACTACTCTAACCTACAACCCATGTAGACCAAGAGATTGAATGGAGTCTCCCCAGTAATGCTGAAGTTGAAATAAAATATTTCATGTCTCTAAGTTTTACAATGGGTACACATTTTCAGGCAGGATAATTTTTTTATCTCACGTGGGAATTCAATTTTTTCAACTATAGACAATACTTTTCATTTCTTACACTTAATATCTCTATCCATTATACCTTGTTATTTCAAAAGCATGATAAAAATGGGTACACTTAAGCATCTCTATCAAAATTAAAAAATAATGACAACATTTTTTAATAATAATAATTATTAATAGGGCAAAATGCTACACCAAAAATACAACAAGAAAAAACTATATATATCTATGACCGTTAACTTACTAAATATATTATTGTGAAACATACTACGTCTAAAATCTTTTTTCAAACCATTCTTTCTCTACAATTCTTTCACTCATTTTGAAAGAGCTTTTCATTACCATTATCATCATTATCGTTATCATGAAAGCCATTTATTCTATTAATCTAGAGTATTTATAATTGAATTTGACATAATCTATTTGAAGAAGCAATAAAAACAAAATCAATGGGAGAGGCATGATAATTGATATCAAACCAGAGGAAGAGGAGATTATATAGACTAATTTCCTGTACACAGTAAATAATTAAGTAAATGTCTTCCCAAATACAGGCTGTGAAGGTTCTTAAAATAGAAGATGACCGTTATCTATTCAAATGCTTCGAGATGATTCTCAGGACCTATCTATGCATTATTACTTACCATAACGAACATGAAAATACAAAAATGACAACTGCGTGTCTTACTTGGATAAGGGTTTCTGAGTGGATGGGGGAAGAAAATCAACTCTTGTCAAGGAAAAAGGTGAAATGAACCGGTGTCGTACCTACAACATAGGACACGAGACTAATCCTGTAGATATATAAAATCATCAATAAACTTCGTGTATTAAGAAATTTTGAGATGAGTCAAATGCATGATCTCTTTTCTAATCTTGAAAGTTAGACTAATTGAACTACCTATGCAGATTATTTTTATTATAAATATGTTATTGTGTACATGAGATAAACTTGTCATGTCTTGTCCACTTTAGAA
The DNA here is from genome assembly GCA_022113865.1 of Chimonanthus praecox. Taxonomy (NCBI): domain Eukaryota; kingdom Viridiplantae; phylum Streptophyta; class Magnoliopsida; order Laurales; family Calycanthaceae; genus Chimonanthus; species Chimonanthus praecox. The sequence goes on along the minus strand of CM039088.1, from coordinate 57,647,506 downwards.
AGCTTTTGTTATATGCACTTCTTCTCCACAAAGTAAGTGATAAGTATCTAGTTTGCGAAAAGCATGACATCTAAATTGAAAAGCCCATTTTGTCATGGTATACCATAACTTAGAGCTGCCTCTCAAAGGGTTATAATCAGACATTGGAGAAAAGAAATACATACTATTTAAAAGCGACGGAGATCCCATTTAATAAATGTAAGAATTACTCGAATGATGAGTAAACTCCACATCTATAATAGTCATTCTCCAAGTTGTTCGGATTAGGTATTCAGTCCAAAAGACTAGCATTCGACCGCCGAACACCAAAAATAAAATCCTAAAAACCAGCTCAATCACATCAAGTCCACAAAACTTATTTGAGGGGGATTTAAAAAAAAAAATTAAGAGAAAAAGCATACAATTGTAACACACCGTAAACCTCTCTCAAAGTCTTTTAGATTACTTCATATCTTTCTAATTTGTGGAGAGCATTTGATGAAGAAACAACATCAGAGCAAGCAACAGGAGAGGGATAACAACTGGTGTCAAAGCAGAGGGCGGCGAGGCGGCCTTGATTATCAGTGGTAGAAGCAGAAGCATCACTGCAATAGCCAAAACGAAAGCAGTGGCGACACCATTCCAGCCGTGAATCTCTTTAGCCATCTATTCTACTCTAGAAACTAGGAAACAAATTTTGAAGGGATGGCTTCTGCTTTACGTTGAAATTCAAATATATAGCAAATGTGGCCCTATAATAAATGTCTTCTCAAATATATGCAATGTTGTAAAGGTTCTTAAGAGGGTAGATATGCCTATTATCCCATTAGATACTTTTTATGATATTATAAAGTTTCCTTTAATGTCTTTCATATTGCTTGCTACAAAGAAGAATACACAAAAATGGACTACTTCCTTCCTTATCAGGTGAGGGTCTAAAACAGGAGAAAAACCATTCCTTGTCAAGGAGAAAGGCATTTCTCCAGTTTTCTCTACTTCCATTATAGAAGAATCACCTGAAGAACGTCTAAGAATCAACCCAAAAATTTCTCCTCTGTCCAAAATAAACATGCTAAACAATGTACATGCAAATGAAAAAGTGGTCAACTTTGCATAACCCAAAACGTGGGTTGTGTTTTGCATGTGACTCCATACAAATAGTTTCATAAGACATTATATTTATTGAATCAAATTAAGTTTTATTTTAAAATTAAATTATACACTTTATAATTTATACGGAAAGAATGGTTATGTGAAGACAGATTAACTCAGTTTTTATTTTTTAATAAAAAATTACAGATTTGCATTTTTATAATATCTGATTTTTTATGTAAAGATAAAATCAGATTTGAGAAAAATCAGATATTATATATGAAATAAAAATAAAAGATTATTTGGAAAAATGAAGTTAATTTTTTTTTTCTATTTTTTTATTTATTTCCATTTTGAACATTGTAGAGACTAGAGAGGATGAGAGGGATAAAATAGGCCCTTAACAAAGACGCAATGGGTATTATTGGTTTTTGTCTTTTATATAGTTTTGTATAAAAGAGAATATGATAATCTATTCGATTTACTTGTGAGCAGCATATTATTATTTATTTGATCATGATATGTGAAAAATAAAAGTTAAAATTTAACTTAATTTACAAGTAAAATTTGTATAATATGTTTGTCAATTCAAAGGTCACCCTCACAGTGTTGGTATTCGTGGGTTTGGTGAAAAGGCAACGATATATAGAAAGGTATCAAGGATCTTTTTATTTTTTAAATTTACATATGGGAACTCGGGTGAGTCTACTATTCCTATAACACACTAAAATTAGGCCAAAATAAAATTTAATCATTCCTTGATAGATTAGCAAAATCCAATACCCTCACCAGTTATTTGATCAATGGCAAGGTACTATGTATCCAACAGCGGAGATGCACAAGGATTGAATCGATTGGTGCAAACAATTTAGAGGGCAATTAGATCCATCAAAACAAATAAAGGGACATTGAAATCCCGAAAATCCTGCCTTCTTTGCATGCGGATTGCAGGTCTTCTGCAGCTTCCTTCCTTTTACCAACAATCCACTGCCCAACCTCAGCTCCTGATTTTATCTTTGTCTTATCCCTTTCCTGCTTCCTAATCTTTCCCTGCCGATTTTGCTTGTTGATTTGCAAAGATTTCTTGCCTTCTAGATTTGATAAACATCCCATGGGTTTAGTGCAATCTGGAAGAAATTGGCAGTAATTGACATGGGAATCTTTGCCATGTATGGTAATACCTGCAGGGCTGCACCGTATGGGGTCCACTTGTGGGCTGCTCCATGCTGCCTTGGTACTTAGGGTGGGACGCACTTAGTGATGGGTCAGCTGAAATCTCAGCTTTGTTGGGCTCTTTTTGTGAATGGCAAGTGGGCTTGGGTTTAGAAGTTTCGGAGCACGAAGAGTCTCAAGGTGGGTTTTAATTCTGTCTCAAGTAGGTTCATTAGGTTGTGTTAGAGATCCTCGCTTCCCTCCTTCGAGTCATGTCACAAATATCTCTGATATTTTCAAATTTATCACATTTTCATCGGAAAATACCAATTTTTATTAATATCTTGAGATTTATTGTTATTGTGGTAAATTCTTGATAAATAGTAATATCGCGATAATATTCTGATAATTTTTTAATAAATTCTTTATAAAATACCGATAAATTCCATATTGATATTGTATTTTATTAATATTTTAATTATCTTTATATATTATACTTTCCACGAGATTTTTCTGGTAAAAATCCAAGAATTTGAAAATATAGCGATATTATCAATCGCCGTTAATATCCTAAGAACGGTATTTGACTGTACCGTCAACCCGAACATGAATTCAGAGAGCAAACTCGTCAACTTCACCTAATTGGGCCAGCTCATCTTTGATTGGGCCCAATTCGAATTTGATGGATGTGATGCCTGCGTCACATTCCTCCACTCTTATTCTTTTCTCAACTTTGCCATCCCTGTTGAAATTCTCTTAGTGATATAAATGATTAAGTCTCTTGTTTATTTTTTTACAATTGTACCAAATCCTTCAAGTAATGATGATACTGTTACAAGAGCCTCTTATCATGTCGGATCGGCGCTAAATAGAGGGAGAAAACAAGAAGAGAAAACAAAACACAGACACCCTTTTTCTTTTCCTTTTCGTAAAGAAAAAAGAAAAAAAATTGCCTCTCACAGGCGTAAATAGTTCATTGGGCCTGGGAATCAAAATTGAGACCCATTTTTATAGGTCTGGAACTCATTTTCACGATATCATAAATCCCAATAAAAAACAATTCAAAGATATTTCCATACATATAGGTTTCATGTCTAGATTCAATAGAAAGCGAACTAAGTTTGTAGTGGACTTTCTACTTAAATTATAAGGCCTGTGCTCTACCAATGTTTGAGCTCGCTTTTTTCCAGGCCCATAGACTCAAATTTGTTAATTTTTTATTCCCACAAGGACTTCCTCAAGAGGATTTAGATTATAAAATTTCAAGAAAACTCAATTGGAAGCCATTAAAGCCTTCATTGGGCTTTTGATTCTCTTTCAGGCCCAATTGTTGCAACTGGTATGCCTCCTTAAAAGTTTTGACCTCAACGGAGACTTTTGAACATCATCCTCATTTTCGATGAAGACGGTAAACCATTAACCATTTTAAAAAAAAAATCAAAATGGTAAATTGTAAACCGTCTTAACATTCAAAAGCTTATAAAATATCAGAAGAATCAATATGAACTGATGGGTTTCACAATCAATTTCAATGGGTCAATTACACACTCAGGCATAACCACTCATACAAGAATGCTACCAACTCTTCATATGATTTCACTTGATGAGTGGGCTTTGAAGCAATGCCAGTGCAAATGTGTCATGACAGACCGTACAATTGAAGCAGCTCATACCAGGCCCATAACAGAGCTTCTAGTACACCTTTAGTCCTCTTAAGCCTTCCTGAGTTCTTGGACTCCATGTTGAGGGGCCTTGGACACATGAACACATGGGTCTGCTCCCAAAAAAGGCATTCCCTTGATTAAATGGACATCCAAAGGACTAATTCCATTTTCACCAAATCAATTTTTATATCGATCCCTCACCCTTAGTGTAAAGGCATGGGGTACTAGTTGTCGGACGTCATGGTTCGCGTTTTTTTTCATGACGAAGAACTTTAAGACTTCCACCTCTCTTTGAATAGCTCTGGATGCATGTATTCTCTTACAAGCTACTGATATTGAATGACTAAGACTCGAACCTGAAACCTCAAATACCTAAGCTAAAGTGTCTCTTAGTTAAATTATCCCATGCAAAGTGTCATGAATAGTGTTATCACCAACTTAGTTATATTTCTACTTCCTCTATTGTTGTTCTCTTCTATACAAGGGTTGAAATATCGGTTTTTTAAGACCGAGCAATATTGACTGATACGATATGTATCGGCCGTACAAAACGAATATCAGCCGATATTACCGATATTCGGTCCGCAATATCGGTCACCATATCAGCCGATATGTACAAATATCGGTATTTAAAAGTTTTTTTTTTTAATTTTTTTTTTAAAAAACCGATACGGTTTTTCACGATTTTTCCACGATTTTTTTCGATTTTTTGCGGGTTTTCACGGTTTGTCCGGTTCTACACGGTTCTTCCAATACGGCTGTCACGATTTTACACGATTTTTTGCTGTTTTTTGAGGTTTTTCACTATTCTTCACAGTTTTTTCGCGGTTCCGATATCGGAGGAGAGAGAAATGGCCGATATCGGAGGAGAGAGAAAATTCTCGACCGATATTGCGGCCGATATGCATATCGGCCGGGGCGTTTTTTTGACCCCTGCTTTTATAGGCTTACAAGGTAGTTAAAGGGCCCTTCTTTCCATAAGAGTTTGAAAAAAAATCTTAAGGAAAGAAGGGAAGTGACAATATGGTAATGGGAATATAAGAAGAGATCACATCCTAAAGATAAAAGAAAGGAGGGGCGCCTTAGGTATGTGAACTCAAAAGAAAAGAGATTACATCCTAAAGAACACTCATGAAGCCCATAAGGTGTGATTCTCATGGTCAATAATAAATTAGCAAGGCACAAGCCTATTTGGTAATATTTAATTTTTATTATTAAATTTTTAATCATATAATTAAAAATGAAATATAAAAGAAAAAAAAACTATTTTTACTTCATACTTTTACTTGTATTAAACTATTTGTTATGTCTGGGACTCCTCAATGGCTTTATATCTTAGTATTTTACTTTTTTCTACTTCATTACGTAATCTGTTGATGTTAAGTGGAAATTGAAGATTAAATAGTAGACGCCAAATAAAATATCACTTTAATCACACCTGATATTAATGGATAAGTGTGTTTACGGGCTTGATTCAATAAAAAAAATTCAAACCCTATTATTTTTATCAAAACTCGAGCCTCTTAGACGACAAACCCTAAGAACCCCGAGTCTGTATTATTAAAGTCCGTTTGTTTTACATCTAGTACAGTTTTTTTATTTTTTAAAAGAAATATTATGAAAATTGAAAATATAACCGTTTTGATTGAAAGCATACTTAAATATTCACTGTCAACTAAAATTTTAGTTCGAAATTCAATTTCGAGAGACTTGATCTTGACAGTTAAAGTTGGCAAACGTCTTTAAAAATATGTTATCTGGTGATTTTGATCAAGAGATAAAATTTTCATTTATTTTCATTTTTTTAAGCCTTTATTAAAGAATAGATTTTCAAATTTTAAAATAGAAAAAATAAAAATATGTTAAAAATACGGGCCTAAAAGCCCGACTTACCCTCAACGGGCTTTAAATAAAAGTCTAAACCTTGTTCATCAGATAATTTTTTTTTTAATATGGATATCCCCACTTTATATTGAAGGTCAGACTAATCCCATGAACATGTATAGAACTCTCAATTTACACAGACCAGTTTAATAAATCGAACCCATTTATTTAATATCTTGATACTGATGTCATTCTTCAAATGCTTAAAAAGAAAAGAAAACTCTAATTAAATATCTTTAATATTTTTATATTAATAAACTAAAAGACATTAATTTACATGCAGGATTAATTTTCATTTATTTTTATGCCGACACAATTCCCTCCCACGTACTTGATGTTTGTAAAATTTACATGAGTTGGACATTGACGGCAGAATCTCTTAGGTTATGGGAATAAGACAGAGAGAAAGACAGGTAGCAAGTCACCATAGAAAAATATATGTAGAATAACACCGAATAACAGGTGTAATCAACTCAACCCAAACCAATTCCATTATCGTCCATCAAATATTTAATATCTGTCTGCATCTCTTCTTTTTAATACCAAGTGCCAGATAACCCTTGTCCACAGCATGGATGTAGTTATGAAAGGATCTGACCGTTGATTTTCGGCAGTTCGCAAACTCTTTTTTTAGATTTATAAGTATGAAACTTCAGAAATAGTTCTACTAAAATTTTCATGGGAGGTGTCTCTACTCTTTAAGATATCACAAAGGTTAATTCGTGAGATTTGAATTTGACACCTTTCACTTCTTAAAGTAAAAGGTAGAGATAATAATCTCGACTGATATAATATGTATTGGCTGAGATTATTTTTATCGGTCGATAAAAGTGATTTAAAAAAAAAAATAAGAGAGAGAAAATTATCAGTCGAGATATCGACCAATAGCATATCCATGGATAACGAGACGACGGGAGGTAATGATTGGAGCTAACCCACCAGGGGTTATTGGACACTTGAGATGTAAGTGAAAATAACGTCACATTTTTTTTTAGATTATTTTATATATTTTAATTGATACTACAAAGTCGATTTGATAATGTATTATCGATATTAAGCCGAGAAATCATTGAGAATTTCATGTATCTATATATTTTTATTTTTTATAAAAATATTTTTAAATCAATACAGTTTTATTTTACTGATATATAGTTATATAATATATATTACTTTACACCAATATTTAGATATATCAATTTTAATTGATATTTTGAACAACCCACGTGTGAAGTGTGAACAGAAGAAAATCTAATTTCCAGGTCTATTTTTCCTTTCAAACGGTGGAGAACAGGGTGGAGCCTAGATGCTGGTGTGAGGCTTAAAATAATAGAAAAGAATCACGGGCGAAAATTCACCAGACAAATGCTATCAGAGTTCACAACAATTATGTATTATCTTTCAAGATAAGATTACGTTATCACATTTCCTTTTTTTCATACTTATTACTGTTGGTAAATTGATATTTTATATAATTTCTGTTATTAAAATTACTTTATCACTGAAGAATGTAGCTCAACTGGTTGTCTCCCATTTCAGAAAATGAGAGGTTACGGGTTCGAACTATTATGATCTAATCTTGGTGTGCACTAGAAATAATGAACTCACCTGAGAGTTTTACGTTGGATATCCCATGATTTCTCACATGTAAATTCAAAAAAAAAATTACTTTTATCATTAAAAGAGATTAAACTCCTCATAACTTTTTTACCTTCTGATTTATTAAATTTTTATCACTTATAAAATTTAAGCTGATAGATCTATTCTTTAAAGAATAAAGACAGACTTTGTTAAGCTGATATTTTTTTTTATAAAAAAAATCTTTAAAATCACCTCTTTGAACTCTACAAATCTAAAATACTGTCGCTCCAAAGAAAAAGCGAAAGGCATTTAATTTACTTCAACTTTGATTCAATTAAATATCTATTGTTCTCAACTTAAAAAAAAAAATCATGTTTCCATGATTTTGAGGACAAATACACATATCTATAAAATAAATAGGAGGATGAAAAACAGAATATATAGGTTTTTAGAAAGGGAAAGTGGAGACATATCTTATATTACTGAGTTGGTCTGACTTGGTGGACTTGACTCACAATTGAATCCTCATAAATTGGAAGTCCCACTGGGACCTTGACTCGAGAGTGATCAAGCCCGACTAGATTCTATTTGAACTTGGCTCCAACAGTGGTCAAGACTGAGTCGATTTGGTGTAGTCGACTCAGGTGTGTAGGTCAGTGGTTTTTTACATGCTCCCTTATGTCCTGACATCAATTTCTTGTGCTACTATCTGCCTTATCAAACCGGTTGTATGAGCAATGACAGTGTGGATTCTGAGAAATTAGTCTTGTTGAATTGATACTTCAGAAAAACCCTCGTTATCCAAAAAAAAAAAATCAAGCTCAATCTATTTTTAAAACCTATCCCTAAGTATTTAGAGAACTGATTACAATTAATTGATTTTAACATTAATAGTTATAGGGGTTTTGTGAGAGAAAAAGAAATATATAAACAAGATATTTTAAGATATGAAACTCCTGAATTGATATCCGAAAATTCAAATATAAAAAATAAAATTCAATTCACCATTTTTTCCCCCTGAATCTTCTTAAATGGACCTTTCTCAAACCTATTTATGTCTTAATAAATTTTGAGAACCATGTGAACATTTTCATCTTCAAATTCATTTTTTAAAATGATTTCATTATAATTGAACGTCCATCTTAACAAGGGCAAAATTTGTTTAGAGATATGTGATAGAGTGAAATTTATATTTCACCTCTACTGATGTACCCCTCATCAAGTACTGGTGTACGGATAACATAGGTAAAATGGAAATTTCACTCCATCCCATGTCTCCTAACGGATTTTGCCCATGTTAGCATGGCTAGCTATTGCAATTTTGATAAAAATGTTGATCATTCATCCATTAACATAGGTGTATTTTTTTTATGATGGAAGATGTTCAGTAGTCTAACCTATAGGGGATTTTACTCGACTAAATCTTTCAAGGCACACCTCCCTACACATACATACCAGATCCAAACAATGAGGAATAACTCCATAGAAAGTGACTCACATGTGTTTGAACGTAAATCAAACTTAAAATCCCCTTGCATAAGAGGAGTTTTTTTACTGTGAGACAATCTCCTCTAAATTTAACTTAGACGTATTATCTTACATATCAAATGAGATGATGATACATTATTTGAAAATATTTTTTAATATATAGCTTTTCAATAATCACCTCGTTTGAATCAATTATGTTATGATTTTTAAACTCTTCAAATTTGATAATTCATATTATTTTAAATATTTATTTTTTTATAAATTTTGAAAATATAATTTAATTAATTTCTTCAAAATAATTTTAATACCTCACGCATTAAAGGATAAATCTTTCTAATAGAATACTTATCAACTTTTTTTATAAAAATTTATGATTAATATGAGGAATAATATGGGTAACTATTTTACTCTTTTTCTTAGCTTGTTAAAAAATAAAAAATAATATTCAAACTAAATATTGTCGGTGGAGGCAGCTGCTGACGCAAGATGGTGAAAGGCATCTTGCACACGTGGCAGCATCTCATAAGATATCCCCCATACCAGCCTGGCATTGGAAGCCAGGCGCTGGATGGAGACCCCACGTCCCATCTTTTGCGGACTACAAGACCACTCCTATAACTTGCAGAAATTACGACAATGCCTTAGTCCGTCGCTCTTCGACCGTTGCCGTGCTAATCATGGGTTAAACCAGAGTCGAAATATCGGCCGATATGTATCGGGTTTTATGGACGAATGATATCGGATCATACGATATGTATCAGCCGGTAAAAAGGTTATCGGCCGATATTACCGATATTCGGACTAAATATCGGTCACTATATCGGCCGATATGCATAAAAATCAGTATTTAAAATTTATTTGATTTTTTTTTATAAAAAAACAAAAATCGATACGGTTTTCTCACGATTTTTTCAAAGTTTTGAATATCGGAGAAGAGAGAAATGCCAGAAAATAGAAAAATCAGATGAGAGAGAAAAATATCGACCGAAATATTTTTTAGACCCTTGCATTAAACGTTACTATGCACTAATTATGGACGTTAATTATCGATTTGATCAACTGAAAAAATAAAGTAAACAAAGATACATGATGCCATAAAGTAACGCATAGGGCCAGAAGCACTTGCAAAAGAAAGAATTTATTCTTTGAAATCTGTCTTTAATGCCTTCATTTGTGATCAATGAAGATGCCCGAAGACCCACTCCACTGGAGAAAACATGGGTCTTTTATGTTGCACCCTTTACACTTGAAACTCAAATAATTTAAAAATTAATAAAAATAAGATAGAATATTTAAAATATAACTTTAACAGTACAAAAGAAAAAGAAGGTGATTCCACCAAAATTAATAATCACTTAGTTGTCAACTTGTGTCAAGTTTAAATATGTAAGATTTATGATAAAATCTCATGCAAGATTGAATCTAGTATAACTAATAGGATGAGAATGGAGAGGATAAATTATAGATCAGCCGATGGAGTTTGTGTGATAGGAGAGTCTTCCATTGCTTAAAGAGATGATTTTAGAAAATAGTTGTTGGACTCATAATATTTTATAGAGTTACACATATGATGTTAGATGAGTGGATTAACATTTAAGGATAGGATAAAAAATGACTGCATTAAGAATAATTTAAAAAATAGTTTATATAAAAGATAAATTGAGAGAAATTTGCTTAAGATGATTTTGATATGTAACGAGAAGACTTAAGAACAACCAAGTGTGTAGAATAAAGAGTTTACTAGATAATGGTACTAAGAGTAAGGGTAGACCGTTGAGAATGTGGATGGAATAGATAATCAAGTAATTAAAAGAATGATATTTGATGGGATCAATTGGAGAAAAAAGAGTTCAGCTCAAAAAGTAAACCCTAAATGAATAGAATTTGAATAATGATGATGATAATTTACCCTATTACAAGTAGGTCAGATAATTTTTTTTTTTATGGTAGACAACTGAGAGATTTGTTAGTACTGGACTTTCAGTTTAAAAAACTTTATGTGATAGGTGGAATTTTGCCGCTAGATTGCCTCTCAAGAGAGTAACACTGAAAGCAAATATGTGGCTGTAAAAGGGGATGGATCACTTTTCACGAATAATGTGAATGAATAGTGACAGACCGAAAAAGGACAAAAAGTTACATAGTTTTCATGAAAGTAGAATTTCACAGGCACTAATTAAAAATAAAATGAAATGAATCTTAGAGATTGAAGTGGTAATTTTTGTAAGGAGGTAAATTATATATTATAGGTGGGACCTTGTTAAAATATGTTAAATTATTTAAATTAATTGTGATGAGATTTATGATTTAGATTATTATTATTGACGGTGAGAAATTTTGTATTCTCTCAATTATAAAGTTAGAATCATTTAATAAAATAAAATAAAGAATTTATACTGAATTTTATAGTCCTTCCCATTTTCTAATAATGAATCCTTAACATCTCATAACAACAATAATTAAAGCTTCACAGTATAAAGTCAAAAGATTAGGATAATCAGATAAAGATCAAATCTTGCTCCCTATTATGTTTACCATTTTTTATAAATTTATGTATGATCTATATATATACATACATACATATATATACATATATATGTGTATATATATACATATATATGTATGTATGGATACAAGTCAAACCAATTTCTTCACTTTAAAAGTGTGTTCATCATTGTGTTCTCCACTCTTAAAACATATTTTTCATCAAAAAATATTCCCCACTCCATAATTGAATAATGGTTAAAAATAATTAAAGAAATCATTCAAACTTCTCTTTAATTTAATATAATTTCAATAAATAAAAAAATTTAAAAATAATAAACTTCATTCACTTACATCCTTTGTAAATAACTATTAAATTATAGGAATTAAACAGCTTTATCAAATTTCAGTACTTAAGAGTTAAAAGTAAAATAATAATCTCGACCGATATGTATTGTATCAGTCGATATTTAAAATATCGACCGATACAACATATATCAATTAATATTTACAATATCAATCGATATCTGATATATATCACTAATATCTACTATATATATATATATATATATATATATATATATATATATATATATATATATATATATATATATATATATATATATATATAGTTAACATGGGTTTTTCTACCCAACTTAATAGATTCCCAAGTGATTATAGAAAACGGCATCTCGAAGTAGTTACAACCGAAATTCAATCGCATCTCGCGACAGTACGATGGCACTTCGTCACGCCCAATGGCATTTCCTGTAAATCTTTCTAGATCTAGCTCCATTTATTACAACACCTCACTCTCCAGTCCTTATCTCTTCTCCCACGCTCTTCTTCTCAGTTCTCACTTCCACTCTCCTCCACTCTAGAGAGAAGCAAGGGTAATCTCTCTCTCTCTCTCTTCTCTCTGAAAAAGGAAATTGCAGAAAGGGAGAAATGAAAGCAACGATGAAGTTTCTCCCGTCGACAATCTTCGTCATTCTGGTCTTTCTAACATGCGCCGCCAAGGCGCACAATATCACCCGCATCCTGGCCAAGCACCCCCGAATTCTCCACCTTCAATCACTACCTGACATTGACCCACCTGGCGCCGGAGATCAACAACCGGCTGACGATCACGGTCTGTGCAGTTGACAACGCCGGCATGTCGGAGCTGCTCTCCAAGCACCTCTCCATATACGCAATCAAGAACGTCCTCTCCCTCCACATCCTCCTCGACTACTTTGGTACCAAAAAGCTGCACCAGATCACAAACGGCACCGCCCTCTCCGCTACTATGTATCAGGCCACCGGCTCGGCTCCCGGATCCACCGGCTTCGTAAATATCACGGATCTCAAGGGCGGAAAGGTTGGATTTGGGTCGGAGGACAATGCCGGCACGCTTGATTCCCAATACGTGAAATCAGTGGAGGAGATCCGTACAACATATCGGTGATACAGATAAGTAAGGTGTTCAACTCTCCCGAAGCCGAAGCTCCGGCGCCTGCCCCTAATGAGATGAATCTCACCTCTCTTTTGGCCAAACAGGGCTGCAAGGTGAGGATTCTTTTGTTTTCCATTTATTTCCTGTTTTGGATTCATTCCTGCTTTCTGGATGTGAGTCTCTTAATTTTAACTTTTAACTTTAAACGGAAGTTACATTTTGTGAAGAAATTTTTAAAAATTTTAGAAAATTTTTCATTTTCTGGAATTGAAATTCTGAAGTGAAAATTTTCAAGTCACAGGGAATTCTAATCTAAATGAATTCTGGATTTCACAAGTAATTCTTAAACAGAAATGTTATGGAAGAAATTTTTATTTTAAGTTAAGAATTTACTAACATCAATTGTAAATTCTGCTTAATTTTTTAATAACAAAAAGTCACTAATTCTTCATGCCTTCCAACCTTGGAATGGACCAAAGGTGACATGAAGGAGGTCTCGCGACTCTACGTAATTTAAAAGATTATTTTATATTTTAAAAGAATTTAATTTGATTAAATATATATTCATTTGTCAAATTAAATGAAATATATAATTATATTTAATTTTTTATTGGTTATTCATTTTATTTACTTATATTAAATGAAAAATATTTTTCTGAATGATATTTATTTTTCATATTACATTATTGACCGTCCGTTTCATAGTATGTTTTATTTTTTTTGAATTCATGTCTTGGACACCGTGAGTTAATTAGGGTAAAACTCTCGCTGTTGAGTCCAGAGCACATCAAATTAGATCGTGGGGCTTGAATCCACAACCTCACGACCTCTCTTCTCCTGTAATCGGAGACAACCGGTTGATATATATATATATATTCTTGTCCACAAACTTCCCTAAATGATAAAATTCAAATTGCGTTAAAGAAAAACTCCTACTCAATTATGTCAAATTAGAGATTTTTCATGAAATTTTTAAATATCATTTTAAAATTCCAAAATAGTAAATATTAGGCCTTAAATTAATTTAGAATTCCTAGCTGAGAAAATTGATCATGTGGTTATTATCAACGGCGCCGACGTGACCCTGGATGTTGTATGCAATATGCCAATTGTGAGTTGGACCACTGTATATAATTTAAGAATAACGACATTCAGTTAATATTGTCAGAACAAAATATCATAATACTTTAACTTATTAAAATATTATTGGTTATTATTGTAAAATATTAAAACATATTGTTATTATTTTAAATTTTAGGAAGGAGAGATTGAGGGTTAGAGCGTATCTAGTCTAATTTTGGTGTGTCAAAAGTAGTAGCCTCAGAAATTTTAATTGGACTGTGTTTGAATTTCTCAAATAGGAATATTGATTAAAATAATTGAATGGTATAAATTAAAAATTTATAAATATTCCAAATACTTATGAGATAATATTATGATATTTCTTGACAACATAGTGAAATATTATAATATTATTATTTTAAAATATTAGAAGATATTATGAATGATGAAAATACCAAAGTAACATGCGCTAGTTAATTTTAAACTATCTTCTAATATATCCCTTCTGAATAATTAACATGCGATAGTTTATTATTTTTGAGGTTAGAGTGGTTAAACTTGTCCAAAAATAAAAGTTAGAGTTTTTAAACTTGAGATAAAAATAATTTTTTAAAATTAGAGAATAAAGATGCTGATTAACTTTACTGTCCCTTCTGTCAAAAACTTTGCTCAAGAGTAGATTAACGGTGTTTTTTTTCCCTCCGTTAAGGTTTTTGCGGACCTTTTGAAGGCGTCAGGCGCCCTTAAGACGTTCGAAGATAACACGGAAGGAGGACTAACGGTTTTCTGCCCCACGGACGACGTGATGAAGGGCTTCATGGCCAAGTACAAGAACTTAACGGCAGAGGGCAAGACGTCATTACTGTTATATCACGCCGTCCCTGTCTACCAATCCATGGCTATGCTCAAGTCCAACAACGGCGTCATGAATACCCTAGCAACTGATGGTGCCAAGAAATATGACTTCACCGTCCAGAACCAGGGCGAGCAGGTGACGGTCAAGACCACCGTTGTAACGGTGAAGATAACGGGGACGGTAATTGACGAGCAGCCGTTAGCAATTTACACCATAGACAAGGTTCTGCTCCCCAAGGAACTGTTTAAGAAGGCGGTGGAGGCTCCAGCACCTGCACCGGCGCCGGAGAAGGCGGCCCACGCCCCAAAGGCGCTAAAGCTTTCATCTCCACCCGCTCCAGCTGGGCCTGATGAGGCGCCGTCGTCGGAGGATCAGACGGCGGCTGATAATTCGAGAGGGATAAGGTTTTCTGGGGAGTGGGGCATTGCTGTGAGTTTGGGCTTGGGTCTGTTGATGTGGAATTAGAAACCATGTCCCTTTTTTTTTGGCTTTTGTATCTGTGAGTCGAGTATTTTTTTTTTCTTTGTTTATTTGTAAAATAAGAATGACCCTTTCATGGGTGGTGATTGATTTTCTATTTACAATATTTGTAATTTATTCCTTGTTGGGTTTTTCTTTTATTCCTTGGTAATTTATTGCTTACTATTTCACGTAGAGTTGATATTTTATAAAAAAAAACTGGCACAATATAATAAAAAATAATTTTAATGTGAAAATTTCTTTTCACTTCTATATTTTTTTTTTTATAAAAAAACATTGTTCGAAGACATGCTAATGGTTGAATTTTTTAAATAAAATCTATTTAAAAAAATAAAAAAAATAGATAAAAGAACTTTCTCAAAGAATCCGTCAAAAGAAGAGGAATAATAACAATAGTCTCCCACAAGAAATTAAAAGCGAGAAGTCAGAAGGGCTCGCGCATGTAAAGCGGGAACAGCGGTGACAGTAGTAAGTGTGTCGGACAGAAAAATAAATAAAAATAAAGCGACGAGGACTTGGCAAAATCAAAGTCTTGAGAAGAGCATGTGTGTGTTTGGGTGAAGATGGGAAGGTTCATCTACTATAATATTAACCAATTTTAAATAGATTAAAAATAATTATAATAATGATAAAGCAATTTTGTAGTTGAGCCTGTTTTATTAGACTCAACATTTTAAATATGTTTAAATACAAATATAAACATTATAGAGTTTTTGTAAATACCAAAAAATAATATGGTCTGAAACTTGGGTTTCCCACTTAATTTGAGCGAAAAAAAACCTGGGCACATTCAATAAGCCTGGAATTACTTGGTTATTTAGGTATATTCCTTTGACATATCACAAATGATAAACTTGACCTATCTAAACATCTCTGCAAGTTATTGGTCATTTTCCAATTTGGCATATGCAATCTTGCTGAATCCCACCTTGGTGTCAATTTGTGGATGATTCATCGAGGTTTGCTCCTTTTCAGACAAGGAGGAGGAGCCGTATTCAAAATCTTTAGTCTAATCCTAAAAACTTAGATCACGTGAGATACTCGTGCATGTATAAGATTAGACCTCTAGTCGGTGCCATGAGAAAGTGGTTGTAGATCAAAAGTACTCAAGGATGCATACAATTTGTCATATTCGACGCCAGCCTTGAATTAACATCGAACCTTAGTGTCCCTTGTTTTGCATCCGTAGCAGAACAACTTGAATCAGTACAGGCTGGGCAAATGGTTCAGAAATCAGATGAATGATGGTAACAAGGAACACAAATATTCAGATCTGAGATTCCACATGTGTTGATACATGGACAAGAAATCCATTGCAGTTTCAGGATCTGACTGATGCGTTGAGTGAAAAATCGAATTCCAAACAACACAACGGAAGCAATTAAACAACAAATTAAACATCTACCGGAAGACAACATAATTTTTACGAGGTTCAACTGAAGTCTAAGTCCACACAGATAACAATCGGGTAAGTTCCACTAAATGAAAAGGAGGAACAAAATACAATTCTCGCAAAACAAATTGCCTCCCTCTCTCCTCACAACAGGCTCTCTCCATTACAAAAAAAAACAAATCCCCAATTTTCTCCTCTCTTTTCTCAAGCCAAATTCACAGCCACCCTCCGAGAGGGGCCTCTGCTCACCTAGAGCCTCTGTTTCCTTTTCTTTTATAAACCAAACGTTCCAATGAAAGAAGAAAGGAAGGAAAAAAGGAAAGTTACCATTTTCCATCCGAAAATATGGATCGAAATTGAGCCAAATCCGAACCAAATCCAACCTCTCAATTTGAAAAAATGAGATGCAAAACTATATGAAGAACTCTCTCTACCTAAATGTGGATGATCAAACAGAAATACTTTTTTCTGATTGCCCTCTTGGATTGAAGTTTCTGGGCAGTGTTGTTCGGTTGAGTTGTTGAAAATCCTCTCTTCTATCCTGGTAACTTTTCCCTTTCCATTACATGAAGTATATAGATGCTACAGAGAGTGACCCATATACACTGGGTGATTCTACAGATAGTGACCTTTTGAAGTAGAATGAGAAATCTTAAGATGGGTTCTTGGCCATCACTCCACCTCTTTGGGTTGATGGGTCATGTTAAGAGCCTAACTTTAGTCCATCTGTATTAAATTCAGGTCATTACTTTCTACATAATCCATATTTCCACCCTCTTCTAAGTACCTATAATTTACCAATTTTTAATTTAGACCAACCAATTAAGCTTGGGCTACATTGGTTCACATGTAATGTCAACCTATGTAATTAAGTTGAAAACTGGATCTGTATAAAATATATATTATGTTGGCTTGTTTCAAGTAAGATGCGTCTATAAAAATAAGTCTCAATCACCAAACTATATACCTCAAAAAGTAATCAAAGAAACGTATATAAAATGAGAGAGCATCTATATAATTGGGGTAATCTTGGTGGGTTGGGTTATGTGAAGTGGACCCAAGCCCAATTCAAATTAAAAATGGGTCAATCTTTGCCCTGGGTGTCACGGCAGGTGTAAATATTGGATACCATGTTATGCAGGTGTAAATATTGGATACCATGTTATTACGAAAAAAAAAAAGTGTTTAAAAATATTAAAGATTTTAAATAATTTAAAGTCATCAAAATTATGAGAGCTTAAGATTGAATCATATGACTTTACGGTATTCCATATTCAAAGACCCATGAAATGGAATATGAGTGGGCCTCAGTTGCATACAATGCAACTGGTTGAGATTGGATTGTGTCCAACTACGTATTAATGGGTGAAGAACCTAGTGTGAATCTAGGTTCTAATATAATTAATTTTCGAGAGCATTTTATAACTAACATCAACATATTTTTACAATATTTTAATACCTTCTTAATGGATTTAGTTGTGGATGTATTTAGTATTTTAGTTTTGTAACATTAGGGCTTTCTCTGAACCGAAAATAGCTGTGGAATGAAACAAATGAGAACATACTCAGTTTAATTTTCACTAAACTGAATCATAGATGTACTTATCCTTTTAATTTAGTGGCAGAATAAGCAATGGTAAAGAGGTGACTTAACAGGGCTCCTCCCCTGAAGCTTAGCGGTACTAAGCTTGGATGGCCCATGGGCCTTTCATAAGCGTCCTGTAAGTGGAAATCTTCTTGTTGTTTAGGGCTTTAGGCCCTCACTCCTCGTTTTTTTTTTCACTCTTTCGAACTTGAGTGAGGGTATGAACTTTAGAAAAAAAAAGTAATAAAAGAGTGTAATAGTTAATACCCATTCTTATAAATAAGAAGGTTCCAAGTTTGAGTCGTGTCACCATCTGAAAGAAGAAGGTAAATAAGTTTGACATGGGCTCATGTTTGGCTATGTTCTTTTTTTATGACAAAGAAATCCAAGACCCTTACTTCTCCTTAAGACCGAGGGCATTGAATAATGTTTGGCTATGTTCTATGAAGTCCGACAGATAGTTACAAGGTTAGCTATTACTAAATCAAAAGCCATTGCAAAATCTAAAGAGTTTCGCATATTTCTTTTCCTTCTCCGCATCCTTGTTCTCCATGTATGGTTCTATTCTTAATCATTTTAAACCCCTATGTGTTCATTTAAGTCACCTCATATTATTAAAATTTTCCAAACATATATATTTTGCACCAATTTATCTACATTCTTTCAAAAGTCATTTTTCTTTGTTTTGTTGTAATATAAGTTGAGGTACATAAGCACCAATAATATTTAACATTTTCTTATATAGAACTAATTTAACATTATAATCCTATTATTATTTTTCTTAATGTTTAAAACATTTACCTTCAAATTTCCATCTACCACAATGCCTATCTTTATAGCAATAAGAGCAAAAAGCAAGACACTAATACCAAATTATCAACAGCAATACTAGTAAAATATGACAAAGAAGATAGTCATAGCAAGACTACAACCAAAGGACAGATTTAGCAGGGTAAACTAAGGGTTTCAGTTAGAGCTGAAAATGGATGGATTTTGCAAATTTTAGAACCTAATTTTTATCTTCTACGAAATTATTTTAATTCAGAAAATGATATTAATTATAATAAATTTTATAAAAAGCTACACAATATGAGTTAGGGCAAAATTTTCTTAATTATTACATCAATCAGATCTTTTTAAGAAGCGCATTTTTTTTATGACCAAAGTGCCCTTGGTTTCTTAGAGTATGCAAGTCTTCCTATCATATGGCCAAAGTATCAGACGTCTTAACTGACTTGGCCAGGCGTCCCACTTACCAATTCTTAAAACATGTGTAAACCTCTCTATCTGCACACGCCGAGTACAAACTATAGAGAGTGAAATTTCACTGAGGAAGAAAAAAAAGCAAATCTTACGTTAAGCTTTGAATTCTATTTTTAAATTTTATAGATTGATATAGTGAAAATAATTATAAAGTTTAAACAAATCTATCAAAATTCTCTCAATTCATCTTTTGACCGTTGGTGCCCTAATTATTCCATCGAACAGGTAAAAATCACTCAAGGATTTCTCCTCAAGCTCACACAGTAAAAGTAAAATGATCACCAACTCTCTCCCTCTCTCTCTGGGTATCCAATGATTGTGACCTTTTAACCTTGCCAAGGAAAGTTAACATCAAATGATTAAAATAATTGATATATTTATTGTTATTAATCTCTCTAAAGGACAAAAAAAAAAATCTGAAGAGGTTCAAAACTCTTATCTTTGACACCACTCTGGAAGGGTAAAGAACTATTATTTTAACCCAAGTGAGATCTTCTCAGGCATCTACTGAAACATTTTTTTTCTCTCATCCACTCCGCAGAGCCTGCTCTGCACATTGTTTTCCTCTTGTAATGATATGTTTGTCTCTTGTAATGATATGGATTGCTTTGAATGATAATATATTTATTATTTTATTTGCCCTACGATCTATATACAATGGATGAAAGCTACCAATTCAGTTCCCACTCCAAATGGGAGGATTGGATGAGACTACAATAAAAGATAGAAACAAAGAGAACCATCTCTAATTCTTACATGAGATCCGCTTAGGATCATACAAGAGATTAATTGTAAAGTTTTATATTTGACTGAAACTCGTAAAGATCAATTCAATTTGATTACTCAAATTATGATTAGAAAAATTGCAACTCCTATACAATATTATAAATGGTTTTAAATTTATTGTATAAGTAATACAATAAATATTGATGGAATATATATTCTGGTAAAAAGTTTCAATTCCGAAGAAGAAAGATCTGTTCCCATGTAGTCGGGGCCTGCCACACTGGGGAATCTCACTAATTAGAAGGAAAAGGAGGGCTTCGATCTATTTTTTTGTTCCTTGGTGTGGAGAGATCTTTGCCATAAAACAGAGAGCTCGTAGGCCTTGTTCTGCAGATCAAAGAGCGACGTAATTTTCCATCCATCCGAAGTAATATAGTATAGAACAGAGACATTCTGGACCGACTACTGTGACTACATGTGCATTTAGTGCAGTGGCTTGGAAGCAAACTACCTTGATCAAACGTTGTAGGAGCGGACTACTCTACTTTCAGCCACACAAGTATAGAACTTTTGAACTAACACATGTTTAAATTTTAAGTGATTTTCATACAAGAGTTTTCATTACTATATTATTATGTCGATTCAATTCGAAGAGTGCAATGTCATCATTCTATAGAATAAAAACCGACTATTTGTGGTAGAATCATTATTTATCAATTGTTTATGAACGCATCAAATCAAAAAACAAGTTTTTTCCTTCTCATGTATACAATGATTTGGAATTTCAGTAGCCCAATTAATTACTATTATGAATGTGATTAGCAATCAATAAATCACTTACATGTGATGAGGTGCGGCTCTACCCTAGAAACATAGTCCACAGGCATAGATGGTTTTTTTTAAGTCCTTGTCGATGGACTCGTTGAACACCCCACATTTGGCTAAGTAGGTATAACTGTTATAAGTTAAGAACGATTGGTAGGTGGTCTATTGAGGTTGGCTGTACAATTCATAATACATTTAGGTATTCTGAATTTAATCACATCATTTATTTTTTAAAGCATTAATAATAATCTAACTCCTATATTTTTACTAATATAGGACATTGTTTTCATTCATCTTTCATTTGAAGGGTTTATTATGATAAAATAAAAGAACAAAATAGACACTGATTTGTGGCATAATATGTCGAGCACTTACGTATGGGACCCACTAATAAAATGATTATGGGTGCATCTGAAAAGTCATTCTTTGAATATGTATTCTGTCAAAAATTAATTTGATTGAATCAATAAAGTCATATTTTTAAAAGCTGTAAAATTTAAAGATTAAGAATAATAATTTAAATCGATCGAATTCTAGAGAGCTTAAAAAATATGATTTGATTAATTCAATCAAAATGAGCTCTGATAAGTTATTGCCACTCTATTTGATGAGCTCTGTACCTAATTGCTCGGTGTATTATGCTTCAGTCCTACACAAGTCATGTGATTATCTCTTTTTGTAAATAGGGGCAATTGGATATAGTAAGTTGATTAGGTACATCTCACAAGAATCATTTGTATGAACATTTGCATTCATATCAACATCAACATCAACATTTAAGATTTTAGGTAAATTTAGTTGAGCATTGAATGTGAATTTCCTACGTGTCTTTATTTATTGTTTTTCCCAAGTCAATAGATAAAGCAATGTACTATATGTTTATGTCATGTCATTTATATTTTGTTTTGAATTTTGATTTTTTTTTTTTCATTTTTTCCCTTGCATTACTCTCAACATTTCATATACATTTTACCTTACACTCCACTTT
Source organism: Chimonanthus praecox (assembly GCA_022113865.1). Classification (NCBI taxonomy): domain Eukaryota; kingdom Viridiplantae; phylum Streptophyta; class Magnoliopsida; order Laurales; family Calycanthaceae; genus Chimonanthus; species Chimonanthus praecox. Next base: position 57,625,572 of record CM039088.1, on the reverse strand, counting down.
AATGTATTTTGCAAAGCAAGTGCAAATTAAAATACAAATAATGACATGGTTTCTTTTAATTTTATGTGTGGGAAACCACGGAAAATTCAGCGTAAAACTTTTATAGATGATACCCATTGTTCTTAGAATACATCCGATGAGGTTGTGGGATCACAAACTTAGTACCTTCTATTTTGTGAGACGAGAGATTACTATTTGAAACACACTCACGTGTCCTTTGATTGGCCTACACAATGCTCTGTTGCACAATGATAAGAGAAATCCTACGTCCTTGCAGATATACAGTTTTGGTCATTAATGTTAATTTGAATGTCAGTTTTGACTATGGTTTGGAATGAATTTTTACCTCAATTCACTAAAAAATAATGTGACATTTGAACTATTTTTGTTAGGAAAAAAAATCTAAATTACCATGTTTTTACTAAATGATTATATTTAATTATTATCATTGTTCTCATCATCAGTCATATTTTTTACTATATTATATTTATTTCAATACGTAGTCTATCGTATAATGAGCTTAAATCTAGCTTCATCTTCATTCATATCGTAAATTTACTCTGATATAAAATTTTAAAGTGGGCTTGATTAAAACCCCTTAATTAGAATAAATTTCATTTAAGTTGTGTCTAATAGCCAGAATTATCAAATGATCAAATGCCATTTTATATACGAACTCGTGGATGTAGCATTACTTGAATAGAAGTTCAATTTTCTTCAATATTTTTTACCATCTTGTTTTGGCTTTTACCCATGGTTTTAGAAGTTGGTTGAAATCGAGACAAAGTCCTGATTTTGGTTTAATATAGATTATGGCTGATTAATACTGATTTTGGTTTTTAATGGACTAAATTCATTTTGATCTTGTTGAGAGTCCACTGTATAAATGGACTTGGTGCAGTCAACTTTATATCAAAGCAGGCTTAGAAAATGATGACTTAGACCATCTAAAATGATAAGCAGATTGAGCTCATTACTTACTAATAATATTAATTGGGTGGATGGTGGTCGTGGTTTGTGTTGAACTTAAAGAACTCTTTCTAATGAAATATAGTGTAATTAAGGGTGAAATTCGGGTCAGGTCGTCGGGTCATGTGAGTCAAGTCAGCAGGTCGAGTCGGGTTGAGAAGACAAAAACGTGTATGGAATTCGGGTCGGACCAAGTTGAGGAATATTCAAGTTAACCCAACCCGACTCAACCTAACCCGACTAAAATGGGTTCAAAATGTAGGTCGGATCAAAATTTGAGTTGAGTCGGGTTAGAATTTAGATCAGACCAGATAAAAATTTCAAGTCAATAGCTGAAGTCAAATCAGATCGAATGCTATAAATATTGACTCGGATCGAGTTAGATTTTAAATAACTCGACCCGACCCGATTTCAGCCGTATAGTGTGAAATATCTCAACACATAGGTCAATACAAAATACATGCATTCATAGATAAATCTTAAGATGGGGCTATCGTATTATGGACATGTCTTTGCAATATTTCTTAGCTAATTATTTTGTTCTAAATTTAAATTTTTGAAATCTACACTAATAAAATGAAGAGAAACATCATTTCAAAAAATAAATAACTATAAAAAGTATATAATATAAAAAGAAAAAGAACAACTATCTATTACAATCTTCATCTATTGTCATATAGTTCATGAATATATTTTGGAGTAGGAGCTTTAGGTCAAGCAAGTCAAACCACTTTTGGCTAAGGTCTGACCTATTAAGCATAATTTTTGTTCTTTTACCCATTTGATTTGCCCATTATCAAATTATTGAGTTAGCTCTGAATTAGACTCAAATTGAACCCCAAATTATTTGATGGCCCCGCCTTTACATTCTAAACTTGTAAATTATTTAATGATTTATTTTCATGTCTATAGTCATGCAAGGGGCAATGCGTCAGCAGTTCATCTCTAAACTTGTTTCATCTGCATTTGAGAATATAGCTCTGTTGTCATCATACAATTGAAATATAGTAGAATATATAATACGTTTGGAGGTCATTTCGATTTACTTATTTATTTATTTATTTCAATAATCAAATTTGTTATAAGAAAATAAAACGTAGAAATTTAAAAATGGGGAATAGAAAATTAATAATTAAAATTTGAAAAAAATAAGATAGTAAATTATATAAAATCATAGAATTATAAAAAATAAATTACTAATGAATTAAGAAGAAAAAGTGATTAAAAATATTTTAAGAAAAAAAAAAAACGAAGAGCGTAAAAAACATGACTTCATCGATTTCATCAATATGTATTTTTTTATCATATCTCATATTCATACATAGATCATTTATAAAGGCTTATATTTATTCTATCTAACTATATAAAACATAGTCGATGATAAATATCCACTTTATTTATTTATTTTTATTTTTTTGAATTTACGTGTGGAAAATTCAGATACAGTCCTACTAAAACCCTCACTAGTGAACCCGTAAATTCTTAACAACTTGTTGAAAGGCGGAACATGATTAGTGGAGGAGTTGAGCTAATGGTGGATGGTACATTAATAAACCAATTGTAAGATTGTTAGATCCTAGCTGTCCAATTTTTAATTTATTAGATCAATTATGGTCTATCTAGGTTGCCAACTTAAAATATATATATATATATATATATATATTAGAAACGATAAAGTGTAATCATAGATCAGTGTTTGTCCAAAAAGTGTGATTTTATTCTTAGATTAGTGATCATTCAAAATCAACATGATTGAATGGTAATTACAGCTTTAGATATAAAAGTCCAAAATCAATGGTGAAAAGTATGATTATATGTGGTTTAATTTAATGTTGATTGCTAACTTTGGTTGGAAGAAACTAAGGCAGACATGATAATAGAAGGCCCCCCAGATTTAGAGTATGGTATAATTTGCTATAATTAAAAAAAGTTATAGAAAAAAATAGAAAATCTTGTATGACTCTATTTTGGTTAAAAAAGATCATGCAAAATTTGTATTAAATCCTTAAGGGCCAAAACTTTAATACAAATAAAACAGATCATAAGTAATTGAAAAACAAGAGTTGGTTATTTTTAATAAAAAAATAGAAAATAAATATCAGGAAACATTTGATACAAAATTTATCTTCTCTAATGTCTATAATGACATGTATCTTCTATTAAAATTCATTTCATGAAAATATTGAAAACTTGGAATATTAGAAAATCACACAAATATCCTAAAAACCATATCAATCATATTAATGGCTTTTCATTTAATTCCAATTTTTATCATTTTTAATTTTTTCCAAAAAAAACATCAAAATTAGAATTATCTTAGAAAACACAGATTTCATAGTTTTTTTTATGGGACACTAGTATTTTGATAATAAGGATGTCGGGTTTCACTTTTTATCCATTTGTCATCACTTATTTGATGAAGATATACACCAATATAAACTCTGACCTCCCTGTCAATTTCCCAACCTAACTCGAATTATAATTCATTTCATGACTTCACTTCACCAATTCTCTATTGCCCTAACTACTCAAACACATTACCTAATGATTCATGACCTCTTAATTCATAAACTATAAACCCATGCCAACCTGTCTTTTCAATCTCGAGCTTGAGAATCCTTAGGGTAAATCAACGTGGGTCTAAGGTATAAATATCGACCGATATATCGGTTAAACCGATATTTTGACCCCTGTTGTGGGTTCAAGACAAAATCTTACCATGTTGCACTTCATTGCTAATCTCAAGTTGCAATCATTAAATAATATTAGTTTTCAAGTGAAAAATTAATAAAATTAACTACATAATGTATGTATATATAGCTTAAATATTACAATTTTGGGCTAAATTACGATTAGCCACTGCGGGTTGTTCATGAAGGTGTACGATCTCATGTTGGGGCATTAATGTTAAAAATGTTATTTTTCTCTAGATTTAGATTGAAAGTCAGACTTCTTTTGGATTGAATAGTGATGATGATGATAATGATAATTTAGATCCAATCTTAGTGGTTTTTAATTTGATTTATCTTCCTATTTGAGGTAAGCTTTTTGAAATTTTTTTTTTCCTTCCATTCTATCATATTAATGATAGATTGAAATATTTATCAAATGGAGCTATTTAATCTTTAACATTTGTCTTTAAATTTTGGCAAGTATAATTATATAATGTTTAAAAGCTCAAAATCAAGAGATGGAATGATTACATGAAAGTAAAACTTTATACATAATCTATTCATATAGTTCATTCAATACGGCATCCAACTGTGTAGACTCTAAGATATGTTTGAATAGAAATCATCAATAAAGATTCTTAATAGGTTTTTTTTAAAAAAAAATAAAGAAGTAAATATATCAATGGCAACTTCTACTTTTCAACGAAAGTACACTTTTTGTATAGTGCGATGTACGTTGCTTATCACAGGAAGTCTAAGCATGCACACGTGGTTTAAATAAACTTCAATGGATTATCCCAATTGATTTGAGAGCAAGAGGTCGAGAGGTCTTGAATTCAATCTTTGAAGCCCCAACAAAGAGCCACTTCGACTCGGCTATAAAAAAAAAACATTATTTAAACAATACATGTGCATGGTCAGGACAGAATAACCGATCTTAGAATGTCAAAATTAATGGACGATTCTAATACCTAATCATTACTCCATAGTTTCTTCGCTTAATTTGAATTAACAAGTGTAAGCATGCTAATTGGATAAGAAATTGGAATGCCCATCGCCTCTTATGAGCAGATGTTATGGAGGCACTTTTCATTCCAAAATGATTAGAAAACACTTTTGTAATAGTAGTTTCAGGAGAAATTAGGTCATTGACTTCTTCTAAACATGGATTCTACATAAAAGATGCATAGGACATCTAGTATTAGAGTGACGTGAGTTCGACCTTTGAAAGGACAAAAGACAATAACATAGATAATGTACCGTAGCAATGTAGGCCCTACACAAAGGGTGTAGGATCCTCTAACATAGATGTCAGGGATCGAACTGAAGAACCTATCACAGGAACAAAAATCCTATATCGAAATGTTTAGGCTGATTTTGAACTTCGAAGTGAAGATAGACAAGACCCACATTGCCTAATCATTTTAAAATGAGAAGCGTCCTCTGTATATCAAAGGTAATGTAGACTTCTCAAGATGTAAACACCCCCTGTAACGAAGAGTTGACACCTCAAGATGGAAACATATCTTAATAAAAGAGTTGACTCTTAGAATAAAAGTAAAGTGTGATAAAACAAACTATTTTTTTATAGAAGGAGCCGTTCTATAACTATTTTGCCAATTAAGTACCGTAGACATGGAGAATTTTCTTTGGCATCTTTTATAACTTATTTAATATTTAAAGCGATAAATATCATTGATAGACATAGCTCACAGGGATATGTCTCGTGTGTCCATTCTATAATGATTTTTACTCTATATATATATATATATACTTTTTCAATATTATACCTTTGTCTAAATAACATGATTCATAGTTATTCTAAATGAGCGAAAAGATAAATACTTTCTCTATTCTAATTTAGTTGTCTTAAATGAATTTTAAAATTGTCCAAAAATAATTGTCTCATTTATATTAGAGTAGTATAAAGTGTGTTGAAAATGAATGATATCACAAAGAGTCCTAACCTTATATAGAGAATTCCTTTAAAATTACAAATATTTCAAATAAGACAATATTGACCCGAGTTTTGACATGTCAGAAGTCACATATCTATTTATAGATTTTTAATATATATTTAATTATTTTTGAATTTCAACTGACCACTTATCTATTGTTTATGAAACTTAATTCGCACCTTTTAGATTTTAATAGTGAGTTCTTACTAATTTTATCTATCTGATAGTAACTAAAACTTTAATTTGATTTTTTTGATAAATGTTTAATAATATTAAGATACAATATGAACTTTATATTTTGGGCAATGATCCTGTCATAGGTATTTTGTATAATTTGACATGAGCAGAGGTACAAAATTCAGTATCAGCCGATATATCGGCCAATACGATATATCAACTGATATTTTTCTCTCTCCTTTTTTTTTTTAAAAAAAAAAAGGTCGATATGTGAATATCGGCCGATACATATCATATCGGCCGATATTTGGATCCCTGAACATGAGTTTTACTTTATTGTCTATTTTGTCTTTCGAATCGGCTCGCCGAACCCTTTGCCGTAAGTGATTTGAATGATTCGGCAAGCCGATTCGAAGGGCAAAATGGGTAATACAGTAAAACCCGTGTTCGATTAAACAAAATGCTCATGAGAAGATCGGTACCCTATATTTTATGTTTCTTATTTTTTGCTAGACATATAACTAAAGAATTAATATTCAAAATTTCCAAATTACTTCTACTTAAATCAATTTGTTATAATCATAAACAATGTTAAATTTTAAATCAATCAAAAATTTAAACTAATACATTAATGAAAATAAATAGAACGGAAACAGGTCTCTACTTTCATTCGAGCTAACGCCCGACGGGCCGAGGTCATTTGAGCACGGTTTGGGTTGGAAGTTGGAACCGTGGAGCACAGAAGCTGAAACCTTTACACGGTGGAGAGTAGGGGTACCAAGCTCCTCAGGTTACATTTAATTTGAGGTAACAAGAGTTGGTTCGAATTTACTTATTTATTTATTTAAAAAAAAAATTAAAAATGTCAGCAATTTTTTTTTTCTAGATATACCGGCCAATATGGGCCCACTTTATTTTGAATCCTCTAGAATTATTTTTTATTTTAAAATTTAGAGTTTATTTTTTTTAATTGAATATGATAGTTCAAATTATTTATTTAATAATTTATTTATTTTTACATTTAAAAATTAATGAATAATATAATTGAATAAATTTCATTTTTGTCCATATAACAATTTATTTATTTTTATATATTTTACCCGAAGGAGGATGTGTTCAGGACTCAGGATGGATGGAGCCGATGGGTCCGGTTTGGTGAGATTGTCTGTCTTCCAAGTTCCAATTGGAAGCTCCTGCGGACAGTTGAAGTTTCTAATAGTCCTGCAGAGCACCGAACCGCAATACTAACTATATCAGCTATATGAACTACAAAAATGTCAACGGTGACGCCACGTGGAGTGCAAGGGCACGAGATGTTCAACTGAAACTAGAAAACAAAAACAAGATGGAAGCAAGTGCTAGTAAAACAAGCCTTAAACCACTTCCCTACAAAACAAAACCACCTTTTTCAATTTCCATTTCCTGTATCCTCTTCTCCCTCGCCACGCATCAGTAGAGAGAGAGAGAGAGAGTGAGAACGAGTCAGCACTTCCAGAAGACTGAATCTGCAGAATCTGATATTTTACATGCAAATTCCACGGAAAGTTCGGATCGCCAAACAGAAACAGAATAAGAGACATTTTTTTGCTTTTTCCTTTTCCAGTGTTAACGGAAGAAAATCGAGATATGCTTCTTCCGAAGGAATTTTCAGCTGACGAGTGAGTCTACACTTGCTGATTTCGTTCGAATTCCACGGAGAGTTCCGATCTACGTAAAGAAACGAAGAACGAAGATATTTCTTTTTCGGTTGTTTCGGAATAAGACTGTGCCACTGGAATTAAACCCTAGCTCTCTATCGGTTTGAAGATCTGCTCTTGAGAGAGAAAAAAGAGAGGGAATTCGATTCTTTGACCGGAAATTGAGAATTTTTTTTATGGAATTGAGCTGTTAGATCTTACCTGTTTGGTCATTTGATCGATAGATTCAAAGGAGGATCATCAGATCCTTTCAAATTTTGAGCGCCACCAATGCGGACAACTGATTGAATTACGTTAGATCTCACTTGATTCCAAGATCAGAAACAATAATTTTCAGGTTTATATCAGAGTTTCTCGATTTTCTTGATTAAGTTTACTCTTCGAGACCGTTTCCCTCCCTTTTCAAGCATTTGATCGATTATACTGCGAAACTTGAGGTCATTTTTACTTCATTGTAATTGAAAATCTGAATGAGGCCTAGAGCCCTAGATCTTAAATGATTTCGAGCTCGGTTTAGATGCGTGGAAAGGGAACTGTTTTCTCAAAAACAACCATTTCTTACATTTCTACAAAACTATTTTTAACGAAAATGAGTATATATTTTGTTTACACTTGACAGTAATATTTTCTATCGAGTTCTACCTTTGCCATCTGTCAAACAGAGCGTAAACAAAAATATTCACTTTACTTATTCTTAGTTAAAAATAATTATTTTTGGTATTTTATTTTCCATTGATCCAAGAAGAGCTGAATTTTTTCTAATTTTCAGTTGTACTCTTGACTTCTGAGCAGAGATGCAGAGTAGCCTAATGTTTCTTTGTTTCTTGTGTTGTTTGGCTTCAGATTTTTGCAGCAGAGGCTACAAATGCTCAATTGGATTACTTTTTCTTAAATTCGATTCCGAAGTCTTGTTTCCGACTAGTCCCTTCATCAAAGAAAGAAGAACTTCACCTCTCTCAAAGAAAAGAAAGAAAAATGAGAAAAAAAAGCGGCCAAGCTTATTTCTATCAATTTCCATGGTCAATCACTGGTTAATTAAAGAAACGGCAAACATTGAAAGCAAGATCAGAGAATGGAAAGTCTTGAGGTCAGTCTTATGTATTGGAATTCCGCATTCATGGCAATTATTTCTGTCATATACGCTCTTGTATTTATTATATGCCGCGTTATTTAATGCTCTAACTACTATAGAGAGAGAAAAGAAGAGGCTGTCTCCGCCCACGATAAGATTAATGGGATTCTAGAATGAGAAACGAAACGTCTCTCTCTTCTCTTCATCTTCTCTCTCTATCTGAGGTCTTAATTTCTCACCGATGACTTTAATTAGACTATGGATCTTGGCTGCAGAGTTGCTTTGATTCATGTTCTCTTCATTTATTTAAGCGGGCAGGTCTTTTTCATTACTGTAACGCAGTGAAGGGGGGTTATGGTGTTCGAAGGTTGTGATGGGCTTTTTTCGCTTTTACTTTGAAGAAAATGGGAAAAAGAAAAATGATTTTCTGTGGCATTTATTTCTGTTTGTTTTGTGTTTACATTAAAATTTTATACCATTTCTAATTCATTCTGTTTCTGTTGTTGTTTTCAGAGAAAATGAAGCGGAAGCACTATTTAGATGATTAAAAGGTGAAGCTTTTCTTCCATTGGTTCATTTTTTTGTGTTCTCCATTTGTACTTGTTTTCTTCTTTTTTTCAATTTTTTTGGCGTTGTATGTAAACTTAAAGGATGGTGAAAGGGGATCTTAGTTTCTGAAGGTTGCCATGAGCTTTAGTCGCTTTTACTTTGAAAAAAAATAGGGAAAAAAGAAAATGGTTTTCTCTAGCATCTGTTTCCATTTCGTTTTTTGTGTTTAAAATTACTATTTTACATCCTTTCTAATTCATTTTGTTTCTGTTATTTCCTAGAGAAGATGGAGCCAAGCAAAATATAGATGATTAAAAAGTGAAGCTTGTTTTCCTTCCTTTCCTTTCCTTTGTGTCATTTCTCTTTTCTTTTCTACCCTTTTTTGGGTTTGCGTGTAAACTTGTAAAGGTAGTGAATGGGGCAGGTCTGGTTTAGATTTTCCTTGGTATTTTCTGAGATGTGATTGTAGAGGCTCTGTACTCTTATTAGAAACCGTAGATTTGAGTACATTATACTTAAAGGTATCAGTGGGTGAGGACAGATATAAAGTCATGCAACTGAAGAAAACTGTTTTAACTAGTATGTAATTTTTGTTTGAGATGCTAATTTATTAATAATTTATTTTAAGCCATAGTTATATTTTGAGGTATCTGAAAATGATTTGTTTGGTTTATGTGATCAGAGCTAACCTTCTCTGATTTTTTGAGAAATGCCATAAGCTAAATTTATTAAAGTTTTTATGAACTTAACCAAAAATCACCTTTTAAAAACATCAACAAAGAAAATTTGTTGTTGGGTACCAATTTTTGGATTTTTTCAAACTATATTGAAATAGCAACGCTCATATACATTCACACACACACACACTCACCGCACCTTTTGAGTTTCGGGCAGGATTCCACTCATTTTGTTTTCTTTGGAAAGTCTCTTATGTTTGAGGTAAAAGTTGCACTGCAATTGTGTTGTGTTGAGTGATGACTGGTTGTAGAAGACTTTTGAATTAATGGAATAGCAAAAAAGAATGTAACTGTGGGATCACAAATAGACCATTTGAATATTTGATATTAACAAAAATAGAACATTAAGCTGGAACAAATTTTAGTTTTACGGTTTAATTGGAACCGATGTGGATCCAAAAGTATTATGGGTTTGATCCCAGATAAGGCATACTAAAAGAAGAGGAGCTTCTGTTGTCAGCAAACTTATGTGAGATCGACTTTTCTTACATAGATTGGTGTCTTTAGCTTCGAAAGTTGATAGCCTTACATGTTTGTTACTGCATTGTTCATTTGATGAGTCATTTCTGGCTGGGATACCTTCCGGTTTTTCACTGTTGAAGTCGGCTTTGATAAGATTTTTTTTTTTTTTTGAAGACCAACGTGTCCAGGCCTCTTAGAGCACCTGACTAATCGTTGGGGCATGTGCAAACCTGCCTATCCACACACACCGGGTAACACTATGGGAGTGGCTTTTTTGTATTGAAAATGACTTTAAGCCACCCAAGACCTTTTGCATCTCAGGCAGATTCTTAATAGCCGAGCCAACCCTCCTGCATCTTGGATTTGATAAGATTTTTTCCTTTTTTTTTTTTCTTTAAATGGATCTGATTCCTAAACATCAAGTTTTATAATGTCTCTGTTTTTGTTCCTTTTCTTGACGTATTTTAGTTTTGTTGTTCCTTCTTCATTATATATTTTTTGGCAAGGATTTAGTAAATGTCATTTAAATATATTTAGTGAAATTTACCTCTAGCATGGTTGGCATGTGCTCATTGTTGAAATAACAAAAGTTCCAGGCTTAAGTTAGGTTACCATCTCAATGATGATAATAATTTTTCTCTGATTCCTTGGATGAGGAGCTTTGAAGGTTCAGTTATGATGTGTTCATACATTTTGCAAACTTGTAATCTTCAGTATTCATGTCATATTTTGGATTAGGACTATCAAAGTAATGCAAGCAGAAGCTTCTAACTCTCGAAAAGAAAAAAACTCTTTCTCTCTCTCTCTCCACCGGATATTATGAAGTTGCAGTAATTCTGCAATTTTTGATAATCTGTATTCTTTCTAAGAGGTGGTGACTGATTTTCAATATTGTCCAGAGCTGGGAACTGTAGCTTAAAAATTGTTACAGAGCTGTGTTATGTGATTATGTGAACCATGAAAATGGGTAATCATTTGCGCTCTCCTTCACGATTTACAACTATGCATCTTTTTCAGCACGGTCTGATGTTGGGCCAGTGCTAATTATCTGTGAAGGGTTTTTGATTTATCACACAATTTAGTTGACTCAAATATGCCAAATAGATGTACCAATATTCTAGTTTACATTGATGGAACACTTACTACTAGGTTGAGCTTGACATGTATAACCAGTTGGCGAACAATGTGATGTATCAACTGCCAATCCTAATATTGGTATTAGGGTCATATTGTTTTCATGTCACTTGAGGTTTTGTTTTTTTTTTTTCACCCCTCATTTTTGGAGTATTCTACTATTCTTCTACTGCATAGAGTTACATTTATGGGAATTGACATTTGTTGTTTGCGTTTGATGAAATTGGACTCATTTATGATTTCTACACAATATCCACAGCACTGTTTTTTTGAGTTCTGCTTATTCCTTGCTCTTCTTTAACCTTTAGGCAAGCACAAAGAATGTTGGTAATTGGAGATTAAAATATACTTATTGCTGCTTATTCTTTACACTTAGACCAATTATATTTGAAGTTCACATGGAAATTCATTCTTTGCCACATTACACAATGATTCCATTGCTTGCAACTTTTAAAGTCAAATCTGAGGATGCTTTATGGTATGGTACTATGATAGAAGTGAACTCATTTGCATCTCCATTTTTATGGAGTACCAAGTTTCATACCAAAAGTTTTATGGAACTTCTATCAAGGAGCATATGTTCTTTGCATCCTTATACCAAGATATATGGTGATGAAGAAATACATCCATCGGCATCTTGTGGAGTTCTTTTTTTTAGGTTTTCTTTCTCTGGTAAATTTGTTGTGGAAGGTCTTCTCATCCATTTATTTATTTGGATGTATATACTATTTGCTTCCTCTTTAGTAATTCATTAAGATTTATCCAATATATTTGGGTTCTTTTTCAGTTTTTTGAGTAATACATTTTATCCCATCCTAGCTGGCCTCTCTCCTAGTACCTTGAGGAAAAGCTTTAATGAAGCTTTGACTTCTGAGACTTGGTTCCAAGACTGCCCATTGAATAGGTCTTGGGTCCTGCTTGATTGGGTGCAATGTAAAGAGGGCCATATGAGTAGAAGGTGTAAGAAGTTTCTCCCCATCTAATCATCCTATTCCTTGCTTTTTAACTTTTAAAAATTAATGACATATATTCATTGAAACTTAAAAGGGTAAGATTACATGGCTAGGATGATCAATTGGTGATGAAATGTTACACACTTCACATCCATGTCTCATCGATGATCTGTCTAACACACCTAACTATCTAAGCAAGGCCACGATCCATTTGATAGGAAGTCTCATCAGAGAGTCTTGCTAGCCTAACTCTACCTTAAGCCACTAACCCTCAAGTCCATTGAACAACTTCTCTCATCTTTTAAGCACATGGTAAACCATTTCTGAAAGCATTCCTTCATTTTCTCTTTTGATGGAGCCAACCATTGATTGCTTTGTATGTGTTCATTCCTAATTATGTACTCATTATTCTGCATGTCCATCTATTATTCTTTTGTTGTTCACAAAATAAAGCATATGCATCTTGGCTTGATGTACTTTGTCTTGTCATTTCATTGTTGCCCAGACTTCACTTCTATATAGAAATGAAGGTGTAATAATCTGTTATGAAAAAGCTCTCCAATTGAAGTGGTACTTTCTGCTCACATGAGATTTTCCATACTTCCCTCCACTCGACTTTCCCACATTGTGCTAATCCTATTTACTATATCCTCATCATTCTCTTCTCTGTTCTACTGTTACCGAAATAGAGGAACCTATCAATAAATTCCTTCAGTCTAGGGTTCATATTGACCTCTAAAAAATCTTAGGTTCAAATTAGGTCATATTGACAAGATGCTAGCACAGTTGGAAAGTGCTCAAGTCACAACTACAAAAATTACTGGTTTGAGTCATGTTACCATTAAAAAGAGCATCATGCCTTTTAGAAATACATTTTTATAAGCTTTATATTTTACATCATGATTTTTTGTTATAAAAGCTGCTAATACAGATTGAGTGCTTGACCTTCTACATGTTGATCTTAGGCATCTATTTTGTCATAATAATGTATTACTGAAAATGCATCTTTTGGGAGAAAAATAAAGCAATAAAGAATTGCTTTTCTTTTCTCCTTTTCCTTGAGGGCATTTTTTTTTTTTGCTGGTTCTGTGAATGCGAGCAATGTTTCTTTTAGAATCACATTAAGAATGTATTTTGGATATTTGATATACAACTATGCTTGTTTTTTCTCAAGAGTTCAGAATTTGCAAATGCTTTGCAGATGGTGAAATTGTGTATGATCATTCTGCTGTTGAGACTGGTGTATTGAAACAAAGTAGTGAGGTCGGGAGTGAGGGGAAAGGTGAAACTAAATCTATTCTAGAAGCGAAAAACCATGGGAATAAAGATCCATTGCCAACTGAAAATTCTGATGGAGATGAACTCGAATCAGCCATTAGACCCCAAAATATAATGAAGAAAAATATTCTATCAGTCTAAGAGTACAAGAGGGTGGGGAATTGAGTGCATTATATTTTGTTCAGACCATGGAAAGTGAATTGCCTGAAGAAACAGATTTATATACTGATAAGGCCATCACAGAAATTGAGCTGCCAGAGTTGCTTGTTTGTTTGAAAGAGAATGTTGTCAAGGACATCTGCATCGATGAAGGAGTCCCTTCTGTAGAAAAAAATCTGTTAGGAAATGAAGAAGCCGACCAAGACAGATTTGTTGGCTTGCCACTATGTAAATTAGAGGAAAATAGTGATTTCAACAAAGAAATAGATACCAGTGCAGTACCCATTTCTGATGATTTGAAATCTTTGGGTTTTGATGGGAAACTTATTTCTGAAGGCGGTACTGGGAGCTTAGTTGTCGGTGTAGTAAATGTTGATGCAACAGATAATGTTATGAAGAATGACTCTGCTGTCATGTCTGAAAAGGCACTTCTTGAGCAAGAGGCTAATCTGGGGAGCCAGCATGCTGATTCATTTGGTTTTGTCAGACATGAAGATCCACAGCAATCTGATCTAGCAGTGAATGCTCTCTCTGCTGAGAAGGTAATGCCTGAAAATCCACTTCTCATTCAAGAGTCAGATATGGGCATTCAACATGCTGATTCATACAGATTCACACTTGATCATTCACAAGAATCTGATCAGGTGTAAATGATACATCTGATGAGAAAGTCATGCATGAAAATTCACTTCTGGTCCAAGAGTCAGACGTGGGAAACCAATGTGCTGCTGCTTCTAGCTTTGATGGACATGAAGATCAGCAACAATGTGGGCAGGTAAGCAGTTAATCACAAATTTAATATTTTACTTAAAGTGCAGTGAAACTCAATCAGATTTCAAATCATCACTACATACTCAATTTACCTTGAGGAAAGATAGCAGCAACGATTATGTCCATATGACTGGTCACAAATAAAGATAGCAATACTACATAATTGTTTTCACTCTGTTTGTAATGGGAGAAGGAGAGGGAGGTCTATTTTGCATTTTATCCTTCACACTCATTTTAGTTTATGAATTTCATGAAACTTTCCCCGCATATACTAATCAGCAGCATGTACGAGGAGACATATGTCAATTTGTGACACATTTTGATATTTTGGAACAAAATCAGCTCAATTCACTCATCATATAGGATACATGTTACTTTGGATATGACCATTGGTTCATTCTATTAAATCATCTGTTGTTTACATAGAGGCTGGCCCACCTGATGACTGAGTGACTTGTCAGAAGAATTACATATTGAGCTCTGTCTAATGAGTGATTCAATCTTGCAGATGTCTTAACTGTGTCTACAAGGGGGAATGCTGAAGTAACAGAAACTGTTACTTTGGCATTGCAACAGAATCTATTTTTTAATATATTCTATTTTATGGGTTAATAAACCTTATCATATTGAATGTAGAATTTTACAATACCTTGAAGCAAAATTAAGACCAAAAGCTATTTTTCGCTTTCAGATTTAGATAATTCAATCAATGGCGAGAGGGTGATTAATTTCAAGGTATTTAGATTGTATAGCTAACAACCACTTCTGTTTCCAATTTTTTTTGTTCTTAGGTATTTACACAATTTTAGATTCACTATGGTGGGATCTAATGGCCCTGTACATGCCATGCGTCAACGTTACAACATCTGTTACCTTGAGACAAGGGAAAAGATTCTGTTACCTTAGCACAGCACATAAGTAAGAGGTGTTGGCTGATCATTGAATCATGTGGACCCACCATTTGGTTTCTGGTCCAAAACTCAATGTTATTCTCTGGCCACGTGGACCACATTTGATTATAGTTCTGGACTTCTGGCCACCCAGCAAAACTATCTTTTGTTTTGATAGACCTGTGGCCCTCCTAGAAGCTATACGTACAGCCTAACCTAATGAGCAGTTTTGATCTTGCACATATTGACATCCGCAATTATGCACTGTGAGGTGTCTAATAGGATGTTATTTACTAACCAAGAGTGTTAGTTAACTTTTAATATTTCAGAATGCTATTCAAATATTGAGTTGATCAGATGGATTTCAAGTCAAATCAGGTTCTAGTTTTAAACTGTGGTTGATAATGTCTTCTCCATTTTTGTTTTTCAAACTTGGCAAAACCAGAATTCTGATGAAGAGATAATTACCTTCCCTTTAACAAACTAATCCTGACATTGCTTTGTCAGAAACATGTTGCAGCTAATTGTACTGATGTAAAATCACATGGCTGTGAAGAAGCAATCGTGATGAACTCAATGGAACCTTCTGCTCATGTAGTGACCAATATCTACAGCAATGCGAAAGATTTGACCTTCAATAGTAAAGGGGAGAGTGGAAATATCAGTCTTAATTTTGATTCTTCATCACAGATGATGAGCAATAGAGCCGAGGATGCAGAAAATGCTGTTTGTCAGCATTCTGGTCAAAGGTTAAGTGCATCTGTCCTTGAAGATGATCCCCTGGACAATTTAACAGGTTCCACTCGAAGCTTTTTTATTCAACATGGTCATGGAGAGACAAGTTTCTCTGGTGTGGGTTCTGCTGCTGGTCCATTAGGATACTCTGGGTCGGTACCTTATTCAGGAAGCATCTCTTTTCGGTCAGATAGCAGCACGACCAGCACACGTTCCTTTGCTTTCCCAATGTAAGTACAGATGTTACTGGCTTTACATTTATTTGCATTAACATGGGTCAGCTTCTAACTCACACCTTTATGTGTATCCGTGCCTCTTTATCATCATCATCATCATCATCATCATCATCATCATATTCACTTTTCCAAGTCTATGTCCCTTTATCTTTCTTGTTATATTTTTTTTGTAAATCCTGAGACAAGCATGCACATGTTCTAAAGCTCAAACATATAAATTTTCTTAATACAAGTACTCTGTTAGAATGGGCTTGGACTAGTTTGTTACAAAATTTTGTTTGATATGAACACTTATAATTGAAGCGCTTTGTTGTATGAACTTATGATTGTTTTGTCTAACATGTCATATTAAACATACGTTTTTTTAGTGGTAAAAAATACATAAATCTTCAGTGGAGCTCAGCTGCTTTGTGAGAGTGCCTTATTCATATCGTAACTTCAGAGGTGTGCATTTTGTGTTGTAAACTCGTATTTAATGGAGTCATTGTGATTGTGTGCCCCACTGTACATCCAAACAGTTTTTTATTCTGTTTTATGTATATTGTATACTTACGAGAACTGGAGGAATTGAGAGTAGTCCTTCTCTGTTCAGATTGGGGAATGGATGGCTATAAGTTCCAAGATTTCCACGCACCAATCCAATTCTGGTTGTTGGAGTGCAAGTGACAAGGTAGGGCAGCCTATAAATTTCAATATGAAATTGAATTGCACTAAAGAAAAGTTGAAATCTTGGTAAAAAAAGGTTCACGAGAGAAGCTGAAGAAACAAAGAGCTAACTGTAACGACCCGTCCTGCTAGGACAATTTTCTGCTTTGGGTCTACACACGGACCTGCACGGCTTTGCTTTGACGAGCCACCCCAATGTTGCTCCCAAAAGGCCTTGTGCTAGAAGGAGGAAAGCTACTACTTATATACCAGAGAATTTCCAATGTCACTAGCAATGTGGGACTTTTTGGAGCAGGGTATTACAATCTACCCCCATTAAAGTCAGAGCCGTCCTCCATCTCACACACACAACAACCAAGCCACACCCGCAGGCAGAGAGTTGAACTATGCTCTGATACCATTGTAACGACCCGTTCCGCTAGCACAATATTGTCCGCTTTGGGCTTACACATGTACCGCACGGCTTTGCTTTGACGAGCCAACCCACTGTTGCTCCCCAAAGGCCTTATGCTAGAAGAAGGAAAGCTACTACTTATATACCAGGGAATTTCCCACTAACTGAGGAGAATTAAATCCTCACAATGTAAGGAGGAGGATGTGCCATTATCCATCAAAGAGCACCAAGAGAGGTTGGTTGTATATCTTCAACTAGAACCAATCCTAAGAAGAGAAGAATTCACTTGGAGACAGAAGTTGAGGACCTTACAGTTGGAGGAGGGGACAAGAGCACAACTATGTTCCACTTAGTCGCAAATGCAAGGAGGACAAGGAACCATTTAGCTAAGTTGAAAGTAGAGGGAGAGAGAATGAGGGGAATACACGGAACATTGATGGAAACAGTGGAATACTTCTGTACATCATACTCCTAGGAGAATATCTTCAGACTAGAAGAATATCAATTTTCTCAGTGGTGTCACTAGAGAAAGCCTTGAGGTTAGAAAGGGTATTTGATGAGGATTTTCATGTCATAATTAAGGATAAGGTGGGAGGTAAGGCATTAGGCTAAGATGGATTTACTTTGGTTTGGTCTGATCATTGTTTGGACATAGTTATATACAACCTAATGAAGGTTGGAAGTGTTTTCTTAACATAGAAAAATTCCACAAAGGAAGGAAAGTAATCTTTATCACTTTAATTCCTAAGGTTGAAGGACCAATGGAACTCTCCAGCTCAGACCAGTTAGCCTTTTACAGTCTACAAAATCATTATGAAGATACCGGTAAATAGATTGAAAGAGATCATGCATGTTGTCACATCTGCTTCCAAGGAGGTTTGTGCAAAATAATAATAATTATAATTATAATTCTAGATGGCATCCTCGTTATTAACAAAATTGTTAACCTCAAAGAAGAAAAAGCAATGGAGTTCAGAGTAGTTTGCAATATAGATTTAGAGAAAGCTTATGACCAAGTGGCTTGGTCATTCCTTTTCTACATATTGGAAATACAAAAAATGGATATCATGGGTAAAGGATGTTGACAATAGAAGCACACAAATAATAGACATAAGAACAAAACACAGATCAATCACACACAAAGATACAATGATTTACGTGGTTCCATTTCGGTACGTCCACTGGTTCAAACCAGATCCAATATACTCAAAGGCAAAACGAAGAAGTAGAGACTGTCACGCCTCGACCCAACACATGAGAAACAATATCTATCCATGGGTATAAATCATCCATGAATATAATTCATCCATAGGTATAATCCATCCATGGGCATAACTCATCCAGGGAACACATCATCTACCATGAGATCTTCTATCCGTAGGAATAACACTTGCATGAATCACTACGTGATTGTGGCAACAATATCAAATCATAAATATACCACGACCCCCAACAAGACTTAGGGCCCATGACTTACTAAGCGGGATATTCACGACTGGCTTGATTAAGTCTACCTCGCCCTGCATCCCTTCACCTCATGGGTGATTCAGTCAAGCTTTAAGGCGGTCGGACTGCGCCTTACAAAGCTAGTACCATCCTCATGGGGTAAACTAGTATCTAGCCCTGCCCATCAACGCACATCAAATGTGTTATATAGCCGTGAGAGCACCCTACTGCGCATAAATGAGGGACTCACTCCTTGACGACAATTATACGAGACCAAGTCTCCATAGACAACCGAGACACAATGCATCTTTTGATCGAGCTGAGGCATAATGCTCTCAGTTGCCTACGTACCATATAGTGGATCAAATCAACCGTAGTTCATCTGTTTCACATTTGGGTTGACATTGGGGAGTAGTCATACTTTTATTTAGCGTTTACATTGCATTCCATGCATTCTCAATCATGCTAGCCCATCCTCCTTGGGTTATAAGATATTTGACCTTAACTCACCCATATCACTTAGTCTAACCCTTTATCAAGTTCCTCTTCAAATCTTGGAAATTCGTTCTACATATGGTTAGGTCGATCTACCACAACCATTATCAATATAGGTATTCACTAGTGATGTACACATTATCACAAAATCCAAGCATGGCATTAAAACACATTCATCATGCTTATAAAATGAATTACCCATCGAAGAATTCCAATCACAATTATGAGAATTCATTTGATACATACATTACTCATAACCATACACAAGTATGAAAAGTTATCAAGGCCCTACATTACACATCTTGGGCAATCTTGATTTATCATACATTCTATCATAGTTCAACACATCACAAATCTATGAATTCTCAATTATAGTAAACATCTAATCATATGGAACTTGAGAAACTCATACATATGTGTCTGATACAATATATTCACATCAATCACATAGGCATAAGGAGGTCAAACAATAACCTTACACAACTATGCATTGGAATGTGCACAAGACAATATTCACTCAAACATATTATCACACACTTTGTGAGCATGGAATTTTACAAATATTCTCAATGCTCTAAGTGTATGGCATTGTGCAATTTTACCCCAATGTTATCAAACTCAAATCGTATCGAAATTGGTTTAGGGGTGTGAATCGTGAATCGAAAATCGTAAAATCATACGATTCATATATATCCTCTTATTCTCATAACCATTTTGTTGACCTAGGTCATTACAAATACTACCGTGCTTGTTACAATTTTCGCTCTCTCTCTCTCCTCTCATGAAAAGAGACATTATATATTGTCCTAATTAGTCCTACAAAATATAACAATACGAAAATTACAAAATTGCCCTCCATTAAAAAAATTACAAAATCAACCTCCGAACGGGTCAGTGGAGATGGGATCACCAGTAAATATCTGATAATCAGGCTCTATAAACCTAACAAAGGAATGTATCTCTACTACATTCATTTCCATCATAGTGAATGGAGCTTTGACCTTAAAGAAAAAAAGATGAATGGAACTTCGCAAGGTTTCTTCAAAAGAAACAAAGTTGGGGTGATTCTCTCTCTTTTCCTCTTCTCCATCATCCTAGGAGGTTTGTGCAACTTATTTTAGAAAGTCAAATGCAAAGTTCTGATCCGGGTTTTTTTCATTGACATTTTGAGCGTCTCGATTTTTCATCTTAATTTTGTGAAAAGACATTCATATTCTGCAAATATGAGCAAGACCAAATTCCAAATGCATGATAATAAATGAAAATGGGAAAGAACTTTTTGGCCTTAAAGTGGTCTCATCCAAAATAAATGTAATACTATCTGCCAAAGTATTTTGTTTCTGACCCTCCAACTGGCCCTACAAGTTCATTTTCATGTAAGCTTCGTAGAATTCCTCGACCGTTTATATAAATTTCCAACAAATAAGTTGCTTTTACTTATGGGCATCTGCAGATTACATTCGGACTGGAATAGCAGCCCAGTGAAAATGGCAAAAGCTGACCGCAGGCATCTTCGGAAGCATCGTGGTTGGAGGGATGCTCTTCTTTGCTGTAGATTCTAAAAGCTTTTCTTTTTCGATATTCATTATTCGTCATCACATATACCATCTTTTTTTTCTTTTTTTTTTTTTATATTTTTCTCATGAAGCTTTGCATCAGATGTTCATCTTGTATGCTGCATGCATGTGTCCATCCAGCTGATACAAAAAGTAGTTCTTTTATCTCCTTTGTTTGAGAATTTTAGTCGATATGTAAGCTATCTACTATTCCTTATATAATTTATATCAGTTTCTAGATTTTCCTTTTCCATTTTGTAGATTATTATTTGTTGGCAGCTTTGTTAGTTCTTGGTGATGTGTAAGGACTTTCTGTAATGATTTCTTAGTTCTTACTGTACTATTGCAAAGAGAAGTTGAATATATGTGACTTGGATGGAGGTTTTCTCAAAAATTCACTGCTTCTTGATGGTCGTCATCATTTTTTTCTTCATTGGAGCAATTTATCTCATCTATCCCTAGTTGACTAAAAAGGTTGCACTACTGAACCATTAAGTCGGTTGATAGACTAGATTTTGTGAGAGTTTTACCCTGCGATTAGAGTTGCTGCTAAATATTCAATACTCATGATATATTCATACCCTCTTTTTTTTTTCAATTTGCAATGGGGCTAAATATTCAATACTATGAAAAGAATCTTATATCCTTCTTTTGCCTTAATTTAGTTCTCATACGTATTTTTAAACTGTCTCAAAATAGTTGTTTGATATTCTACATTTACAAATTACAAGCATTTTTCTCTCTCTATCTACTTTAGCTCCTAAAACTATTCTTAAAAAATTCAAAATTTTAAAATATGACAACTAAAATGGGACATATGGCGTATATTATAAGAAATTATTGAGACAGTAAAAAAAACTTGAAGTATAGATTTCTTAGGCAATAACCCCTCCTACTATAAGAATCGACCTGGGAGATTAGATTGATGGCCATAGGTGGAGACCACTTGACCTTATGGACCCCACTTTAACAAGAACAAGAAGAAATTAATGTTTTGGAGGACAGAAACCTCAATTTCCATTCATCTTTTATTCACAATGGTGATCATTCAAGGCAGTTCAGTGGATGAAGAACGGTAAATCATTCAAAGCAGTCACTTAATTCATTTGAATTTTAGTCTTCTACTGAGTCTAAATACCAACTATGTTGCCAAGTACGAACCAGGTCTATATTCAAATCAAACCTGTAGATGAATATTAAATGGATAAGCTTTCTGTGCATTTGTAGGATTCGACATCCATTTGTATTCACTACTCTGGTCCAAATTCAGGTTCTTATATTGCAACTTTAGTGATCCAATTATCTGTCAGGCCCATTATTGGGCCCAATTGTTATTATATTAGGCTCATTTTATGAGAAGACATCAACATTTCATTAATAGTGCCGGCTATGGTGTTTCATGTGAAACTGTATTTACATATTGGTGAATTGCATATTTTGCGGCCCAAATGTTTACTAATTAACTTCTTTTCAAGTGAAAAAGAAATGCGTTAGCTTTAAGCCTTTAACCCTGGCCCGGTAGAATCTACACTCTAAAGCAAGGTCAATAAATTAACTTTGGAGATCTTGAAAGAAAGCAATTTATTTAACTAATATTTGTGGATAAAACCCTAAAAACTTGGGAAAGCGGATTTTTTTTTTTTTTTGTAAATTTGATTTCTTCATTATTTTTTCTATTAAAAATGAAACTTATAAATTTGTTTTCTTTAGTTATTAATTTTCAATCTTTAAAATAGTAAAGAATTTCCACAAGGATTCATCAAGTAAATCCCTTTTACTGTCGAATGAATTAGACGTATCCCAATTAAATCAACAAAATTAATAAAAACAATTTTTAGTAAGTTACATGCATTTTACTAATTTAATCAATAGTTTATTTAGAAAGGGTAACATATTGTTATAAAAAGGATAAACTGGTTAGGTTTCGGCCTTACCCCCTTCACCTAACTTGAAAATAAATTTGCAAGCTAAGCAATTGTAGAAGATAAATGATGTGGCCATCGAATCTGACGAGGACCCGAGTGAAGACGAGTGGACTCACTAACATGAAATTGACGAGTTGGCTCGATGAACCTATGCTAGGATCGATGGAGGGAAGAGTGACTGACAGAGCCTCAAACACAGTCTAATGGACCTTAGATTCCATTGCTGATACACTGTGTGGGCCTCAAAGCCCATAAAATTAAGCATAATTTGCTGCCTCAAGGAAGTCAACCCGAAATTCCATGTCAGCTGCTGAGTCACTGTCCATGTCTACCCTACTGAGATGCAAACTTGGCAAAGAACCCGATCAGAAACCGCAACACTAAGGGCGTGGCTGACTGGGTGTATATATTCAGATCCTTGCTGAATATATCAGGCCCAAACTACTGCAGATAAGCCTGACTGTGAGAGCTAAGATTGAGCAGATCTGGGCCTGGGTTTGTTTAGCAAGGCAAGAAAGTGGAATAGATGGTTGAGATTTAAAGCCTTGTTTGGCCTAAATCTACAGAAGATATTATTTTATTTTTATTTTTATTTTTATTCGAAAAAATGATGTAATTAATCCACTTGGCAATCAGCCATTGGATGGACCTAATTTAGGCAATAAGCCCAATTCTCACGTGCAAGCCCAGTTTGGGAAGCGAATTTGATTTTTTTTTTTCCTGGTTTTTTGTTACTTGAATGGCTATAAATTCAAGCCATGGACGTCCAATTTAGTGTGCAACTGATTGGAATAAAATTTGAAGCAAAGTTTCTTGTTGGGCCTCTAAGTCTTGGTGAATTTTGTTTGGGTTTCTTTTAAATTTTAATTTGAGTTTGTGTTGAGTGATCTGGCCGACAGGGCAACCATAATAAGAAATCAAATAGAAAGGATTAAAATAATAATAATAATAATATTTCTAACTTCATATAGAAATAGTAGTCCTAACCAGACAAGTTGTGATGATAAAAGATCTGAATCACAAAACATATTTGGCAAAGAAGTGTCCGGTTCCTACGTAAATGACACTATTTTATTAAAATTTTCAGTGAAAGAATAAAGTATTAATTTGTGATTACATAGTGACTATTTAAGATTCGTGTCTGGCCTTGTTTCATTACTTGATTAAATTTTTAATTGTATAATCAAATTGATTCATTATAAGATTCTTCGATTTTAAATCCGAATTTAAGTCTGAATAGAATTCATGTTTGCATTGATTTCTTTTTTGCATTTAATTCAAATTAATTATTACATTTGAATTCCTAATTCTTCACTTGTCGGAGAATCGCTATCTCGTAAAAAAGTTATTAAAAAAGTTAATAGGGACATAATTTAAAACTCAAAACTGTGGAAGACTCACTAATCTGTGTCTTGTCTACTTTCATCGGCGTTCAATGATCGTCAGAACTGAGAGATCATACGAAATTGAAAAGTACTTTTTTATTATCCAGTTGATGTTCATAAATAGCACCAGTCCTTCAAGTCAGTACGTCTGTGCATCGAACAGAAATTGCTTTCTCAATCCCATCTTAAGAAAAAAAGTACGCACTTTGTACGTGACTGTGATTAAATTAATTAAACTATATTACAATTATAATTTTTAAAAATAAAATTAATTAATTTAATCAATCTATTTTTTATAAGCTACGATGTGAGGAAAGAACTTCGCATCAAACCCATCACACATTGTCTAATGGACTCTACGTTCAGGTATCTGACATAATTTAAGCTTTCTAAAATTTAACTAATTTAAATTATTTTAATCTTTAAAAATATGATTTAATTAATAAAATTTTTAATAAAATTATATTTCAAAAAATATTAATAAACTCATTACACTCAAGTTGGACTTCATGTTTGCAAATGAGTTGGACTCAAGTTATTTATACGTACAATCATTATATATACAATGATTTGTATTTACTATACTATATACTGATCACTATCTAATGAATGTAATTCCAAATTGGAAGATTATTAACTTGACAATTGCATATTATTAGCAAATGTTTCACAATACAAAACGATGAAGCTTTACATGAATTTCAGATGAAAAATCTCAAATTTTTTCTAGATTATGGTCCTTCGATATGGACCCAAAATCTAAATTTCTAGCATGGGCCCTAAAAAATCTTAAAAAGGTCTTTATTTATAGACCTCACCATCAAAATAAGATTTATCTAATAATAAATTCATCACTACTCTTATTCAATAAGCTCTACGTATAGTTGTATACACATACAAGAAAATAACATGAGTCATGCAGGAGGAAATACATACGATTATTATTTTACAATTAAGATTGAAATTAGAATAAACTAAAGAATTACAATGTAAACGTTGAAAAAGTTAATAGCCACCAATAAAAAAAATATTACAGTGGTTCTCATATAGTATTTCTATTCTTAAGATTTATTTATCAATCATCTAAAAATCTCTTAATAAAACTAAAATATTATGATATAAAATGTGGGCATTGTTACATACAGTTGGATGTATATAATCAATACAAATGCTAATAATAGAAAAAAACCATTGTGTTAAAAGGAATTATTATTAATGTGAACAATCAATGACAGAAAAGAAGTAATTAATACAAACATTAAAGGGAAATTTGTTTTGGGCCTATCATCTTATTAGATTGGATGATGGGCCTGACCCAAGTAAGGATCCACATTGGGGAGTGAATGGGGGTGGGTAGGGTTTAATGGTTTTTCAATGATCATTGATCAGAAGCTAAGCTAGGGAAGAAGAAAGGGATGCCTACTACATGCGCACATGCGGTAGGGGCCCCACTCGTCGACCATCCTCCTATGGACGGCCCCACTCCCTTACACATGCATGACGTCATACCCCGCCAAACTCAATGTCAGGACTCGAACAAACCGACTGCTCACCATCCAACCTTACGGCGCCATGTGTCCTCGCGGCACGTGGGTCCCTAGACGGCAGATAGGCCGCGGCTCGTGGCCCCTTCCCTACAGACACCACTCACTATCTCTCCCCCGAAATCTCCGTACTTGCACACGTCATCTTCTCATGGATGACGTGTCACACCATTCAGGTGCATCATAATCATGACGATTAACTAACACTAATCCACATTATCTTATCTTATCAACACACCATTAGCAATGAAACACACTTACTCTCTTCTACTTCACAGGTGGTGCTCCGCCGCTGCAGCTGCTGCTGCCGCTGCTCTGCTTCTCCAAAATACTTTAAAAGAAAGAAAAAAAATTAGAGAGAAGAAAAAATTAGAGTTAGTAGCAGGCTAACTCCATGACCACACCAAAGTGCCAAACGCAATACGTAAAGATTAAAAAAGAAAAATAAAAATGGAAAATAAAAATGGAATTTACATATTCGCCATTTCCTCATCTAATTTTCAGCTGTGCAGTTAAGTAAGAAAGAAAGAAGAGAGAAGCAGGAGAAGAGAAGAGAAGAGAAGTGAAATTAGGGAAGATAGAGTGAGTGATCGTTCTGGTCCCATTGGGTATGGTTCCAGTATGCCTGATCTGGCCCATTGCCCAAATCGAAGATCCCCTGATCGCCGTTACTCTGCCAGTCTAACGCCGTTAGACCTCCATTACCCCCTGTCTGATCCATAAACCCGGCCGTTAGCTCCTGCATCTTAAATTCTTGCAACATCGGCTGCCGCTGGGGCTGGAAATGGAACGGAAAAGCGGGAGTTTCCCCCAGTTCGGCGGAGAAATTGTACTCCAGAATGGCCGAATTCGACGCGGTCATAAGGCCAGTGAAGCTCCCGGAGACATCCGGAAAAACCACCTGGTCGGACTGCTGATCGAAACTCTCCAGCATCGGCGGTGGATCTAGGGGCGAATTTCCGTAATTGAGGATGGAAGAAGGCACCGACGACGACGATACGACTTCAGTTGGTTGCTGAGGCGGCGGCGGCGTTGGTGCAGAGGTGGTGGCGTTGGCGGTGGCGGTCATCGTGGAGCTGTCGCTGCTGGAAAGCGAGGCGGTAGGCTTGCGTTCAGCGTTGGACTTAGAGGAGGACGAGCGCTTCGTCTTGCGGCAGCCTCCGCCGACGGGGACGTTTCGGAGGACGCCTCCCTTGGTCCAATAGCGGCGGCAGGACTTACAGAAGTGTCGGGGTTGGGAGAGGTTGTAATTGTTGTAGTAACAGAATTTGGTGTTGAGGGAGTCGCAGCGCGGGCACTTGAGTGCTTGGTGAGGGTGCGGCCGCATTCGCCGATCTCCGAATATCCGGCCGGTGCCTGGTGCCATAGATCGGAGATCTTGCATTTGGACGGTGGAGAAGAATTGGATTGGGAGTTGGGAGTGTAGGAGAGCAAGTGCAGTGGGGGTTGTAGAAGGTTCTGAAACGCGAAGCAGTTGAAATTCTGGTGATCTGAATCTCTGCAGCAGCCAATCTCCTCTCTGAGTCTCAGTCTCTGTCTGTGAAGAGGATAGAATTGATTTCTCTGCTTACATCCATAACAAGAAATACAGAGCCCTTGCCTATCGCAAATATCCTTTCTTGCTTATTCTTCTGCCCAGTTTTTGTTGACAATTATCTCCCATCTTCCTCACAAAATTACCAAAATCTCCCAACAACAACACGCGTTACCGTTTACGTACATTCTCTCTCTCTCTCTCTCTCTCTCTCTCTCTCCCTTCGCTCGACGTCTGCTATCCTGCACCTCTACACCATTCTACTCTCTGTAGATATTTATCGCATTTTCAATTTCAACTCCTTTAGATAGACATATCAATATTTATTAAAAAATAATCTTTTATTTATTTGATATTCTGCCAAAGAAAATTGATGGTCTCAAAATAATTATTTTATCTTAAATTAAATCAAAGCCTTTTTTAATGATAAATTAAATCAAAGACTTTAAAAATTATGCATCCACATTTTAGTTGATGGAGTTTGATGGACTCCAAAATTCGCTAGTGTTAATTTACTTAAGAAAAATGGAATTCAAAGAGAGATCCATTTAACTAAAAAAAAAAAGAGAGAGGCTAAATGGATTTAAGCAATACGTATTGTATCAATAGTACAAATTGGATATCGACCGATATAACCAATATATATTGGACAAATATCGGCCAATATCTCTATTTATCATTTCTTCTAAAATCAAATAGCGGTCGTAGGCCCAAATCGATATTTCGGTCGATGTCTTGAATTTTTAAATTCCAAAAATTAAAAAAACAGTTACGTTTTTATTTTTTTAATTAAAAAAAAAAAAAGATCCAACAACTTGAAGTCCAAACTTTTAAACTTAATCCATTCCAACATATGACCCAACATTCTCCTATCAATTATGTATATTATGATTATTAAAGTTAAAATTTGGGAAATACATACTTTGAATTTGAGCAGAGGATCAGAAGGTCTTTTTAAGTCTTTATTAATATCTGATGTATCATGGCCTACATGCACGTACAGGAGACATGTGCCTGGGCCTTAGTAGATCCATTGGTCCAGCCCAATGGAGTTGTTGGGCTTGGGTCCTATCAGCGGCCCTTGTAAGTCTTTACCGAGCCGAGGTTTAGTTGATCACTTCAGTTTGGCGGATTAAAAGGGAAGTAATTGACAATTGTAGGAAGTTCGCAATTGAAAATTTACCTCGTCCTTGGCTAGTCAACTAATCTTAAGGCTTTTGGTGGATATTCGAAAACAATGAGATTCAACTGGTAGAAAGGACTAGAATGAGTAAGGTTCAACGACTTAAATTTGAATTTAGGTCATTGACTTAATCTATTACTTATTTCTTAAATGGATCATTACTTTAAACTTTTACCTTTGCAAAGTGATGTGTTGAGTCTACGCAAATCCATTTATCCATTTAGTTTTGATTGGATATTGTATATATAGACATAATGACCGATATAAGTTGAGTTGGATTAAGTCTTAAATCCTCCCATCCTAACCATTACCTTTTCATTTATGAATGAGTTCATGTCAAATATCTATTTAATAAATGGATCAAAAATCTTAAACCAATGCCATTTACCATCCAATAGAATATTGTCCGTTTTGAACTCCCTGAGAGTGTTACATATGTTTGGTTTTCAAAAGCTAAACTCTGAAAAAAATGAGAAAAGAAATCTCAATAAATTTTTAATAGAATTTTTGGTTCTCAATATTATTTGACCAAGAAAAGGTGATATAGTGTAAAACAGGGAATTAATTTGGATATTATTTTTATTAAATTTTAACACTGAATTATTATCCCAATAAAATGAAGAATAAAATAAACTCGAACAATTTAAGCAAAAGTTCTTATTAACCAAAGTTAACTATATATCTCAAGGAGTAATAGATATGTAATAAAAATATAGAGAAATGGTCATGTTATATTTTTTTCATTTTTGATAAGACAATTTTTCATATGTTTATTGTATAAAATACATAATAAGTCATTGAATTTAAACCAAATGAAATCATTAGATGATGTTGAGTGATAGAGGAGAAATTATCTATTGTATTACAATCTTTAGATGATTAAATAGTTGGTTAAATTCAATATTTTAAATTTTATTTAAAAATTGATTCTAAAAGACTAACTTTTGTGCATACTGGATCATTTATCAGGACAAGGTTTTGCGAATACATAGTGCATAGAATTTATTTAATTAAAAATGAAACATGATAAATTATTGTTGAGATTATCTTATATGATTTAATTGTAATATTTAAATATATCTAGAATATATTTTAATTATAAAATTAATAACTCTACAAATTATACCCTATTGCATGGTCTCACGGGTCATATTCTCCACTTTAGATTGACATCCATTGATGTGTATAAAATCACTTTAATCTTTTATTAGGTTTGAGACCTAGTTAATTAAAAATTAAAATATTTAATAAATCTAATATGACAATAATTATTTAAAATATATAAAATTTAAAATTATTTAATTTCAAAGAATAATATAGTAAAAAAGATTAAAATTATTTTGAAAATGTACGTATTTTTATTTTTATTTTGGTTGATAAACGAACGGGGCAGTCGGTGCCTGCAGCCGCGAAGTATCAGGAATTCCGGAATCCCGACAGAGTCGGATTGAACCTAAGCCGTACGTCGGGGGCAGAAGATAGTTCGCCCAATACTGACACGTGGAAGCGACTGTGCGCTTCCAAGTTCCAACTTAACATATCTTGTTGTCGGCCGAAAAATCAACATATGTGTGATCCATGTGCTGCCACGTTTTTAAATGCTATTGGTGAACAGCAAATGATTGCTTTGATGTGGTAAAAACCTCTATCCAGTACGTGAATTTTTTTTTTTAATTAATATGTAGAAAATTCAAATACAATTTTAATAAAACTCACATAGATAAGTTTTACTACTTTTAACACATACTAAAATTAAGATATAGAGATTTGAATATGCAACCTTTTATTTTCTGATAAAGGAGGCAACCAATTAAGTTACACTGATACGATTCTTATCGGTCGATACTCGGTTAAGATGTCTATATCTCTGCCTATCATAGTCGATATCGGTCGTTTTTGTAAAAAAAAATAGGAGAGAAAAGTATTGGCCGATATGTCGGCTGATATCGATATATCGACCGATAAAGAATTTTAAACTCTTGAATTATATATATTATGTTATGAATAAGTGACTTGAGATTATAATATAGTATATTTTTAAATATTTTTTTTTTGAATTTAGTATGTGAGAAATTGTGGGATACCCTAATGTAAAATTTCCACGAATGAGTTCGGTGCTCGTAAGACACATTAAGATATTATATTTATATGAAAGCAGTTAAATTAAATGATATACATCATTTTTTTTTATTTTAAAAAAATATTATAAGATAAATATAATATTTTGAGATTTTTAATAATAACCATATTAGTAAAAAAAAAAACCACTAGGGCTGCAGGTACATGGAACAGGAGAAAAAAACCAAACTAAACCCGAAAAACTAGAGGACTCAGGGGAAGAGGCTCAAAGGAAGAAGACCCAGCAAAGTCCACATGCAGATTTAAGGAAGTCGAGTGCGAGGGTTAGGCATGGGACAAAAAATACGGAAAGGGAGTCGGAATTGCAGAGGTGGGATCCTTTTCATTTGCCATAGAGGAAAATTGAGGTTGCGACGGTATGACGGGGAACTCGGGGGTCGACCAATTGATAGGGAAGGGAGACTAGTGATTGACAAATCATCTATTGACACGTGGCATCGCCGGAGAGGGTAGTTTGATCACCAATTGGGTCAACGATGGCAGTAGGAGGAGTTGCTTTTGGAGAGGAGAAAAGGAGGAGATGCATATGGCTCTGCACATTTTTTAACTTTTTATTACCTTGATTTAAGAAGATAAAATGTAGTAGGAATGGCCACAAATATAGATCTAAATAATGGATGACATACGTTACATTCCCACGCACCTATTTGATATTTTTAGAAATATATTAGTTTTTATTTATGATCTAGATGTTCAGAGTTCATACCAGCATATGATTAATTGTCAGGGTATTTACAAGTCTCTCTACCTATACACATTGATAACTCTATAAAGGATAAATCTTTAGGGTAGAATGGGATTCGAACTAAAGACTATCACTTTTTAAAGTGAGTTCGTGGTCATCACTCTAATCCCTTTGTATTTAGTAATATATTAGTTTAGAATAAATATGATTGAAAACAACCTATTGCACCTGGAAATATCTACCAATATACTAGAAAAATTAACGGATAATATAGTAGTATTTTGAAAGTAATCTTTTATATTGACCAATGTGCCATGTCAGGTTATAATGGATACTACAAGCTTTTTATTAATGAATATAGTTGAATTGACATGTTTTTGTATTCTATAGTCCTAATTGACTCGTGTTTCAATCAAACTGTAATCTCAAATCATAAAGACTCCTATTCTTATATATTTTTGTGATCAATGAGAAAGGCTTGAGTCATTGTTCCAAAACTCTTTTACTATTTGAGATTCAATTATCGCCAACTGAATAAATGTGACACCAAGTCCATTAGGGCCTCCTAACAAGTACCATTTACTTGTCATAAAATCAGGGACATCCCTCTTCAAAGGTTCTCACTAGTCACTCAGATATGTGGGATCTCTCTCTTTCAGAAACAATCATAGTATATCCATTTTAGTTGACTAGTTTAGTAAAAATGGGTCAATGAACAAAATGGCGATCAATTAGTTAAAGAAGAGGTAGGACGGGACACACCATCAGGGTATTGAGAACATACATTAAAATCAAGTGATACACTACCAATTTTTTATGATCGAAGGTATCCAAACCTCCCATCCATAAGAGACTTTATCTAACTAATCTTTCAGACATAGATACACAACCATTATTATGCTATTTACGTCGTTTTGATACTGTATTCTTTGCTCTTTGCAATCTATTGGTATACTTGAGAACCAAGAAAGAGAGAGAGAGAGGAGAAACTCGACTGCTTTGATAAGATTAAACTTACAAAGCACAACAGTAAAATCATGAAAGTATGGGCAACATAGGTCTTATATTAACCTAGAGGGGGTTAGCTTAACGGTCGAGAAGCTCCCCTCATGAAGGAAGATTTTGAATTCGATTCACGTTCAAATTCCTCTAGCCACTCCTCATCGTTTGAACCCTATATATGTATATATGTATATATATGTGTATATATGTATATATACATATGTATATATACACATATACACATATATACATATACATATATATACATATACATATATATATATATATATATATACATATAGAGAGAGGTGTGGACATACTCCAAAAGATTTAGTCGGATAAAGTCTCTTATGAGTGAGACGTCTGAACACCTTCGATCATGAAAAAAATAGAGGTCTTATATTCACAACAAACATTTAGGCCCTCCAAATTCAATGATGATTAGGCAAAAACTGAACTAGCTCAAATACTAAATCTATTGAAATGAAAGAATAATAAATATGTACCCAGGGGGCAACAACAATGGCCTCATTTGTATAAATCATTGAGGGGTCTAAATCTCGGCTGATAACAACAATGGCCTCATTTGTATAAATCATTGAGGGGTCTAAATCTCGGCCGATACAATACTTTGATTTTAGACGCTTGAAATATTTGGCATCTTTTCATGCTTGTCATTGAATGTATATTCTAGTCGCAAAGGCCCCAAAGGTGACTCTACTCGAATGCCTGCGAAAGAATAGAACTTGCAGGCAAACAACGGTTACTGGATGTGCCAATTATTTTATTTATATTTCTAGACCATTTTTATTATCTTTTTAGTTGTTCTATTATTGGAGTAGTATATACATTGCAGAATTGAGAAATAAAAGGACAGTGGGAGATTTCTTTCAACTTCATAGCCAGCCTTCGGCTGGAAAGTGGGTTCCCTTCCCTAATTGCAACCAAGTTATTTTCTTTTTTCATCTAGTCCTATCAGGTGGAGTCTTCCTAGTTTTCTATTTTCTTCTCTAATTGCTTTATATAAGAACGGAAGCTGCCCAAACATAGATAAAGCCTGTTGTGCAGTTGGAAGTTGGAACGATGAGATTTGGGTACCTGACCATATCTCTGCTCCGGGATTTCGCTGCTTACATAGGTACGGAGTGAAGGAGTAAAAGAGATGAAAGAAAGGGAAGAGTCTTCTTCCGCCTTTCTTCAATTCAATCTCTGAGATTGGAGAAGATAAGGTACTCTGTTATTTGGTCCTGTGTTTGTCTGTGTACGTGGGTATGGGTGGACGTCGCTGTTAGACCACCAGTGCCGCTGCCTACTCGAGGCGTAGTCCCACAGAGCCAGTCGGTTGGCAGGGGGGCACCCTCCTCTTCTTAGGGACATGCTTCTCCCACCACCATGTGCTTTTGGCCCTTCCTCTCTCGATCATTTCTCATGGTTCCTATTTGGATTAAAAAATTCAAAAATGGGGTCAAAATATCTGCCGACGGATACTAACGATAAATACATATCGGCCACAGTATAATATTGGTAGATGTATCGGTCAATATTGATAAATATCATTGAAAAAAGAAAAAGCTTTATATTGGCCGTGGGCCCAAAGCCAATTTCTCAATATTTGCCCATATCAACCATGATCCGTCAATATTATGCTTTTTTAATTTTTAGAATTTTTTTAAAAAATGTCACTCCCCTTAATTTTATATCTGGTGTGTAAAAATTGAGAGGTTTACATATGCACCAATGATTAGTCAGGTGAGACACTTGAAATATTCAGCTGGAACGCTTGGATATCTTGATTTTAAAAAAGAAAAAAAATTAATTGTTATTCAAAAATAATAAAAAAATCACCAATGTTTTGAAAAAAAAAAATGAGAAAGATATATCAACCAATATATCAGTCCATCTGATTTTAAAACCCCTAGCTAAAACCACCTTCAACTTTCGAGTTGAAATGTCATTTTTTCTTAAAAGGATATCCTCACTCTATGTTGGAGGTCAAACTAATCCTACGAACATCTATAAACCTTTAAATCCACACACACTGATTTAGTTAATAGAGAGTAACCTCATGAAAAGTGGCCCAAAAGAATTTATTATGAATCGAACTCAAAATATCACTTCATGACATGAGTATCTTGCTTGTCAAGTTAACCGTTCGAAGTTTCAAACACCATTCTCACAGGCAGACAAGTTTATTTTCATACATTTGGACCTTATAAATACTCCCCTTCTCTCTCACACTTCTATTCTCTTTTCTAGTGGATCTGAATTCAATTTGAATGCATTTTAAATTAATCTTTTAACATCAGATTAACATTCATCTTAAATTGACTCTCTATATATACATTTGGACTTTTTAAAA
Organism: Chimonanthus praecox; assembly: GCA_022113865.1. NCBI lineage: Eukaryota > Viridiplantae > Streptophyta > Magnoliopsida > Laurales > Calycanthaceae > Chimonanthus > Chimonanthus praecox. The sequence goes on along the minus strand of CM039088.1, from coordinate 57,590,810 downwards.
TGTATACCTATTAAAATCTAATAAAACTATTGATTCTTTATAAGCTCATCATCGTGAAAAGAGCTTGTGTGCCTAAATCCAATCGTGTCAAACTCCACTCTATCTTTCAAATGTTGATTTATTTATTTATTTTTAAATCTTGGAGATAAGGGAGGTGACTGCTCGTGTAAGCACCAAAGCTTTGCACCTCTTAAGTAATGTGGGACTTTTTCACCAAGGTTCCATAAGTGACCCTTTTTGTGAGGTTATAGTGGTCAGTCCACTAGGACGGTCAGTCCATTAAGACGGTTAGTCTCTACGGGCCTAAAGGTAATATTGATTGGGTCCTTTCCACATCAGCGCTGGATTGCTGACCCTATAACCAACAATTAGAACTATGTTTAAATTATCTGTAATTCGTTTATTTTCAACATCATCTTTAAGGGTTAAAGTGTTAAACTACTTGTAACATAGACAATGATTATTTATTTTTTCTTTATCAATTGTCTTTACTGTTTGGTTTTTAAGTGAAAATTCTAAAATGATTTAAAATTTTCATTTTCTTTTTGATAAAGGAAAAAAATTTATTCAGTTATTGATAAATCCATTGAAAATTATTCTATTTTTATGTAGCCATTATTGAAAAACCAAGATGAACATAACAAAAATAAGATATTATTATGTGCACGTGTCATTGTGTGAACATGTACCATCGAAGTGAAAGCGTGACCCTATCAATCGCATAAATGCACCACAGCAGGACCACTGGTGCACCCAATCAATGTAAACGAGAGAAATATATGTAAAAGAGTAAAGGCACTCAAGTAAACCATCATAGTAACGTCTACTATATTTACTCAGTAGCATGGTCGAGTACCGAGCCATTTAAGTTTCATGAGAATAATAGATGAGTGAAAATTCACTTCATTTATTGACATGAATTAAGATAAGCCACTTGATTGTACAATGAATATGTAAATCCAATCCGTTAAAAATATTTTAAAAAAAAATTAAATCCATATTTTTTATAATTTTCTTTTTAAAAATTATTTTGACCCATCTAATTAATCATGATAGATCAAAACATTTATTTAACAATTCATTTTTAATTATAAGAAAACAAAGGCTAATATGATTCAATTGGTCTCATTTTCAATAATACGATAACTTTCGTGATAATCTATCTTCAATTTATTTTTATCTAGCAAACCCACTCTCTCATATACCATAATAGAATACCCTCACTTTCAATTCAAAAAATCATCTTGAAAAGAAGTTAATTTGAATAAAATTCTACACAGTAGCAGTGGATGGATGTAAGGCTTTTGGAATGCAGGGGGTCCCAAGTGAAGTCATTTGTGCGTTGGGTATTCCCCAACACTCGAGTGCTTGGGGATCTTTCAGAATCCTCTCGTGCCTAACGTCAGCGATCTTCTTATAGGTATTTTGTGTATATAGACATGAGTTTTACTGTGATGTCCAATTTTGTATCCACTTGCTGTACTAAAGAAAAAAGAATGTCAGAAATTCATAAACAGTGTAAATTGCTTCGCTAAAATTCATGAACAGTGTAAATCGACTCATTGAAATTGCAAATCAACTCGCTGAAATTCAGATAAATAGTAAAAATCAGCCCATCGAAATTCCACTGTTCATACGAAAGTTAAAATCGAAAATACACTAAAATCCGTCTCGCTAAACACAAAATACTTATAGGAGGATCGTTAGCCAAAAAATAAGGACAGTGAAATTTGCACTACGATTTTTTCTTATAATGCACCCCTTTAAAAGAAAATTTTAATCTTGCTTTTAGTTTTGAAAAAGGTGGAAAAAAAAGAAAGAGATGAAGAAGGAAGTAATGACAAAAATTGGAATTTTCTTTTAAAAAAGTATAACACAAGAGAAAATGATAGTGCAAAAATCACTATAAAAAAAGTAACTTATTCTACCTTAAACCCTTAGAACTGGATATTTATTTAATTTGTTACTCGGTGAAATTTTAAAAGTAAGACTTTATCTATTTAATTAAGCTAGTTTTCGGTAAATCTATGATCTAATAAACCTGTGGTAATAGTCCCATCTTTGCCCTATGTAGGAATGTACAGTGACTGCACGTAATCAGCAGGAGAGAATCATGAATGTGGCAGCACTATCACAAATTGTGCACATTGAAAATGGTACGTGGGAATTGGAGGTCAAATATGGACTTGTGTGAATAACAAAGAGAGTAGGTATAGAAATTATATTAACGTCCTTCCTATCCTGTAGGGATAACAATATCGAAACAAAGATAGGAAGAAGAAATATATAATACAGTGTCAAATCATAATATAAATATTTACGTGGTTCTCTTCCAATATATCTTTGTGTTCAACACTGATGTACTATCCTCAAAGATAAGAAATTGAAAGAGAGACTGTTCTTACTATTTTCACAGTTTTTGCTACAATACTCTCTTATGAAAAAAGATATTTTATACGACTCTGATTAGGGTTTACAATGATGAAAAGTGAAAATTACAAAATTCTGCTCTAATAAAATATAAGTCAGGAGCTTCACGAGAGTGTAAATGGATGGACAGTATATATCTGATGATCAAATTGCACATAATCTAACAAAATATTCATAAGAGGTCATATGATCATCTCAAAAGATGAATTAATTATAATAAAACTTATGATTTTTGGGAGGCAATGTTTTAATTCCTTAATCTAATGGGTTTTATCAGTAAGATGGTTTATTACTATTAATAGACAGGGCAACTTGCATTTGATGGTTTGAATTGATGATGATGAAGGCCACTATAGTGATAAAATAGAGTCTCTTATGTGCCCTTCGTGTGGTGTTGCTGAGTTTTAGCTTCATATATTGAGTAGTGACGAATTATACACCTCAAGGTATTGGCACAATGGGAGCTCCACTAAAACTCGACTTTGCCTTCTATCACAAGTGTTGGTCGATTAGAAGGATCAATAAATGTCCACCAAATATTAATTTAATTAGACCATTTTAAATATATCTTTGAAAGAATAAGTTAACTATAGTAAAATGTTTCAACCAATGATACTGTAACTTAATTTGAGGTGGGCAGGATGGATAATGTCACAAACATCGGTGATAGTTTCAAATTTACTATATTTTTATTGACAAAATATCATTATCGTATTAATAACGCATATTTATCGGTGTTGCGGTAAACTCTCAGTAAAAATGCCATAAATGATAATATCGCGATATTATCCTAGTAAATTCCCAGAAATTTTTTATTTTATAAATATTTTTGCATTTTAACATTTTTAAATATTATATTTTTTTTGAGATTTTCTCATTAATTTTCTAACAAATATCTAAGAATTTGAAATTATTTCAATATTATCCTGAGAACGGTATTTGTAACAATGAGAGATATGGCAAGAAACCTTCTAAAGTCTTATGTTTGACTCTCACTCCCCGTCAAAAAGTCACTCTCTATAAATTTATCTACTGTGTGAATAGAGAGATTTGTAAATGCATAAATTTTATCAGTGGAATTCTAAAAAATAGGTCTGCACACCTATATTTTATATATAAAAAAAATGCCAGTAACTTTCATAGCCTTTAGTGCTAGGTGGTGGTGTGATGGTGGTGGCACCAGTGTTGGTGATTGCTACATTGAGGGCACTAGGGTGGACCCCTTCTGACGTTTTTCATGAAAAAACCCATTCAAACAAGGGGTCGAGCTTTGGGTGGTACAATGAAGATGGTTCTATTCGGGTAACCTATTTTTCAGTCTGCGGCTTACTAAAATTCACATTCCTTCTATCAATCATTTGAGTTTTGTCTAGATTTTTTTAGTTATGGGTCCACAAAGTAGATGGTTCGGATTGGGTCGGATTGAGTCGGACCTTTAATAAGCACGCTATAAAATTGATAGTTGTGATTTTATTTGGATAGCAATATTCTCATAGGAGGTTTATGTAATCAGATATGGATTTTAATGTATTGTCAATTTTATCCTTCAAATGAACAATAAAATTGGCTCACTGAAATTCACATAAACAATAAATTGGCTCTCCAAAATTCGCATGAACAATAAATTGACTTACCAAAATTCGCATGAACAGTAAATCGGCTCACCAAAATTTTATTGTTCATGTGAATGATAAAATTGACAATACACTAAAACCTGTGTCAGGTTATACAAAATACCCATAGGAGATCGCTACCCTTTTATTCATCTAAATTATTTTTTTCTAAAACCGTTAAAAGGGTGTTCTTTTAATCTATACTTAAATAAAATAAAGAAAATACACAATTGTAGAGAAATCAGTAAGCAAATAAAAAATAGATATTAAAAAACTATCAACTATCATATTTCTATCCTCATTTTTATCACATCATTTATAAAACATATCTTGGAGTAGAGGTGGTGGGTTGAGTGGGTTGGACCCCCTAACCACAATCCGACCCACTAAAACTGGGCTATAGGGCCCAGTCTCAATCTTAGGACCTATAGACTTGCCCATTAACTAAATTATTGAAACAAAATTAGACGATACCCAAGTCCATTAATAGCTCTACTAACATTAATTAAATAATTCTAGTCATAGTTTTTAAAAGCTCAAAGATTTACGATATCATACTTATGAAATTAAATTTACATTAAGTATAATCTAAAACATTTTCTGAGCGATACAATTTATCAATGTATTGCGGCTGATATGCAACGTATCAATCGGATTTTTTTAGGTATGATCCAATTTGGAGGTGGCCCAAATTACTTGGAACCTGTTTCTTAAAAGAGAATTGCGTGTGTATATAAAATCTAATGAGTAGAAGGTTTTAAGATCCATACTCTATTAAGGTGGCAGTTCTTAAACTGAATTTCAATCTAACTTGATAAAATATAATTATTTTCAATCTAAACCAAGTTTTAATTGATTGTACTATAAGATGTCTATGCTGGGCTTTGATATTAAACCAGTCATTGTATCGTTGATAAAACATTGTAATTCAGTTCAAGTTTTAGTCTACTATGTCTATTACTCTATTATAGTTCATTTTTATTTTTTAAAAGAAAATGATCTATTCCACGATTATTTTGGGAAGGTTTAGAATCAATCTCTTCATATTTGAAAGGTATTTTTTCAACCTCATTTTTCTTTAGATTTATCTATTTTGAGTTGTTTTTATTATTATTATTTTGATTTTTTTTCTCTAAAATAATCTCCATTTGGATTTTTTTAAAAAAATTAAATAATATTGAAGTTTTATGAAACTATATGAAGATGCCTTAATGTTATTGATATAGTTTATGCAGTGTTTGTATCATTTTTTTTTAAAATTTTTTTTTCTTAAAATTGATGTTTTTTGAAACAAAAATATGATTTGTAATGTAAGATATGGATTATTAGGGAAAAGTATTGAACATGAATTTCATGATTTGTAATCTTTCGTAGAAGATTGAGAAAGTCACTCTCACTCAAACACAATCTCATTTTTGCAACATAAATCATGTATGGGTGGATGAGGCGTATTGATGATTCGTTATATATCAGCCGCTAAATAGATGATATGATACATATCGATCATTAAAGTATTAAACGGATGATATGATACATTCCAGCCGTTAAATGGCTTTTTTTTTTTTTAATTTTTTAAAAGTTTTAGAAAATAGAAAATTAAATTAAAGAAAATAGAAAATCTAGTATGAACATATTTTGATTAAAAATAGTCCCTTTATGGAGTATTTGACTCTTAAGAGACAAAATTTCGATACAAATAATTAAAAATTATTTAAAATTTTAAAAAATAGAAAATCAACATGAGTAAATACATGATAAAAAAAAAAAAAAAGTTATGTTCTTTAATAGCTAAATAATGATATGTATCTTCTATTATAATTTATTAATTTTTTCATAAAAAATCTGAATATAATGAAAATGTTGAGAAATTAAAATATTAGAAAAATCACATAAACACCATAAAACTATATCAATCACAGGGCTCTTCATTTAATTCTTTAAACATTTGTTCAACATTTCTTTAAAATTTTCACAAAAATCTAAAAATGAGAATTACCTTAGAAAACTTGGATTTCATAAATTATGTGATTTATATTTGGAAAATCACACAAACACCCTAAAAAATAATTCAAAAAAAAAATTACAAAAATAACTCAAAATAGACAAATCTAAATGAAAGGAAAAAAGTTTGAAATGAACAAATACCTTTTACACTTGAAAGACTTGTTTTTAAACTCATATGCAAGATTCAAATTGAAAAATAATTGAAAAAATATTTAAAAAAATAAAATAAAATAAGGCCAATACTAGAATATATTCACCCGTATAGTTAGGCCCCTAAACGAAACCGGATCCGGCAAATCCTCGAATTCGCGTGTGGAGTGTGGAGTGGGGCACTTCGGGCGAACAACTTCCTTGACAAGGACTAATTGCAATAGTAGACCTAGTCGATGGGCCTTATATTTGGATCTTGTTCCCTTTAGTGGGTGCAGAGGGGGCCCATAAAACCTAATGTTTCGTCTTATAATTTGGATGCTAATTGCACTTGCTTTTTTTCCTAGTTAATGCATATGATGAGTTGATTATTTCTCTTAATTTTGTATTAGAAGGCATGTAAGGCAAGACTTGGCTAGTTAGATTTGCGATTCTCTATTTAGATTTTAGATAAGAATGGCATTGGTTTAGGTAAGACTTTGATGGGCTGTGGGCCTTCAATTGTCATATTGAGTGCTCTCGTGGTCCATGACAGCTATGGTTGGAGGCATGCTTTTGAAATTGAATTGGTGGGCCCTCTGTTTCTAGTGTGGTCTATGCCACACGCCGACACATTTGCAGATGGTGTATGGCCCACTTCTGATCATCAAAGCTCATATCGTCGGACTCAACGACTCCTCTGACTTGATTAAAAGGATATTGGGTTTGGATCATTATCCGACCCGACCCGCTTTTTTCAGTCTATCCAAACTTGACCTAAATTGAATTAAAATTAATATTTGATTAATTTATGTATTTTTATCCATGCACCCACTTAAAAAATCTTAGTCTACGGCTTCAATTTATATATTTCAATAGGCTCAAATGAAAGGGAATTGGAAAACCCTCTTATCTTTTATTTTTCCTTCCCGTTTTTCTTTTTTTTTTTTTAATTTTTTTAAAGAAATTTGGATTGAACCCAGTCGGATCGAATAAAATAAAGTTTAAGTCGAGTCCAGATTAAGTCAGTAATTAAAAATTTTGAGTGAAGTCAAGCCTGGTAAAAAAAAAAACTGTTATTACCTATAAGCAACCCGATCTCACCCAATGCCACCAGTAATTGTATTTCCAGTCTAGAATTCAAATCTTAAATAATTTCAATAAAACTTCAAAGATGATTGTTCTTAAAAACCCCATCATTTTTTAGTAAGAGAAAAACAATTATATTTATATTAATTTAGAAAATACCAGAAATTTCATTAGAAGGTGCAATTGTGTAAATTCCCACCAAATAAAAATTTATCCTAAAAATGATTAGTGGGTATTATTATTAATATGAATATTATTATTAAAAATAATTTTGGGGGTGATGGTTGATATAGACCAGTCTCTCGAAGCAGTTGGACACATCCTCAGGCATGTGGTCCTACCCCACATGACACCAACAATTGCCAAGTGTTAGTTTTCTTTGATAATGATGTTGATGGGTACCCATAAATCTCACTCTCATAATAATTTTAAAACCTAAACTTGTATGATTAACACACCTCTCACACATGTCTCTCTCATTAACCACTAGTAGTAACTTCATCAAAGACATTGATCTCTCAATTAATTAAAGTATAACTCAATCTGCTTAACATGGTAATTATTTATTTAACTATTTAAAAGACAAGGTGCAATCAAGTTCCTATCAAAGGTCATCAGGGTTCTGCTCTTCTGGGGTCCACCAACTTTGAATTTGGATGTCTTCAACCGACCTCTAATTAGGAATTTAGTAAAGGGATTGAAATAGAATCATGAAGAGAAAAAAGAAAAAGAAAAAGAGATAATTCCTTGTAAGCTCTAAAATAAGCATGGTGGTTAGGAAAAGAACCCATTTGTCTTGTACTATAAATGAGCTTTTGATTGTGAAAAGAAAGATGGACGTTTGTGGCATCTTCTTTTATCATTTTTTTTTTACCGTAAATATTAGGAATACAACTAGGATTGTACGGATTGAGTTCTTTAAAATCCAATTCAACTTGAGTTGATATATTTAGAATTTGATCTCATTCAACTCAAATTCTCAATCCGAATTTCACAATTCGACCCGACTCGTATTTTGAACTCATTTTAGTCAAGTCGGATTAACTTATAAAATCCTCAACCCGATCCGATCCGAATATCATACGAGTTTTTGTCTTTTCAACCCGACTCGACCCATATGATTTCTTGGGTCGGGTCACACGGGTCGGGCCAAAACCCAACCCGAGTGGCAGCCCTATTAAATAGAATTGACTCAGCCCACTGCATTATATTATCCTCACGCAATTAAGATTGCACTACCTTGTATAGAGTATATATTTTTTTATATAATATAAGTATTTTCACTCTACATTTATCTAGGAAATAAGACTAGAGGTTGAGATATCGATTTTGAAAACCTATATATATCGGCTGATATTGTAAATATCGGTCAATATCTGATATATATTGTCGATATTGATACATTTTTTTTTTTTAAAAAAAGAAAAAAATAAAAGAGAAGAAAATATCGACTGATATAGAATTTTCAACCCCTGAATAAGACTAATTCCTCAAACATATGTCTTACTTTTGGTAGTGCTATAGGGAAAATGTCTGATGATATCCTTCCCTTGAAAGTAGCAAGTGCTTATATTTAATGTTATTGGAATGATTGTTAGTCCATCATTGGCTTGAGTTAATGTTCTTAAAACTAAAATATTAATTAAACCATTTTTATTACAATTTTATTTATTAAGTTCTGCAATTAGGTCAAAACATTTTGGAGAATTTTAAAGTATAACAATATAATAATATATTAAATTATTAAAAATTATATTGCAACTATGATTTTATAATAGTAAACCAATGAACATGGCACTTTTGGTGAAATAGAACAAGAGAAAAGATTAAAATATTAAAATTTATAATAGTATTTTGACAAACTGAATTGTCTTAAGAACCAAAATGTCAAAGGATGGTTTCAGTCCAAGCAGATCAAATTGCATAATTGAGTTCGATTTTTAAAACACCAATTGCAAGTATTAGGCCACTAATGTTCAATTTGGACATAGAAAGGTGCGGAGCAGATCTTGCAAACAATGATTCTTCTCCTCCTTAGATATTGAAAGATTTTGAAGTGAACTTTGGCCCCATCAACTAGAAATTGATGCTTTTAATTTTTTCTACTCCAAAAACAGCCATGGCCTCGTAAAATGATGGGTCACTGTTCAATAGGACATAGCTAACTAATTCCGTGAGGGACTCTAGACCTAATAAAATTTGATTTGTTATGAATTATTCGATTCAAATCTGAACATTTTAAATGTGTATATATTTAAAATTTTATGACTTGAACTTGAAATAGACATGAACTGTTTAACTCATTTAATAAATAAGTAATAGGTTAAAAGTTATTAATCTAAACTCAAAATCGACTTGACCCAATAGAACCCATTGTTAGGTCTACCTTAAATTAGACCGAACAAAATTTGACCAAACTTGATTATCTAGATTGAATTCGAACATTTTAAATAGAAATAGATTATAAAATTTAATAAATAAGTAAGTAATAAATTGAAAGTTATTTACCTAAGTTCAAATGAAACTCGATTCCATTGGGACTCACTAGGCTGTCTCAGATGGGTCCCACAGGGTCCACGTAAGTTCCTGTGAGGTTTTCGAATCAACGGTTTTGATGTCAAAGGAAGAGGCCCCACAAATTAAATTAATGATGTGAGGGCAGCAACGGGCAAAGAGATTGGACGGTTGGGATGAGAGCGTAATGCGGTTTTGACGTCGGCATCAGCAATAACATGGGAGTCACATGACATGTGTAAGAGGGATGTAGACGTGAACGGTGGACGTTGTTTTCCACTTAAAGGCCTAAACCCGTCCCTTCTCGGAATTAAACACTAGTGCTCCACCTGCCACGTCAGATTCAACCGACCCTTTATCTCTTTCGTTCTACTTCAATTGGTTAACCTCCCACTTCATGAGGTGAGAGATGCCAAGTTCAAGACTCTACGACCGAACTTGGTCTACCTTGAGATAGGGCTGGCCCTGAGCATAGATGGCGTAAGCCGATGCCTAAGGCCCCCAGACAGAAAGATCTCCCCATACTTAAACTCGTTGATGATATACCAATCACAAACCGCCTAAGGCTCTTTAGGGGTACAAAAATCTGTATCGGCCGATATATCGACTGATATTTTTCTCTTTCCTTCTCTTTTTTTTATATATCGGCCGATATAATACGGCCGATATGAAGCACTCTGAAACCGATATATATCGGCTGATACAATATGCATCGGCCGATATTTCGACCCCTGGGCCTCTTGAGATTTTAGGGGATCTCAGGGCCGGCCTTATCTTAAGGATAGTGAGTATCATCCATGAGAGTTTTACACTGAGTTTCCTACAATTTCTCACACGTAAATTCAAAAAATAAAACCTAAGTTTATTTTCTAATTATTACATTTAACATTATAAAAATATATTCAATGAATTTTATTTCTCTATATATTCCTAAATTCGACCATGACTATGAATATCGATGGATCTAATCTAATGATTAAAAATGTATTTGAGCTTAAATTTTGATTCTAAGATACTTACAACTATATATTTAATATGATAGGGTTAACTGATCCACAAAATATATAAAAAATTCATTTTCTACTATTTTGCCGGAATAATATTTTTCTACTGACCAAGGCCTTTTAAAGCACCCGACTAATTTAAAGCACCCGACTAATTTTTAGGACATGGATAAACCAAGAATTTAATATCGGCCGATGCGATTGTCGATATCGAGCAATATCCGATATATATAGCAGATATTGTTCGATATTGGTGGTTTTAACTAAAAAAAATAAGAGAGAAATTTTGCGACTGATATTTCAACCTTTGGTGTAAACCTCTTTATCCATACACACTAGACAGTTCTACGAAGAGTGGCCGAGTCAAGTGAGAATCGAACTCACAACTCTCACTTCTTAAAGTGAATTTCTAACCATCATTCTAACCTTTTTTTATTTTTAGCTAAAATAATATATTAGCATTTTCCAATAAGTCCTTGACATACATGAGATAAATAGATTTGACAATCACCCGTTAATCAAAGCTTTCCACCAAGTCAAGTATTTCTCAAGTGATTTCTAACTTGATCATCGAAATTTAAATCAACTTAATTTAGCTTAAGTTAAATTATTGATTAAACCAAACTTTTTCCATTTCGTGAACCTTCGCTTCAGTCTGCATTTTTCGGATAGCCGGGATCCAACCTTGATTTCCGATTTCAATGTCAACTCCGGTTTTGGACAGCCCATCTGGTTAGTTCAGCTATCACGGCTGGAAGTTTCAATACCAACCTTTTTGACAAATATCATTTATACTTTCTCGTTAATATTATTTAAATGCCATTAAGTTTCTCTTATGTGATCATTTCGTTAAATTTTTTTTTTTTAAAAAAATTGCATGTGAATGGCTCCAAGATGATATTATTGCTCCAATCATCATCATGGATCCATGAACTGTTTTAATATGGCACATGTAGCTCACAACTGTAACAGATTTACTTGGAGACTCACAAATGTCCAAGATTTTTCCCCCTTTTCATGTCATGAACAGGAGAGTGATGATTAAGATTCTGTTTTATGAAGTGTGAGTTTCGAATTCGATTCTCAATTCATTCTAAAGAGTCACTCTCTATAAAAAAAAATATATATATATATAAGAGAGAGAGTTTCTCTCATTCTCTCAAAGCAGAAAATGCACAGATGTCCGGCAAGGGTCTGTCAGTAAGAGTGCTAAATTGAGGACTGTTTGGTAGACTTCTTCAGAAATTTTCAGTGGAATTCAAAATCCAGAATTTATTGAATTTGTTTAAGGTGCTACAGATTTCTCTAAAAGAAATTTCAGGTTGGGAAAATTGGAAGCCAAGCTATTTGGTATGGTGCATTAAATAAGAATCTCAAGGTTCCCCTCCCCCTTATGTTTTCATGGAAAAGTAGAAAATTCCAGGCTGCTCAGAATGGGCAAAAAAATTCAAATATAAAATCATGGGGAGAATGCTAAAAATATTGCATGAACACATTGAATCTAACTGAGATGAATCAGGGGTGACCTTATAAAGGTGAAACCTGCACCTAAAACGATCTGGAGACCATTGTATATGCTTGACAACAAAGACTTCAAATTGGTTGGAATGGGCCAATGCCATTCATCAAGGGGATGTTTGCCAATTTTCTTGTGGAAATCAACACAGTAAAAAAAGTTATTTTTAGATGCAATCCATGTCATTCGACAGAGATCATGAAATTGATAGGCCTTATAAATCCGACATTTATGTTCTTTACGGTAAAAATTTTATTCTTATTGAAAATGAATTAACCATTATCGGGCAAAAAAAAAAAAAAAAAACTCCCCATTTTCATTATTAAATTTTTTGACCTCCCCCACCCACGAATTCCTAGAAAAAGGAGAGAAAAGTCTTGCTCTTGTGCTCTTGTGCTCTTGGCGAAGTGAACTAGTTCCTGGGAGCAAAAAGGATCTCATTTTCTTTGCCTTATTATTTTCCTTCATTTGGAAGATGAAAATCTCTCAAATACTATTTGCCATTTTTTGACTGGTTAGAAAATGTAGAACAAAGAAAATGAAACCCTTCCCCTTGTTTTAATAGACTAAGGGCTCGTTGCAAAAAAGAACTGAGTTGCCTACTTGATTATTAAAACTGTAGTCATCTGAATGTTTAAAGCTAATATTAAAAACAATCATATGGATAAGATACATACAGCTCAGTTAATATCTAACTCAAACAGGTTGAATGGACGAGAAACCGTTTAGAAAGTGGGAGACTTGGAATCAATTCCAAAGAAACTCTCCATGAGTTACATGGTGCCACATGGAACCAATAAGGGCTGATTCAAAGCACCCCATTGTTGGGTCTTGTCAATGCCCTTAGTATGGCCCATATGCAGTCTCTATATTGCTTGGATATTAATTCAAGCCTGACAAGCGGGGTCCGGTCTGAAACAAGTTCTGAAACTACAGGGGCCAGCTAAAACCTAGGTTTTACAACTCATCATGCTCTACTTTTAATTTGTACATGTCAAGGAAATTTCATATGACCCCAAGGAATTACGTCAACAACTATGTCATAAAAATGACATATACATCTACATGTAAACACCTTCAGAAACGCAAAGGTGGACTTTGTTCAGGTTATGGAAAGTAAATGGGCTCCCAACCTAGCTGTTCTACCGACTGACCCGAAAGAACCACTTAAAGCATGATGAACTATAGCAGTCAATCTCATTTTTTCTTGGGCCAAAATGGGCCGAAACATTTGGCTTTGGTGAAAGTCCAAAACTAAACACTCTCTTGTAATTTTTCCATCTTTATTTTGGGCATTAAAGTCAATTTCAGTCCATTTCGGCCAAAACAAATGAAACAGGTACATTTCAGCCAAAAAAAATAGACGTATTTTATTTATTTTGATGCTTATTATTAATTTAATCAATTTGCAGGAACAAATCTGGTGAGACTGCCAAGGGTTTTACATTTTGATGGTTTTCCTCCAAGAAACCCAAACACCAGCAATATATATATTTTTTTTCATCTATAATTTTCATGAACAAAATCATTTATTTGTTAGTTGTCTATGTAATATCAACTGCATCAAGATGGTAAGGCACTCTAGAGGGGAGAGAATTTGGTTGATGGATCAGAATGAGCAGCAGAATGGGCCACATTCATTGAAGAATTCAACAAAGATAAATGCAAAGCCTGGAATAGGACAAAAACCACATCCAAAGCCAATCAACTGCTCTTTGTAACACAAAATATAATACTATAGGGGCTAATATTCAAAAAATATTTTAGCCAATGATAACCATTGCCATGATGGAAGCATGCCTAAAACTCAAGTCCACATTCAATGCTAATGAAGAGATTGGTGAATTGTGCCACAAACAGTTGCACCATTCTTCCTGTCACACAACCAAGAAATTGGAAATTGAGATTGAACAGTATGAGCTCCAATTGGTAATCCAAAATGCAAATAAACAAAGTACAAATACTGAACAGAGGATAGGGAAGACAAACATATTAAAAAACTAGGGAGCAACTTAGTACTAGATTCTGATAAATTTCAATACATAGGTGCAACTGTAGAAAAATACAGAGGATCTGATTGGGATATAGCAATTGGATGGCAATTAGACCTATAATGCTATACAAAGTTGAATGTTGAGCAATGATGAAAAGACAAGCAAATAAAGTTGTAAGAAAAATAAGATCTTCATGAGAAGATGGAGTATAGAGTAAAATTAAAAGATAGAAGTTGAAATGTATTTAATTAGAGGAATCTTGAAGGTAGTCAAATAGACAAGATGGGGGATGTCATATAAGATGGTTTGGAGACTTGCATAGAAAACCAAGAATTGAAGGGTTACTAGTGGAATGTACTATGAGAAGACAAGGCTTATAAAAAGTTGAATTTGATGAAGGAAAAGACTTGGATATACCTATACAGACACGTGTGAATATGCATTTGAAACCTCTCAGTTGTATGTGGATGAAAGTACATCCTCATCTCTTATTGGTTGGTGACATTAACAATGTGTCGACGTCAAAATAGATAAGAGAATCTTCTGTTGATTTTTATATCAATGCAAGACATGTTGATGTACAGAAGAAAGCCTCATGAATGGATTTTAGTTCATATATGATACTACAAATCACAAAGTATTTGTCAAACTCAAAATATGGATTATGTCATTTTTTTAAGCCGAATGAAGTGTTAATCAACCAAAGAACAAAGCTAAGTATATGATGGCTACAACACTAAGAGTAATGAATAATATGATTTTTCATGGGGAGGAAGAGAAATGACTAAGCCAAGAAGCTGACTCCAAATATATATATATGATAATACTTATGCTAATGATGATATACATATGCATATACAATCTTTGGGCAAAGATCATCCTAGGCACCAGTGCTTAAGTTTTAATTAAGAACACCTAGGTGGGCCACCTAATGCCCCATGGTAGGTGGGTATGAAACTCATGGATTGTATATGTTGCCTTTAAATTATAAACTTAAATCATATAAGTCATGTTTTTGGGAGTCCAACAACTCAACCTTGTCAAACACTGGAAATTGATAGCGTTAGATCAATAGGCTCTAAAACTCAAATTGGTGTCAAATTGAATATAGACGCATTTCACAAGAAATAGGTTAGTGAGGGGATGCAATCAATGAGCCCATTGTGGGCCCCACAATGCACTGGTGCTCAAATGACAACTTGGACACTAATCCTATATACATATAATCCAATCTTATAGATACATTACTAATACAATCTTGTTACTGTTTTTTATTACAAAAAAGAATCTGGACCAAAGTAGATCGGATGGGGAACAACAACCTGGCACATTAGCAACTTAATAAAAAGCTCAACCTTGTGCAGAAATAATTCCCATCAGAAGTCATGATTTCCTTGTTTCAATTCCAAATAGAAGAAAAATCAATTTTCCCATAAAGTAGATAATGGCTTTTGCAATACTAATCAATATGCAGCCTTGGTATTTCATGTATTCTAAATGAAAGATCTATCTTGTTTCAATGAGAAGCTGGAATCTATCAAGCGCTCCAATCCTTCAATACCATGCCTACTAATAATATCAAATATGTCTTTCAACTTACATAAATAAGAGTTGAATGATACCAATCAATATTCAGTAACTTGAGAATGAGAGCGGCATAATTTCTTAATAAAAAAATCAGTCTGGAAACTGAACTCTCCACCAGCTAAAGGATAGTGAGCATCTTAATACAAACTATGCTTTCCTTCAGAGTCATTCTCAGAGACCTCTGCAGCAGCCAGCCAAAAGACAATTGCATGTAAGAGTTCAAGCATATTTAAGTATAACAAGAATCAAATGAAGCATCACAGATAAACACTAGGTGCTATTTAATAAATGAAAGTTGTTTTCAGATGAATACAATGTAATAAAACGCATTTCTTTTCTTTTTGGAATTAAGCAAGTATCATATCAGAAGAATTTCAGGCAAGATGACAAAAAGTCAAAAACAATAAACCGTTAAAAACAGATCAAAATGAAATTCAGGATGCTGACAAACTATATAAAAACAGCTTCATTTATCTAATATAATCCTATAATAATGCATTCGCAAATGGGTTAGGAGGAAAATTGCAATATACAAATGGTAACTAAGAAAAGCAATATTTTGGGGGATCTTTTTTATTTGAAAATGGAAAAGGAAGAAATTACATGAAAGGTAAAAAGAACAATTTTATAGAATGAGTGCATCACAAGTTCTTTAATTCTAATCACATCTTCTCAAAACAAAAAGTGCCAACTCTCTCTCTCTCTCTCTCTAGGCCTGCCAACCAACCATACAGCCAAGACAAACCGAACTCAAGTCATTCTAAAAACAGATTAGTAGGAAGAGATAACCCTTGTTTACTCATCCACCCTAGAATTTGCTGATCTAGGAACATGGGATACAATGAAACCATGCACCCTTATAAACTTCCTGAAACTCAACCATGTCCAAGAACCTACATGGACAGGGACTGCCTTTCGCCCAGGCAGTCACCACCATAGAATCACCTACCAAAATGTCCCCATGAGCCCCAAAAGTTTCCCATCTCTAGCACCCCTCTCCAGAGGGCAAAGAGCTCAGCTTCACCAGCAGAGCAGGCTGGAAGAGTCCCTGCATAAGAAATCAAAGAAGATCCGAAACTGTCTCTAATTAACACTGTCATACCCATCTTTATAGCACTCTTTCATACAGCTCCCATCAAAATTTAATTTCAAGTAACCTGAATAAGTCAAGATGTCAGACAGAAAAACCTTGACGGCACTTCTTTACTCCTCTTTTAATTTCCCCTGATGATTTGGCTCTAGGATAGCACCAAAGTACCTAAATTTCTCATACTATGATACTTAAGTCATTTTCAATTTTAATTAGTTCATCTTCCTCTCTCAAAGCAACCAAATCTACGCTCCATATATTTAGTCCTTGTCCTCCTAATTTGAAACCATTTAACTCGAAAGTTTTTTTCTCCATAATTTAAATTTAACATATAGCTAATGTTTTCTCTCACTGACTAATACTGCCTCATCTACAAACAACAAACACCATAAAACTTCAACTTGAATTTTTTATATTAAGTTGTCCATAACAAAAGCATATAGTCTTAAACCATACCCCAGTGAAACCCAACTCCAACTGAGAACTTTGTTCTCTCCACACGTTTTTTTTTTTGAACTAATGATTGCCCTTCAAAAATGTCTCATATAATATTGAAACATCCATTCGGGATGCATTTTCTCTCAAGTGTTCTCCAAATTAATATAAAATCATGGGCACTTTTTTCATTTTCTATCTAACTTTTGCATGAGTTGTCTCAACAGGAAAATGTGTTTTGATGTTGATCGACTTCTAATAGAGCAAAACTGGATCTCTTATTACTAGATTACATCTTAGGCATTGCTCTATCAATCTCTCCCACAGTTTAATAGTATGGAGCACAATAATGAGAATCTCTTTTATTCTTAAAAAAGGGGACCACAGTGCTCTTACACCATTCTACGGGCAATCTTTGGTAATGAAACTTCATTAATAGTAAGTTGACAAATCATTTTTAATTTAATCCAATAAAACCCATACTTCTACAGAAATACCAGTCGGTCCTAAAATTCTTTTTTCCTTAATTTTAGCTAAGGCTATCTTCTGTTTAAGATATTTTAGGGATAGGGTCATCAAAACTATCAATTCACATTGCAATCCAAAATCCAGAGTTAATCATCCTTCAATTTATTTTGTTACATGGTCATTGTCAAGAATATAATTGTATTTGATAAGTCTTATTTCCTTGTCTTTCATTAAGACTCTTTGATTTTCATATTTAATGCACCTCACATGACCAAGGTCTCTAGTTTCCCTTTCTCTTTTCTTTTTTCTTTTTTCTAAAAGGTTTCATTTCTCTTATCTAATAAGCTTGTAAATAACTAAATACCCTTTTTCCCCTTCATTTGCTCCCAAATCAAGCATACAAACTATTAACAATGAAAATGGAGGGGGAAAAACTATGAATTTTAATCTAATTATGGTTTTAAATCAAGATGAAATCTAATTGGAAAGGGATACCACAAGGGGTCGTATATGTAAGACGGTAGGGTGCAAATGGGGCCATGAACCCTACGAGGGTTGGAGCTCATGTTGGTTATATGTACTTAATGCCCGAGTGAAAATCTTTGTGTGCTTGTGTGTTTCAAATAGGGATTGCAATGGGTAAAGTTCATATAGCCTTAGGTTCGAGTCATCAACCCATTTATTTTGAAACCACAACTCAACCAACCATTTATAAATGGGTTCAAATTACGACAACCCTTTTATTAACAAATTAACTTCCTCAACCAAAACCATGTTTTCACAAGATAGGTTCAAGCTCCCTTGGATAGTTATTTCATGGATTATCAAGTTAGGTTGAGCATCTCATTTATTTTTAAACCCTCAACCAAAATCCACCCATTTATTGATCGACTTTAGTTGAGTCAACCAATGTACTCAACTTCAACCCTAATTTTCAAGGTTGGTTTCAGGTCAATAAGAGATTGCAACCACCAATTTCTAATAGTCCCAATGGGTTTTACTTTTAGTCATAAATTTGCATTCTACGTTTCACCAAAAAAAATATCATTCTACAAAATAAATTTATGCAACTAAATTTACAAACCATTCACAAATATTAATTGATCAACATCCAGAGGATCTAAATCCCACCCTTCCATGGCTTAAAATTTCTGGAATGTTGACTCATATTTGTTTAAAGAATTGATATGAAAAGGGCACATTCCCCCATATGCATATGAATTTGCCTGAAATTTTTGGTCAACTTGAATAAAAAACTTAATTTCCTCTCAGACCTACAGATTTTCGCCTTTATATTTTTGTTATATCAGCAACAAGATGATTCCATTGATGCAATGAGAAACTTGAAAAAAATCTATATCGTGTAAGGTTGTAAGTCGATAGACATCAAAATGTCATACATGTATAGTAAATGTACCATTGTTCACAAAAGAACCTCAATCATATTCACCTTGTCTATCGATTGACAAACCATCTAAATCATCATTTTCACTTCTAAATATGTTGCCAAAAGACATCAACCAACTCCAAATATCTCTCATCTGATCCAACACATAATCCAAACGCCATAGCACTATTTCTTCGCCTTGTCTACTTTAAGTCTCCAAAAAAATTTAGAGGTATTTCCCATTATCTATTATCAATTGCACAATCAATTGAGTAATTAAAAATTTCATTTCCTAATTTTTCTCAAAGATTGTTAGATTTTTTTCTATTCCTATTACTCTCATATCCAATTCTCCATATTGGTTGTCAAAATTTCCAAGTCACCCTCTGAAAACAAATCAAATTCCAACTTGTAAGCCATAAAAATATCAACACCTTTTTATCATTAAAAAAAGCACACCATATCAACACTTCTTTTCTCCATTGACTTTATTCAGGAAAACTACTATTTTCTAAAGAAATACTATACTAACAAATTTCTCTTTTTTTTTTTATCACTTGACATCTTTCATCTTATAAAATAACAAAATCCTATTTTTGGATAGATAGCATGTGGTGGGTTACCCAACCACCAAAAATAAGGACCGAAGTCATTGTTAGCCATTTGGTTCGAGTATTGGTAGTTAAAAGCACATTGACTAGTTTTCAATTTGACTATGATTTCATTGTCTTGGAATGATGGCTAGCAATGGCCTTTGGCCCCATCATTTGATAGGTGAATAATGCAACAATGCCCATTATATCTTAAGGTGCCACATGCCATGTGTCACAAAAGAAGTTTCAATTATTTCACTAAAATGACAAATACGTGTTACATTAGCAAGGTCATTTTACCTAGATCATTTCCAGCCAACATTTTGGCCTTTATAAAATTGTTGAATCATATTTGAATTACTTATTGGGAAATACAAAGTGCTAGTTATGTTACTAACTATTTTTATGTCTCCTAAGAAAATTCCTTCTCCCAGCAGACTAGTCACCTTGATCATGTAAAAGGATTCTCATACCACTAATCTCCACTATGAATTTTTTTCTCTATGAAGCTATCCTTTCTCAAAGAGGACATAAGAGTGGTTCTCGATCCATCTGAAGTTCAATTTCTATATTCTACACTCGAGTACGAAAAGGAGATCTAAACTAGAATAGGCTTTGAGAAATGGGTCAGCATTAAACCCTTACCATTTTGGATTTTCCCTAGGCCATTGGTTAGAACCTCCTATCTACCCATTTCTTATCTTTTACCAACATATGCATTAGAGATGAGACAACTTCACTCATCATTTCCTCATGATATAAATCTTTTGAATGGTAATATGACTTGAAGCTACAACTTTTGAGGTTGCATAAGCACTTGCCAACTTTGCTACAAGCTCTTGTCATTTCGTTTTCCTTGCAATGTGACTTACCAAGTCTTGTGAAACAATTGATCCCCCAATTTTTTCCTTCTTTTCAGAAGGTGAAAGATATATATATATATATTAAATAGAAGAAAAAAGGAACAAGGAAGAAGAGCTCTAAGAAGGCCTTAAACTTAAGGTAAGAAACGGTAAATAGAACTAAATCAAAACCATACAATCAAGAAGCCCCATCCTTGCCTTTTCGAACTGAATTATCTACCAACGAGTTTGTCTCTCTTGGAGTAGACGACATTCAATGACCATCTCAAACAAGTAAATCTAGAATCTAGTCAATCAGATTTGAAAGCTTCCATAGATATGATCCCAAGTAAGAGCACCACTGCAAGTGATAAATCACCTTCAATAATCAGTGATAGCCATCACCATGAGCCACTTGCAACTTGCAATCTTGGAGAAAAACTTTGACCTCTACCTCATTCACATTCTCACAAAAAGTGGAAATGGAAAAGGACGAGAGAATTCAATCTGTTGAATCATGAACAGTACACCCTATACTTGCAACTCATAATCTCATCAAATTTTGGAATTTCGAAAAGCTTTTTGCAGACCTTTGGTTTCATAGCATATGCATTTAAGAACCTACTAAACCATCAATTTCTATCAAACTACTTCGGTCATGAGGCATCATATCGACCATCAGATTCTGGGAACACTCAGATTTTAGTTTTGCTTGGGAACATGTCAAAACACGAGCAACATGTGAAAGGGTGATACAGCCTCATGTAAAAACACAAGCAGCATGTGAAAGGGTAATCCGGACTTCCATGTGACCATGCATACCCCTCTCTCTCAAATGATCTTTCCTAACTTTTTATCTACCCACACCAACCCTTCATCTTCCTCCTCTTCGTCCTAATCAAGTATAGGAAAGTCCAACATCGCCACTTTTTTTATATGTTGAAATATGTCGCTCTCTTTCTCAATTGATCTCTTTGATTCTCGCTTTGCCCCTTCTCTCTTTCTATAGTCAATCCACTTCCACCTCCCTCCTTTAGCTCCACTAAGTGTAAATTGCTTCACACCATGACTTATTTGGGGGTTTCTTTTCAGAGGTGTCATTCCATTTAACCCATTACATGAGTTACTCAGTTGATTTCACTGCTTTCCATTTTTATCATCTGTCAGATGCCCCGGTTGTATTAAAAGGCATTGTGACTTGCATTCAATTCTAATGAAACCAATGTTGTGAAAATCGAATCATTATACATCTTGAACCGCAAATTGTGTATCGTTAACTGTAGAATCGTAAAATTCATAAATGTTTTCTAAAAAAAATTAATATATGAAGTAATGTAAAATATATTTAAAAGGTAAAATGTGAATAATTTTCGAACTCTCTTTCAATATCAAGTGAATCTTATCTAATTAATTCATTAGAGCTCAAATTTTAATGTTCCACCTGCCAAAAGTATAAAACTAGTATATAATCCAAAGTATACTGTGAAAAGGTCAATAATGAACTAAAAAATCCAAAGGTCTTAAATGCTCAATACTGAAGCCTTAAAAACTATCGAAACAAAGGGCTTTGCTTTCACATTTCAAATAACTCCATAATTCTATTATTTATGAGAATAGTAAGATTTGTTAATAGATATGAATCATTCATCTTATAATATCGTAAGATACAAATTGTATATCGTAAGATTTCAACGACAATGAATGAAACAATTTTCCATAAATTGTGCATTTCTTTTCAATTCTTGAGAAAATTGTTACAAGAGATGAGATAGAGAAATGGGAAAATCTAAGAACAAATCAAAAGATATGGGTGATGGATTAAAAAAAAAGAAGGAAACATGGGTCTTTTCAAAGGTATTCAAAGAGAGATTTGAAAAGAAGAGGTGTGCAAAGCAAGATATGAAAGGCATTATTTGCCTTTATTCCATGCTGCCTAAATGCCCATGTTTTCAGCCTTCTTGACAGAGGAACAGAAATTCAACTTCTTCTTGCATCTGACAGTCTATATCCTAGCTTGCGAAAGGAACTATCGTCGTAATGCTGAGAGCTGACCTTCATGCAGACTTTGTTTTGTGAGGTCCATAATTGATCCAATGAATCCATTCCAGCCCCCCCTCCTCTCTTCCCTTTTCTAGAATTGTACTATACCAATTTGACTTTTAAAGCTTGTTGATTTAACACAGTGAATTTCAACTATTAAATAAAGATAAAATTTTATGAATCTAAAAAAATAGTTTCATTTATCCAATCAAAATCAATTTTTATAGGCACCATATACACGTAAAGACCTTTCAAAACCTCCCATTTTTGTGTGTCTATGTGGGCCCACTAGATTGTGTACACGGAATTCCATGAGACATTGGTCTTAGGGGATCCGAACTATATGGCTATGGAAACTCTAAATTTCCAGAGATTGTAAACTTCACTCTCCAGAATATTAGAATTAGAGATTTCAACATAATGTTCAACAAGTAGTTAATTAGGACCGAATATGTTAAAAACTGGGAGATTCTCATTGATAAAGAAGCATAGAGTGGAACCTACCTTTATAAATATAATTCGTATAAAGAGATTTCCTCCTCAAAATGATCATTTTGTTGGAATCACTTTTCATCTATCACACAGCCTAAGAGTCCAGGTTGTCCATTTCCACAACAAAGGCTCAACAAAACAAGTGTGTCTCTTCTCTTTCTGGTCATTCCTTCTACAATAGCAGACCTGCCTTTATCCACCTAAGCCTACATCTTTCATGTGTGCATGGAACCATAGAACCTTAGAATTTAGCACATCACATTCCTTGTCTCAAGCGACAATGATTGTTCAGAATGAATGATGCACTCATTTCCGCATGTCTGAATTTTGCTTTATTGTGGTATTTCCTAGTGTCAATTTTTTCTAGCATCATCTTGATAAATGCTTTTAGTACAGTTGGCAAGTATCCATTGTCACAAAACCAACGATGCAGGTATAAATCATATGTGTCAGATTCAGAATCAACCCATGGAAAATAATCAAATTAATAGTGCCAACTCCAGATAGATAGGATAAACAGCCTCAATGATGATGATCTCGAAATTGTGTGTGTGTGTGAGAGAGAGAGAGAGAGAGAACATACCTTTACAACTTTTCATCTGTTGAAAACTAATTTGAAATCTAACTAAAACAATGAAATAGGTATCACTTGGTTGTTTTAAGCAAGTTTTGCGTACTAGTGTGATTTTTCATGTTATTTATTTATTTAAATGTACGCAAAATATGACGCGTTTTTTCGATGTTTTGGGATTCGCCAAGTATAATACCTAGTATCAAACGAGAAGTGAACATCAAGGAAGACAGAGTGAAAGGAGCGATTGCAGTATAGTACCTGACTTTCTTAATGAGAATGGAGCGGAGCTTGCGGGCGAGGTCCTGGGATCGGATGCGGCGTTCGAGGCCCTTGCGGGCCAGGATCCGCTTCTCGGAGTTCTTGAGGTGACGGGTCGGTCGCCGGGTTATCAGGCGCTCGATGCCGCTAGACACCATCTTCCGAGTCATGATCGACAGCGCCTGCTCTAGGTTCCCGTTTCTCACCTGAACCCTAATGCCTCGGCACCATTGCATCTGCTGCTGCTGCTGCTGCTGAATGGCCGGAGCCCCATTAGCAAAAAGGGCCGTCCGCAACTGCCGAATCAGAGCGCTCATTATGCAACTTGAAAAGAGAAGAAGAAAAAAGAATAAAAATTTGCCTGCTGGGCTTCCGGACGATTTTTCTCCTCTTTCGATCTTCTCTTTGTGCTTGGCTGTGGCCTGTGGATGGTTTTCTGGTTTGGTCAGTGGGTTTTTCTTTTCCCTACAAACGATTATGATTTATCTTTTTAATATTAAAAATTTGTCAAAAATAACATAAAAATGCAAGAAAAATTTTGCTATTGGATTTGGTTAATTTAAATATTTGATAATTTCAAAAATTTATATAAAGTAGAAAAAATATTTTTTTTTAATTAAGTTCAAGAAGTTAGAAGGATTCATTCCAACTTTTTGTAATATTATCTAAAAATATAGAAATTTATAAAATAAATGGCTAAAAACAAAAGAATCGAGTTTTAGATTAAACTTGACGAGTTTGAATATTCAGACTCATATTTTATGTTATATTTAAATATCGAAAAAAATTTATATACCTATTTTAGAATAAAATAATTTAAAAAAATTGCTATCTTTTAGTTGTAATTAAAATTTACAAAATCTTTAAAAATTAATAATATTTTTTAGGTTTTCTGTAAGACTTTTCAGCGTTCTGATTTGCAAGACTATATCGCATTTTAACCATTAAGTAGATTTTGCAATATTTGGCATTAGGATCTAATTATGTTGTAGTTAATATTTCATCCATGTGAAGTTAGAAATTTACAACTCAAATCTAAGAATAAATTGGTTTTTACATATATTTTTATTTCATTTGTATTTATTATATTGTAATTTTTTTTACCAAATTTGGCACGTTGAAGATCGATTGCAGAAAGTGATAATTTTTTGTAATTATATAGATTTTGAGAGTATATTTTATTTAACATGGATCGTGGTCTCAAAACATTAATTATATTGTGGTGTATCTTAGTAATGTAATTTCTTAACAACTAGCTAATTAATCTGTTGATAATCAAATGATGTAATTCATTAATTTTAATTTCAGTGGTAGATTAGAAGAAGTAGGTATCATTATGTAGATTTAATCTGAAACTATTTAATAAAATATTTTGAAACATAATCTAATTGAATATATTTTTTAGCAAATGTTTATGCACCTAATTTTATACTATATTTATTTATCTTACTGTCCATTCATCTCACAATAGCTGTATTAATTTCTAAAACTATTTTTAAAAATACTAAGATATAATTCATTACAGTGTCATGATACAGTTCGTGTTGCTACCTTCACATAAACAAATTTAAAGACGGTTTGGTCATTTCAAGTCTAAAATGGTTGTTGAAATTTTTATAATTATAAATTCACTTCTGAATTTATCAACATTATTTTTCGCAACTCAAAATCTTTTTATTTGCATTAAAATTATCTAATATCACTTTATGGACCATCTTTTGCAGCTCCCTCAGTCTCCCAATGTTCATAGGGGCATGGTAAAATTCATAAATTTATAAATTTTTTTTTTTGAATTTACGTGTGGAAAACTGTGGGAAACCGAGCGTAAAATCTCCACGAGTGATACCTACTGCCCTTCGAACACACCACGTGAGCCATGGAGATTCGAACCTCGCACCTCCCACTTCCTGTGATGGGTGATTACCCATTGAAATTGTTAGAGATTTCAAATTTTTAAAATTCCCATCTCACCTCTCCAAGTAATATTCCTAAAATTCAATTCGGATATCAAAAAAATTACTGCTGAAAATCATGTGAAGCAATTCCATCAATGATGGATCCACATTCGAATCTTAGTGCAGACATAATGATGTGATTGCTCATTTTTCATTTTTTCTTTATGTATGTGAGTTGTTAATTTCTTTTTTTTTTAATTTCATAAATTTAAATTTTATTTAATAAGTGATATAAGAAAAATTCATACACTAATTTATTTTAGCTTGTTTTTAAGCTTTAGCCCCATTAAACATTTTTAAAAGCACTTAGTCTAACGAAGAATGATCTAAGGAGCCAAAACTGTGAGTTGTGACACTTTCCACACACTAACCTAAGGTTCATTCTCAGCATGCTCTGACTCATTATTTATCACAGCGTGACACATTCATCTCTCAGCTTAAATTAACCCAGTCAAGATCAAGAACACTCCCCTTCCATTAATAATTCAATGAACATTGTGGCTCTGGATATCAGTGACACCATTTCTAATGGACTTCCAACCTCCACCAGCTTCCACTAATTGATATTTGGCAAAAAGTATATTCCATATAGCCTCTTACCGAGGGCGGAAATCGGATTGGGTCAGGTTTCTTAAAACCCAATCTGACCCAAGTTAATATTTTATAGAACTCGACCAACCCAAAATTCTCGACCAGGCCTTATCCAAATTTTAACCCGAATTCTTACTCGGCCAGTATTATGAACCCATTTTGACCTAATTTTAACCGGACTGGATCGAGTTAACTTGTAAATTTTCCAATCCGACCCGAGTTTCAACCCTAACTCTTACCTGTCATCAATCCTCCCAAATGCCACTTATCCGAGAGAACTTTCTTGACAACCCCTAAGCATTAACTTCATAGGCCTGCAAACCATCTACTTATAAACAAAAGCAACCTATTTTGAATTGCAACAATTACCAAGTATTCAAGAACCAAAAATGTACTACAGTGGGAGACCAGATAATACTGATTCCAAGATAGTCATCCTAACTCGTACCACCTAAGGGTAATTTCTTTTTTTTTTCTTTTTTCTGGTGAGCAATCTGAAATCCTTTAGCACTGAATTCCAATGTTTCTTTCTGTTTTTATATTAAAAAAAAAATAAGAATCTCAAAGAATTATGCCCATACAAAGGGGAAAACCCCACACAGACACACATACCACCTCAAAATTAGTAACAATAAAGACAACAATAAGAACGATGATCAAAATTTTGATTTGAGCATTGGACCCAACTCAAACTTGCCAATTTTCTCAATCTAGCTCAAAAAAAAAACCAAAAGTCTCACCTGCAAATTGCATAAGAGACCTCCATGAAGATGTCATCCAATTCTTTGCAACCAAGTAGAAAGAAAGGAAAGAAGGGATCACCTTGTCCATTTCCTCTAGAGGCCCTAGGAAACCTTTCAAGAACTGTCCCCGAGAATAAGAGATGCAATGAAGATATACACTCCATTATCCAATTCATCCATCTATTACAAAAGCCCATTCACTCATTCAGTACAAAATGCTTGACTACTCTTAACCTATTGGCAAAGACCTCAATATGCATTGGCAAAGCTCAATCTCTAGATATTTTAATAGATTGGACATTACATTGCTAAGTTAGAATGAATTATATCGAATGGAATGTAACTAAGCAGGCTTGTCATTGTGCCCTGATTATCTTTTCAGGTTCAAGACCCATCTCAGAGTTTGATTTCCAACTGCTTGCATTATTGTCTCTAGTTTATGGATTTTAGAAACAAAAGGTCATTATCTTTTCAGGTTCAAGACCCATCTCGATAATTGTAGAGGGATTGTGTTTTTCAATAATTGTAGCAGTAATGAAGGAATGTTCCAAACAGTAGGATTTCAATGTTAGTATTTTCAGATACAGACAAATAATAGGATTTAAATATATTACAATTCTCAAATGCTACCAAACAGAACGATTTCAGCCTGGGACTTTAAATGCAGGATTTGAATTTGTCACCATTCCATCTAAAAGCTGCCAAAAACACCCTTAGCTAGAATTTTGTAAATTATTAAGGAGGCAAATAGGGAAAAAATCTTTCATAGACACAATATTTCCCCTCAAAGATCAACACAACCAATTTCTCTTGACTGGAAGCCTCCACATGAAATCCTCAAAGAAATCACCATATCCTCTTTTACAAGTTCCGAAAGGTTTTAATGAAGCCTCATCACCAAATATCTCCAAAGTTGCCCATATTTATCTTCCATGAATTTATTTTCCCATTTGTTTTCTCAGGGCACTAAAGATTGATGGATGGTTATCAATCAGCATATAGGTTATACAAATGGAAAAGAATTAATCTCCTCAGCTGGTCCTCCCTGGGATGATCATGCTATTTTGGCAGAGTCGCACACAGCTTGGACTCTCTCTCTCTCTCTCTCTCCCTCCCTCCTTCAGTCACAATAGCAATTACATTTTCAGGAATTAAGTTAAACTTGTTACATGAACATAGAACAATGGTAGCATAACATGTAAATGTCAAGCAGTATTTAGACAGTAAACAGAAGGTTGCATTTACTCCAGATAACAACTCCCAATCTTATTTGATGATAGCAACATGTGATCTTGCCACACAAGTATGTTTGGATGTTGCTCTCCAAATAATAGTCGGTTTAATTACTTCACTAGAAAGAATGGTATCTCATTCTATAATGCATTTGAATTGATGATGATTTCAGGTACACGTTAGTGAGCTTCATTACCAACAGTATGTTAGAAAACACCATACAAAATTCCAAATTTACATTTATCTGATTTCTATACATGGGCAGACTGAAAAAAGAACATTACCTACTCTTTAGGTCTACTATACACAGAAACACCTCCCTTAAGCAGCTGAATTGCATTGAAAATCTTCCGACGAGGCCCAACAGCATTTATACCCATCTCTTTGAGGTCTTCAAATGTTAGCAAGGGCAGTGCTTCTTCATCCACCTCATGCATCTCAAACAGACAGGCATACTTAGCAAATCCTAGGTCCTCCAACCATCCCCTAACACTATTTACAGGAACACCACCATCACTCATCTTATGGCCTTCAAAGTCTTTTTTATCCAAACCATTATTTCCTTTGTATTCATTTCCCATAAGAAGCTCATCTGAATCACTGCACGCTAGCTTCTCATAAAGGGGTTTGACATTTCCATTCATGAAGGCATTTTTGCTCTTGTCTGAAGTGTCATAATCAGAATAATCTTTAAAACTTTCATAGGTACAAGCATTGTGCACTCCAAAACCATCACCTCTGTAATCTTCTCGAGTTTCATTGTTGAGTTCATTGGGACTAATTCTGTCACTCCAAAATCTGTGAACAGTAACACTGCCTCTTGTGTTTCGTCCCCGGCGTTTTCGGGTTATCATTCCAAAGTCCAATTTAGGTTTGCACACAACAGTTTCAGGCATAAGCGTGAATTTGCTCACCGGTTTACATGAATTGGGGTTCCAATTCTCTGAATTATGTGCCTCGACAGAATCTTTTGCTGAGATTCCTGGATCTGAAATGGAGAAATCGGGTTCATGTGCCAAAAATCTGCAGCTGGGGTGAAAATATGTTTCTTTGGGTTTTACCAGCCCTTGCTTTGGCCGTTTCTCTTCCCAACTTTCTTTAAGTTTATGAGAAATACCAAAAGAGAGAGCTGCAGAAACATCTCCTATCTCTCCTAACCGAACATTTGGACGCCGCTGCCTCTTTGAATTCACACCAACAACCAACATATCACAAAAAGTTAAAAGCTAAGATTCACAGCAAAGCTCCAAACTGTGGAAACCCAAACCAGATTTCCAATTCCAAAGGGAGAGCCCAAAGGGTCAAAATACCCAAAACTAAAAACTCTCAGTGCCTACAAGTGAAACACTCAAAACCCAGATAAAGCCCCAAAATTATAAAAAGAAAAAAGAACTGACAATTCAGATAGGAAAGCCCCCAAAAACTAATCCAAAACAATCTTCTTCAGAAAGATTAAATCCATCAGATGCCCAAAAATAAAACATACTAGAACAAGCAAATAAAACCTTTTCTTGGATGTAGAGATTGGAAAGGAGTACCTATCTAGTGTATGTTGTTGAGGTTATGATGCCAATGATGATTGATGGAAGGATGTAGAAGCAGTGATTTATAGAAAGCAGCCCATTAGAAAAGGGATATTTTGGTTTCTTTCCTCGAATGGGTGGGTATCATTAATAAGGAAAAAAACAAAAAAAAAGTGGAATTCATGAAAATTTGGTTTGTTGGGAGTAGGATGAAAGCTTCTGTAAACGACTTTGGTAAATTGGGGTTCGAGAAAATTGTAGAGGAATCAAGAATGATTCTGGAATCAGGATCACTATACAGCGGCCGCTCCTAGTTCTGCTCTACGGTTAACTCAAAGTTAAAAAGTAATAATAATTAATAACTACTAAAACAAGGACACATGCTATTTGTTTTCGCCTTGGTGGTGTTCTAGTGATACAATACATGTATACAGAATTATTATTTTCAATTTTTTTTAGATGACATGATAAGTAGTGCTTTAAGACTCTGTTCAGTGGACCAGTTTAATGCGGGTTCAATTCTTGCGGGTTCAATTCTTACCGTTATTGTATGCAGTTTAAATATTTTGAGAACTGTTTTTAATATAAATCTTTACTAAATTATTTTGTTATTTATAATTGTAATTAGTAGTTCAATTGATTGACTCCAGTCTTAAGAAGTGGGAGGTTGCATCTTCGAACTCCCATAACCTAACTTTAGTGTATTCTAGGGGCATTGGGCTCACCGATAGAGGTTCTATAATTTCTTATATTTTTTATATTTTGTAATTCACATTTTATATTTTATATTTTATAGTTATTTATATTTTATTATAGGTAGCGATCCTCCCACATGCATTTTGGGTAACTCGACATGGGAATTAGTGGTTTTCCCATTTTGCCCTTCATCTTCCGTACCGAAAAATAAAAAAAGAATTGAATGTCAAAAATAAGCTCGCCAAAATGGGAAATCGGCTCACAGTTGAGGAAGGAACCCGGCTCGCCGTTTTGGAGTGTTACCGGCAAGCCGATCACTCCAAGACGGCAAGTCAAGTTCATTCATCACCTGTGGATTTTTCGCTTGGATTTTCAAACGAGACTGTTTCTCGACCGATTTTTACAAACAAGGTATTAAAATTCAACTACTCTGAATTTTATTAGCTTCGGGACTGATTTTAAGTGAAAAGATGTAGTTTTGGGCTTAAAAATCGTACTCAAAGAATTTAAGAAAAATGACATTCTCTCTTAATTTTTTGGGTAAGATTTTTTAAGCCCAAAACTATACTCTTTACACTTAAAATCAGTCCCGGAGTTCATAAAATTCAGATTATATGAATTTTGATACTAAATAACTTCTCCATCACATAACTCTTTCATAATTACTTATTCTCCAAAAATATAAACAAAGGGTACGAATTCCACTTCTGGCTTTCATCACCGTCTGCGCTTGGCTAATGCTTTTTTTAAGTTATTCGTACGTTAGGGGTATTTAAAATATTGATGATAATGTAATGACCCGACTCGAACACAGCTTAGAGCTTGACTCAGTGTGATATTGTCCGCTTCGGACCTCGCACAGAACTCGAACCCGCATTGTTTTATTCCATTGGCAGGCCTAAAAAACCTCACACATGAGTTACATAGGGTCAATTCTAATAAACCCTCTCCCTTTCTTCTTTCCCACGGATGTGGGACTCTAAGAAAGGGAGGGGCCATAATTAATTGATTTTAAGAATTAAAAAAGATATTGAATAAAAAAGCTGTCATCTCATTACATACTAATAAAAGCATAATTCAACATATGTATAATATAAAAAGAAATTTAGAAAAAAAAAATTACCTAGAGTGAAGATGATTTAGAAATTCTTATTTTAATTTTAAAATTTGGATTTTTTAAATCCCATGTTTTTAACCTATGAGGAAAAAAAGGGATTACGCTATAATAAGTAAAATTATCTTTAGGTTTTGATAAAAATTGTAAGAAGAACCCTTTATTTTGAAATTTTCTAAATGCATATTGTAAGGCTCATTTAGTAGTCGATATTACTTAAAAGGTAATATAAAAATTAAAGAGAAGATCATCTGCAAACTAGTGTGCAGCATATTATGCCGAGTACCTATTGGACAATCATGCCACATTTTTTTTTAAGCTCTTTAAAATTTAATTAGTTTAAATTATATTAATATTTAAATTTTATGACCATTACAAAATAATTTTATTGATTCAATTGAGATAATTTTTTATAGATCAATTATTCAAAAAATGACATTTTCAATCACTTATCAATACTTTATTTAATAAGCTTTATATTTAATTGCTGGACATAATATGTCTCATACCAATATGCAAGTGATCATTTCACCAGAAAGTATGGATAATGAAGCCCTTTTCAAATCAATATCAACTTGGGTATTTTATACACTTGGAGCAAAGGTCCCATGTGAGAAATAAATATTCATCCTGGATCCTAATTTCTAAAATTGGTTCTTTTGATACATCTTTATCATTATATTGATCATCATTAATAAATAAAAAATTCAATAATTTACTTTTATCTTAAAAGATTAATAATTAAAATGATTCGTTGACCCCTTTTTTTATAATTTCATAGGTTCATGAAAAGACGCCGACCAATAAAAAAAAAAAAATTAAATCATTGGATCTATCCCTCCTTTTGACAAGCACTTTTAAGCGTTTATTTGAAAGGATTCACTGCCACTTTGGTGACATTATTTAATAGGAAGTGAGACCCAGTTCAAGGAAATGGTAAATTTAAAGAGTATATCTAAATCGATGGCACCCATAAAAAATATATTATTAAATTTGAAACATCATAATTTGTAAGAATTTTAAAACAAAAGTAAAAATGAAATCATATATTTGAGTGGATTTCATTTGACAGTAAAATTAACTTAAATACATTCAAATCAAGTAAGTCCATGTGAGAAATGAGGGCGCGACTTATAGATATCCAGAAAAACTCTCTCTACACACTCGTTTTCATATTTTAGGGTGAAATTATCATTCTGCCCCCTCATTTTCACTCATTCGAACGAACCGCCAATTTATTTTAACATTCGTGATTCATTCGAACGAATGCCATAAATATAAATTTAATACATTTGAATGAATGGGTTGAACAATAACGAGCATTACTATTCAGTCATTCGTTGGAATGAAGTTAATGGTGGACAGTAATGATTATTTAAATAATATTTAAAAAAAAAAAAACCTTTAAAGTTATTTTTTAAGTACTGTATATTTTCAAAAAAATTCAAATTGAATATTCGGACTAATTACGATAACCTGATAAAAATACTTTAAGACTTTAAGATCTTTTGACACTCCTAAATGCTTAAAATATTGTGTTTTCGGCACAAAGATACCCTTATTTGTAGAACACTGTATTTTAAGCATTTGAGAGTGTCAAAAGACCTTGAAGTTTTAAAGTATTTTTATTATGTTATCGTAATTAGTCTGAATATTCAATTTGAAATTTTTTGAAAATACACAGTACTTAAAAAATAATTTTAATTTTTTTAAAAAAAAAAATATTATTTAAATAATCACTATTGTGCACACTGGTTCGAATGAACCATGAAGCAAATGGCTGCACAGTAACGCACGTTACTGTTCACCCATTCATTCAAATAATTAAATTTATACTTGGGACATTCATTCGAATAAATGATTCATTCGAACTAATATCCAAATGAACTGAGAGTTCATATGAACGAGTGAAAATGTGTGCAAAATGGTAATTTTATCTTAAAATTTAAAATTAGATTTGTAGAAATAGTTTTTCTAGTGTCTATAAGCCGTACGGAAATGAGTTGGTCTTTGTACTTTGTAGAGTTCAAATAAAGTCATGCAAGAAGAGATTAAAAAAAAAACATATCCGTACAGTTAGGTGAAATTGAGAACATTCACAATCATTACAAGGATAAAGATTGAAACAGACGTGTCATACATTCAAATTTCAAAAGCAGGCATTGGGGCAAATATGTAGCCACAAAATTGTCGTGTGATATATAGATTTTGAAATTATTTAAAAATAATTATTTTATTTATATTGGAGTAGTATAAAATATAATGAAAATGAATGAGATCACATGGAGTGCTAATCTATATAGAGAGTTCTTTAAAAAGTATAAATATTTCAAATGAAACAATTAAAATGAGATGAAAGGAGTATAATATAAAATGCAGCCCACCAAAATGATTATGCAATTTCATTTATTAGGGTCTTGGTAGGAAGGAGATGTTTTCACTATCAATCTTTTTCTAAAAAAAATTATCATAAAGATTAACATTGAAAGTATAAAAAATTTAATTTTATTAAATAAAAAATGAATTTTAAATTTTAAAAGATTTCACGTGTCATTTTCACCACTATTGAAAAAAATAAAATAAAAATTGTGCGAAAAGAACAAAAGAGAGAAAAAAGGGCAGTTTGATAAAATCATGCATTTATTGAATAGTTGTGATTTCCTGTATTTAGAGATTTTTCATTTTCAACTCATGTGAGAGAACCCTGAGGGATTAGTTTAATGGTCATATTCCCACTTTGTATTTGGGAAGTCTAGTCAAGTGAGACGTCTAGTTAAATCCGGTGATTTAAAAAAAAAAAACATCATGCGAAGAGAGTTTATGATGCTCAAAAGAAAATTATGAAGAGCCGAATTACATTCTAAAAATACTCAGATGTGCATGCATACGCATCCATATTTCACGTTTTCCTCTTTATTTTTCAAGTCACTTTATTTTTTAAATGTAAATTAGTTTTTAGATGTATTTTAACAAATATTTTTTCAATATATTATTCAATTTAATACTCCTTCTATTTCAAATTAATTATCCTATATAGATTTTGAAATTATCCCAAAATAATTATCTCATATGTATTTAAGTAGTATAAAATGTATTGAAATTGTCAAAAAATAATTATCTCATATGTATTTAAGTAGTATAAAATATATTAAAAATAGATGAGATCACATGAATGCTAATCTTATATAGAGAGTTTTTTAAAAAATACAAATATTTGAAATAAGACAACTAAAATAGGATAAAGGAAGTATATACTACTTCTCCTTGTCAGTTATATTTCCACTCTTCGTCCTACAGACACATCATTGGGTTCTCTATATATTTGATAGACATAATAAGGCCAAAAACACATAAACAAACAAGTACCAGTTGATACACATCACTAAATCGACTGATATTTGGACCTTCGGGTCCACTTTGTATCTCATAACCCATGTTTAAAAATTAGAGTTAGTGGTACATGTCAAGTCCAGACCCTGTACATAGCAACCAAAATTTCAGAATTCTGGTCACTTGGAAATCCTGGCTGACTCAAGATTGAATTACAATTCCAGCTAAAATTATAATCCATGCTCATAACCCTGAAATTAAAGTAATTGAAACACCAAGTGGCAACACAGCACTTGTTTGGTGCACTCAAAGGGACCCAATGGGATATCTTGAAGATAGTGTTTTTTTTTTTTTTTTTTTTATGACCTTCAGGCGTCTCACCTGTATTTGGACATAAGACATATATTTAAACAGAGGACATTTTAACTCGACTAGTCATTGGGACATGTGCAAGTATCTCAATCCCACACACACACTGAATAAGCAACTACGGAGAGTAGTGACCTAGTCTTTTGAATGTAAGAGAGTGAATTATATAGAACTTTCTATATGTGATTTTGTTTATATTAGATCATCAAGATAGTGTCTTAGCTCTCATTGGGTCCTAAAACAAGTTCTTACTTTGATAAGACGTTTTATTTTATTATGTTTGTCTAATTATGTATACGATATATCGTGCTATGTTTGTTGCCTCATGTGCCCGCACATGATTAAATGGACAATGCTCGGATTTTGCAGTCTAACAAAGGAAGGAGGCACAACAAATAACTCTTTTTGCATGAGAGACTGCACCTACAAATCACAAGACTTTTATCAGAACAAGCACATCAGTGAAAGTGAATTCTATTACAGGCATGAAATTCTCAAAGAGAGTAAAATGGAAAAAATGAAGCATAGAAAGAAAGCAGCTTCTCAGATTTTTCACGGGAACCTTAAAAGGAGAAAAATAAAAGAATAATGCCTAATGGATCTT
This sequence comes from Chimonanthus praecox, assembly GCA_022113865.1. Lineage (NCBI taxonomy): Eukaryota > Viridiplantae > Streptophyta > Magnoliopsida > Laurales > Calycanthaceae > Chimonanthus > Chimonanthus praecox. The sequence goes on along the minus strand of CM039088.1, from coordinate 57,554,593 downwards.
GGGTGGTATTGACAGATTGTTGCACTAAAAGCAGTATGTACACACAAGTAATTTTTTTTTTTATGACCAAGGTGTCCAGGGGTCTTACCTATAGTTGGACAGGGGACATTTTAACCCTACACAAGTATTTTACCAGCCAGGTAACAGTAACCAAGGAAAATAGATACACAAGTGAAAGGATTGCACTACTAGCTGTTATCCTTCTTGAACCTCTTTTGAGCTTGATCTGAATCTTCACAGTTGCTTGCCACTCTTGAGTGCACCATTGCCCGATTACCAGCGGACGGCTCCTCATGATCCTAGGAGGAATACCAAAATGAAAAATCAGATAGAAATTCAATGCAGGCTTTTAAGCCAGACAATTTCAATTAAGAAACCAAACTGTAACTACCATCCATGGCTCCAGAATGAAACGAATTCTGTCAATTTCTACTTTTAAAATTTTCAAGTTTCTAACTGGAAATTTTGATTGGTACAACTGAATTGTAGGACAAAAATTTGAAGCTTCAGCTGAAATGTTAGCTTGTTTTGATCTTCTTTACTTAGAGGAAATATTTTTTTACAAATGAAATGAAGTACTACAAAAAAAATAATGCTATACAGTGTTGAATTATAATGTGTAACAGCTCTCTCTATGAAAATATCCCCAAATATAAAGGACCAGCAAATCAACATGATGTGACCCAAAATTAACCTGATCATCCCAAATCACTGCCCCATTCCCTCAAAAGAGTAGACACTTAATGTAGGCCCCAAAACAAAGCCAACCCTGGTCCAGTTTCCACCATGAGAAAACACTACAATATATCCCTACCTCAGGCTACTACAGTCTACCTAGCTACCATCATGTCTCAACTGATATCATCTATAAACATTCTCAGAACCAGCTCCATCCACTGCAGCACACAAATCAAGGCTTGAGGCCCCCGTGCACTTTGCCCAAACTACACAGCTTCAATTCCATGAAAAAGGGTGGCCAGGTTACAACTGCCATATTTAATATTTAGACGCCTAGTGACTTTGATCACTAAGATCATGTGACTAAAAATTTAATTTTGAGGTAGCTCATCATGTATATTTTCAGTCTAAACGGTTGAATTTTAATAGTCTCAAATGGGTGGGTTTGGACTTTAACCTTGAAAATCCCAATGGACAGCAAGTAGGCTCGCGCTGCCATAGAGCCTGGCCCTTGTTTCACTGTGATGGTATCATCAAGATTGATGCAAAGGAAATGAGTGCATTTTTATATTCTAAGTAAATAGATAGAACATAATTTGGATCATGCCACATTACTTATTCTACTGGATCCCAATATGTGAATGCTTGTACCAAATTTCATCTCCAAACTAAATTTTTAGCCGCTTGATCTTAACAGTTAAAATCATCAAGCATCTTTCAATTTTTTCAAGGACATCCAAAAATTTAGACCACTTGTAAGTCATCAAGTCTACTTTCAATATGTATGATTAGATTTTTCATGATGTTTATGAAATTTAAAATTTAAAAATTTTAGATTTTTGTGACCAGCTAATCCTCAAATGTCTTTTATCATATAATCATGGCTTTATGAAAAATGGCAAGCAAAAAACCATACTGCCTTCGCCATAGCTTTAATTGGATAGTTAGCATTATCTCATCCACATGTAAGGTAGGAAGAATATTGGGGTAGCCACCACCCACCACCAACCAACATAACAATTTGGACCAACAATGGCAGCATCCATGTGTAGAGTTGGCAAATGTCGTATCCATTCACTAAATCTCCACTCCCAAAAGAATAAACCAATTAAATTTTCCATTAGAAAGAAAAAAAGGTAATTTATAAGTCCTTGAGATTTTGATAATTTGTAACTTCATCCCTCACATCCAAAATTATTTGCAATTCTATCCTTAGTATGTTAACAAGGGCGATGTTAAAAACAATGGAATAATGACATAATTCGGGCCCACATGGGCTAACACCAATATAAGGGGATGAATGGGCTGTATAGTTGCCAACATGGATAGAGTAAGAGCAGTTTCATCCCTACTCAATCACCATAGTCTTATATTTTCATTTATAAGCAAAATAACTTTAGTAAACCGTTTATTTTTTATGGTCCATATGACAAGCTATGATGGTTAGATGAGGGTAGAACTTTCAACTAGTACCGTTTCATGTTGTCAGAACATTTTTGTGTATTTGCATCAACCTATGTAGGCCCTATAAAATTCATTTTCCATCATTTCCAACACACACGCACAAAAGACAGTTGACTATGGTACTCCCACATGAGCGAGTCCCATGCTTAAAGTGAAGGGACCCCCCTAAAAATTGCTTGATACTCAAACTATAAAACAGATTGGGCTCTGATAACTACCACTCAGTGGAGTTCCTATAGTGGTCCAATTTATAGGGGCTAGAGTTACCTTTGCACCAGATGTAGTTGTGGATGGTCTACTGATGGCCCTTTTGCCTATATCAATTTGAACGGAGATGCTGGCTTGTGACAGATCAATGCCCGAATTCTGCAGTGCTTGTGAGAAAGAGTTCAATAACCTGTTCAAAATAACATCTGATCATTATTCATAAATATGAATAATTCAGGCTAACATTGCCAGTAGGACGACCAATTAAAAGCCAAACACATCCAAATGATCACTTCTTCGAGCTTACAGACACAGATGACCCCATTAGTAAATATAGGAAGAAGTCAGGATACGTAGGTAAAGTGAGAACTAAGGGACGTTCCTTACCTGCGGAGCCAGCCCAAGTGGGGCCCATGTGGTCTCCCCCCAACAAATAATAAAATAAACCAGCAAATAAACAGAATCCAACTGGTGTTCAAACAATACCAACTGATAGATTGAAACCAAAAGTTCTCCGCCCATTTTCAACATTGATCTTTGGGCTCTTGAAAAGCAAACGTAACAAGATCCAAACAATGTGATTTTTGAAGATTCATGCATAGAGCTTTCAATCACACCCATCTACATGCAATCCACAAATCAAGGTGCACCACAGAACCTATCTCACAAGTTGTAGACAGTGACAGCATGCAAATGAAGTATGGGTAGCATTCAGCTGCAACTATGTACAAGTTCTATCTTTGGCCCGCCTGTCATCACGAAAAGGAGTGGGTTGGAAAGACCAATGGTTGGATTTAGAGCACACCAAAATCAGCTTGATTGAATCACTAGAAAGGCTGTCCTTTGTGGTGCTAGGGCCCCAAAGATCAGTGACAAATTAGCATGGGATTAAATTAGGTAGGTTGGCCTTCTTTTCTTTTCTTACAGTTCCTTTTCGGGTAGGGCTGGTAGGTGGTTATGAACTTGTGCCCAGAGTTAAAGATTGATATGGATTATCCAGATAAAAAGATAAAATAATTGGTAAGTACTCCCATAATGATTACCTCTCAAAAAAAAAGTACTCCCATAACGAGATAAGTCTTCCACAATTAGATGAGACTTCATCCTGATTTATGTATTGAGTTACAAATCTAAAAAAACACTTAAAAGTCATCCACATCCACTCTTTCCCTCGGTAGATCAAATGGCAGCTGCTTTGCACAGCTATCATTTTTCCCCTTTTCTCCCAAGTCAAAATTGATAGCACATATTTATTTTGATTGACAAGCAATCAGAAGCCCAACGGAAACTCTAGTTTTGCAAAGTGTGAATGAGTATAAGCCATAAAATGTGCTCGTTCATGTCTCTTGTTTTTCATCTTTTGCTAGCATTCCTTTAATTTAACCATGCCTAGACCAACTATCTTTGAGCTTGTTGTATTATTCAGTTCATCCCACTATAGCAAGGCTGATGACAACTCCCACCCAAAAAAGCAAAAACATGGATGCATCATACTCATCCCCAAGAGTGAATGCAAGACAATAAATAAGTACATCTTTCAACAAAGAGATGAACTTGAGTACATAAAAACTCACCCTTGAGAATAGACGCTAGACATGCGAACTGTGCCGCCTTCAATTGTCAGCTCCTCCTGTTCACTTAGCATGTCATTGTTAGTTGGGTATGACCTTGGCCACGTCTGTGGTTGTGACTGAGATGCCATGTTTTCAGTATCTGACGTCAGTCTCTGTGGAGGTTGGGCAATCCCACCACTCCTTCCAACAGAAGCAGCATACATGTTCTGCTGAAGAGACATGGGAACTGGACCTCCCTTGCCCGTGAAACCCAGATGGTGATTCATCGGTTTGTATGGAGATACTGTATTCAAGCTGTTGGATTCAACTAAATTTTGTGCATTTGTGAGCACTGATGGAGAAACAGAGATGCTACTATCATCAATTTTCCGATCAAACATATATCCAGTAGCAGGACCATTCTTAATGACTTGAGAATGGTCAGCTGTACTACCTCCTGGCCCTTGGCCATGTTTCTGTTACAAATAAAAGAAGGGTAATTAAACAGGAAGGAATTTCCAGGTACACAACATCCCAAGATACAAACAATGCAATGCTGTCCAAAACTAACGGGATGAACTTCAACGGCACCAAAACACCAGAACGAGGCTAAAAAACCTCTAGAAAACTCATGAGAACTCCAAAGCACAGAATATTGAATTAAATCATGGGAATCAACTCCTGTACAGCTCCCTCTTGCCCCCGCACTGCGCCCCCCCCCCCCCCCCCCCCCCCCCCCCCAAAAAAAAAAGAAAGAAAAACAAGGAAGAAATCTGTACACAATACTAATTCAAGATAATCTATTCATAGCTGACGCCAGTTTCAAGTCCTTCAAGACATCATGAACTATTCTCTTGTTACCAGTAACCAGAGATATGCCTCTGTTGCATTCATATTTAGTTCCACCCAGCTGAGCCAAGGTGTGAAAAAAATACAACAATAAAATAGGGAAGCAGGGTGTTTTTCTTTTTATTAAAATTATTATTTTTTGGGGGGGTTTGGGGGGGATATATTTCCCAAAACATATCTGTTCACACAATTGGAATGGAAGAGTCACCAAACATAATTTTCAAAGACATCATGTATCAGATTAATTGTGCTAATAAAGACTAAAATGCACTTCTTAGTTCCCCTGGATTTTATTTTTTTGTTTTAAGAGATTTTTACAAAAGAAGAAAAAAAATATGGGACATGCAGATGCACATCTACACACCCTCGTAGAGATCCCTTGAATACCTCACCCAATCAAACACACATCCGCACCACAACCAATGCCATAATCAAATGCTTGAGTACCAATAGCCATGTCCATGCTTACAAGTGATCACACAAAAATGTCCAAGGTACAGAATCAAGTTCTTTACCCATGTTGCTAATTTCATGCTGCCCTGATTCCATCCTGGGAGAGCAGTCTCATACTTGTGTACTTTCTCTTGTAAAAATTGGATATATTCAACGACCTGTTTAAAGCATGACGAACAACCCATTAAGATAGGAAGTGTTAATTCAAGGAAAGAATTCGAATATCCTTAATATTACACAGTATACCTCTAAAAGAAATGATGCCTTGTCTCTCTTCTGATCACTGCTATTTGGTATCAGATCTCTCAGCTTTTGGAATCTGCAAGATGACTTCAAAATCCATCAGGTTTGCGAGCGCACACACACAAACAGACAGACAGAGAGAGAGTTCTCTAGATAGTAGTTCTGTAACATGCAGACCACAGTATTCTTTTCTCTCATGTCTCAATGGTACTTGTTTCAATAAAATACAGTCTTCATTAAGTTAGTTTGCATCAACGAGGAAGACAATGCCATCACTGGCCTTCTATAAGTTGGTCTTTAAGTAAAATAAAAAGGGAAGACAGAGAACTGATGTTTCAGGGGCAGCCATCATCTGTTCCTAGTGTCATTTGGGTTTTCTTTTGCACCCATTTCAGCATAAATCACTGCCACAGGGCATCAATGTCTCCCAAATTTCTCCAAGATTGACATTTCTGCAGATCTAGGAAGACTGAAGGCAGTTTCATACTCTCGATAAAAATTTAAGCATTGTGGCTTTCCTTTTGTCCAGTTTGCGATAAAAGTGGAAGCTCTCCATGCAGTTGTAGAAGTCAATGGAAAAATCTTCGAAAATACCAAAATCCAAGTCCAGATGGACAAATACTCGCAATTTCTACAGATAAATCCAAAGGACACTTGACAACTGCCACAAAAAGGAGGGTGGTAAAACTAACAGCTGTCAAGCATCCAGTGGATTGCTCACTAGACCAACTCTTTTTGGGTTCCTGGTAGTGGGCACCTGTTTTTGTATGGTTGGAGGCACAACTTTCCCTTTTTGTGCCACTGAGCAACTGAATAGAAACTAAAAGAGGCAAATTGTGGCCCATTTACCAAAAATGGTGTGTTCTATTAGGATTCAAGATCCTAACGCGGATATCATACATGAACCCGTGGTAGATGAAACCGTGTCCTTAGCCATACAGAACTATATACTTTTTATCGCGGCAAAGTGAAGCCTAAAATGGTTAATTGGGGGTTCAAAATGGTGAATTTAGTGCATGTGGACCCTACTTATGGACCCAGGACCACTTTGGAAGCATAATGGTCCTCACAAGAGGTGTTGCAAAGCCAAAACCTTAGCTTCCAAAGAGAAATACGAATTTGAGTGGGTTGGTGGCTACAAATCCTAAATACAAGGTTGATGGCATGTGGACTTTCACTCTCCCTCATCAAGCATGATTCGAAGTCCTAATTGGAGAAGGAATAGGATTGTTGGCACATAGAGGTGGCTGGCTTTATTTGGACAAGACAACACATGAAGGTGACATGGCACAATGCGATTGGTCGTCACTCTATAATTGGCAGAAAATGTAAAGTAACTTTGCAGGAATAATTGAAGTATCAAACAGTATCGAATTTTCACAAAATTGGGTTCAATGGAAAGCTTATTCAATGACCTTTCCAACAAGCCTAAGTTGCACAATTCGATATACGTAGACAAAGTTATGACCATTTTTCAAGTCAGGTGTCAGAGAGTGACAGGAAACTCCAGTGTTGTTTAATGTAATTAGTAATCTACTGTAGCTCGAACCTAGCCATGCCCATTCCCTTAGAGTGCTATAAATAGAGGTGTAATGCAGTCATGTAAGGGACACGAATTTGGAGTTGAGAATTGAAGTTTAGAGACAAGTTTCTTTGAGAAATTTCCTAGTAAGTTGTTTTCTTTGAAAGCTAGTTTCTTATTTTTGTTTTGAATTAATTTAATTCATGCAATCATCCATTAAAATTCTGCATTAAATTAAAAAAGTTGAACCTAGTTTCATTGGAAACTTGGCTTCACCGCAGATCTTGCACGTTGACAATTTCTCAATGGAATTTGGGGGTCATTTCTATTCTTCCGGTGAGAAGTTAGATCTGATCCGTCATTTCAAATTGAGTTTTTGGTTGCCCATTATTAGGGTGAAATTCAATTAACAGATTGGAAGGGACGAGAGTTCTGAAGAACTCCCCAAAATTCTGGGGTGGTCATGCAATTTGGGGTTTCTCAGGGGCTTAGGAGCTTGAGCCGGGTTCAAGTTCGCCATTCATTTAATTGAAGGCTTAGAGAGGTTTTTCCAAAAGCGATATTTGCCTTCATCATATCCTCTTTTTTAATTGCTTTCAACATCAATGGAGACATAAATACCAAGTTGTTGCCTAGAACATAAAAGGTAATACATGCAGTAGGAAGTAGAGAAATTTCCTAAAACCAAGTCTCAACACCGTTAGAAGTTTGTGACTGAGAATGTTTGCAGTTCAAACTTGTTTCAAACTAAAATGGAACTGAAATTCGGGGAGCGATTAAGGGCAAAGTCTTATGTAAGGTTACCTGTCATTAATTTTGCTCCTTCTACGTTGTTCGGTAGCAGAGTGCTTTGAGCGTTTCCCATCCATTTTTCCAATTTCCCCTACCAAAAAAATAAAATAAAAATTAAAGGATTAGAATCCTATAATGATGAACACAAATTGTACAAAGCACGTTCATTTACAAAGTGGGACACATGATGGTGATAAAAGAAGTTGATTGCTTGGCCATATTGCAAATGAATAAAAAATAACAACCTAACATGCATAAGATAGCATCTTATGATAATAGAATTTTTTTTTCCTTTGACAAATGGCCTGAAGGGAAAAGACAAGGTGTGGATTACCTATCATCTAAGAACCAAGCCCACAGGACACTTATGACCATCGAATTCAAGGCATTGAGTCACCACCAAAATGGAAAATGGCTATAACAAGTTTAATCTTTGATTTTATTGCCTTGGGTTGAGAAGCTAAGAACTTTGTTTGGCGCTTATTTTGAAAGTTAAAAGAAATATATTAGGGAGGAAGGAAAAGGATACAACACACCTGTCTTGAGGAAAGAGGAAAGAAACAAACAAAATTACACCACAAGTAATAAATTAGCTCGCTCCTAGACAAGCTAACAAATTTACTTCCTTGATGACATATTGACATATAATATCCCTCATCTCTAAAATGAAGTCAGAGAATCTCTACAGGAAATAACAAGAGGCTCACCAACATATAGGCTATTGCACTCCTTGAGTAGCCTTCCACAAGAACATTTGAGAAGTCCAAAGATGCGAGAAGTCTGTGACCTTAAAACAAAGCTCTGACCTCAAGGTCGTCGTTCTTGTCCCCAAAAGATCTTCTTTTTTTTTTCTTTTGAAAAAATAACTAATGGAAAGTTTATTATACCAAGAAACAAAATTACAAAGTCGTACATTATCACCTACATAAAGGGAAAGTCCTCTAACTATGAAAAAAAAAAAGCCATAGTAGAATGGTCTCATCTCTGGCAATGCCTCCAATATCCCTCAAATCATCACTACTATAACTACCATTAAAATTTAACTTGACGTGGCCATAAGGAGGAGGAACCATGGAGTAAACCAAAAAACTGGTATCGACTAAAATCTACTTTACAAGCTCCACTAAATTCATCCTAAGAAAGAGCATAGGATATGACTAAATCCTTAGCAAGGGTAATCCATCACCCTCATTCTAATCAAATGTTAGGATCGTCCATCCACTTACTATTCCATCTATGATGACCAAATATTCCATTGAATGCATAAAAGATCTTAAGATTTAGACATGAGATGATAGGAGAGTGATCCCTACACACAACAAACAATCATCATCTTTGTCATCACCAAAGCCTTTGTCCTATCTATCAGAGGTCCACTTTTCCACTCAACCCTATTGCTAATCATGTTCTTCATTGGCCACATTCCATCATGCCATGCCTTACCACCTCAATCAATATCTTACAAATTCCTTCCCCTAGTACTTTTTACTTGCAATTCTTCAACTCCTTATATTGGAATTGTTTCTAAGCTTATACAGGTGTTCTTAGACCATTTTAACCGACATGACCTCATCTTTTCTTCTATTAGAGCAACTCTTAGGGTGTTTTTTTTTTTGTAAATTCACTCAGTTCTAGTTCTATCTTTTCTCATGACACCGTACATCCATCTTAACACACGCATTTTCATCTCCATTACTTTAAAAACATGTCTTTTCTTTATTGCCCAACATTTAGTTACACAAGCATTATAGGCCTAATTGTCATCTCATAGAAACGCCCTTATAACCGACATTCCACCATCTTGCTTACACTTAGCTGCGCCCATGATTTCAGCTATATCAAAATCAAGCCCTCCATCGTATTATGAAATCAGTTCATCCTACGAGGTACTAAGTCACTTTCAATTTTAATGAGTTCATCTTCCCTCCTCTCATATCCACAAAACTTATATTCCATATATTCTGTATAATGGACTCATTAATTCCAAAAGCAAACAAAAAATTAGAAAATGTTTCAAAAGACGTAAAATTGTCACATATACTATTCGGGCCTATGTGGGAATTGGGTTCAATCAAATAGGCAGAATCATTGCTGATGCAGCACTCAGCCACTCACTCCTAAAAGTCAGTGAATTGGATAGCCTGGGAAGGAATGCCTTTTGAGACATTTTGAGCAATTCCAACTCACTTTCTTTTTGTATAGAGATATTCCTTTCCCGCTTAAAAAAGAAAATCTATCACTAAAAATAAAATTGTATGTACTAAACACTAATAACAATTATTCCAACAATAATATTTGGGAATAGAAGTAAAAAGGAAAAAGAAATATATTCCTGATGGAAGCAGGTTTCTTTCGATACCACCTCCCCTCTCTTCTGAGCTGAATGGCACAAAAAAAAATGTCAAAAACAAGAGCTGCATTCCCAATTACCAAAAATACTGTGCCCCCATCGAATATTTCCCGAGAAAGGATAAAAAGGTAGAAGGATGATTAAAAATTGTACATATAACTATTCCAATAATTAAAATTGTTACGAAACAAGGCGTTCCTCTCCAAGGATGCGCTCGAGTTTCAACTCTTAACCGGCACCCAAACCATCCACGTGGCAACAACTCAATCGAGAAACTAATAGTAACAGAGAAGAGTGGCGCTATCGTGCGCCTGGAAAGTAAGGTGGGAGTACCTTTATGGGAACAAGCGCAGCCGTCCTTCCTCGCGAATTCTTCTTCTTCGTCTTCTTCATCTTCCACGGAACCTCTCGAAGATCTCGTCTTCTCCATCGTCTTCAACGGACCCTGAAAACGCAAATGGAGGAAATAACAGTAACGGGACGAAGAAGGAGCAGAGAGTGAAAATGACGAAAAAGGACAGAGCAAAAAGAAGAGAAATGGCGTACTCGAAGGGCAAAATAAGAAATTGGGGGGTTCTCCGTCGCCCCGGCTCTGGATATCATGCCCTAGTTTTAAAATTACTCGTGACTTCCGATTTAGTGAGAAATTCTGTAAGTTGACATTTTTGCTACCGTGCGCCTTAAAGGTGGTGACCGTTAGCCTGCACCCCCATATGGATTTTGTTAACGTGGGAAGAAGTCATACGCCGCGGGAGCAGTGAACAGAGAGAAAGGATTGTACTTCAAAAAAAAAAATATATATATATATATATATATATATATATATTAATATTTTTTACTTTTAAGATAAAAGTCATGGAAATAAATAGTTGAGTCTCAAAATAATTTTTTAAATTTAAAGAAATTTTAAAATCTATATCAAGAATCAACTATTCATTTTTAGTTTTACATCATAAAAATAAAATATAATTCTTATAAATAAATAGAGCTCATAAATAATTGAAATGATATAATTTAAATAAAATTTATTTATTTTTTTTAAATTTAAAAAGTTTACCATTATAACATATACACTATACCAACATAACCGAAGTACATCTCGTACGGGTCAGGTGGCATGATCAGAACGGTGAACCCGACCTAATCTAACTTGAAAACCTGGATTTGGATTATATATTTTAGAAAACCAAAATTAAACTGATCCAACCTGCTTTAGGTCGGGCTGGATAGATGGGTCCCCAATTTCAACCCAATTCAAATTGAATTAGAATTAATATTTAACTAATTCATTTATATTTATTTATTAATTTTAGCCTGAGTATCCTACTCAAGTTTAAAATCTTGCCCTTCCATGCCTTTTATTTTCTATTAAAAATATTTTTCTCATTTTTTAAGTTTTAAATTTTTTAATAGAAATTCGAGTTAGTTTTATAGAAATTTTATTAAAAATATTTTTTCTCATTTTTTAAAATTTATATAAATTTTACATATATCTAACAAGCTAGCTTGCATAAACCCATCTATCCATGTCCAATTTGACACTAATCCAAATTTTAAAGATAATTGATCTAATCCAATGAATTTTGACTATTAGATAAATGTGTAATTTTTAGGTTCTTAAAAAACATCTCTCATTCACTCAATGTACAATTTTATATGCAACATAAAGAAATAAAGGCCTTTCAAACTCATTTCATCCACGTAAACTCAAGTGGACCATCACACCATTTACACCAAACTTCGATGCAAAGTAGTTGTGCATGGATTGCTACTTTAACAAGGATCTCATGAGAATCATTCTTATCAAACAAGAGCTGAAACTCAGGAGGGTCGGGCTCGATTTTAATAAATCCAATCTAACACATATTAAAAATTATTAAATTCAACTTAACCCGACTTGAATTACTGACTAGAATTGCTCAATCCAACTCAACCCAAATTGCTGACCTGATTCAACCGAAGTGCTGAACTGAATAGCTAGTCGACTAAACCCGAATGCTATTTGAGTCATTTGACCTGAATTTTATTCAGTTTTTTTTTATTCTTTTAATCCAATCCAATCCTATCTTAATTTCAAAAATGTGAAACCCAACTCACTTGATAAAGTCTGGTGATGCGAGCCAAGTTAAATCTCAACCCAAGTTCCACCTTATTAGACTTTCACGAGAAGAGTAAATAGGTGTCACGTTAGCCCACATTTATGGATGAAATTGAAACGCATTAACTGGGATATGATATTTCGGATTGACTATTATAATAGCCCAATGTGACAGTGGAAATTGTCCCTAGTAACTTTTCTAGTTGAATGGGGGAGTTAAAATTGTTTAGTTGGCTGCTTAGCGAAAGCTTCAAGGGTACCTTCTCCAGATTGCCATAGTGGATTTAATTAGAGAGTCAAATGAATTGTGTATTTAAAGGTAGACTCTACCCAACTTTGTTTCAAGCTCATCGCGTAATCGGGTAATTGGGGATCCATTGTCATCCTCAATTGAAATTTGAAAAATTTGTATTATGCTGAGTTTCTTTGAAGGAAAAGAAGAATAAACAAACTCAAGCCCATTTATTTTGGGCCTGAAATTTTGGTCTTACCTACTCGGCCGATATGTACAGTATCGGTCGTAGCCGATATACATTTATACAGCCGATATTTGTCAAAAAAAAAATTATGAGAGAGAGATCTCGGCCGAGATCTGAGATACCGAGATATCAGCCGAGATGCCGATACCTCAGTAAAAGCAATTTTTGTACCCCTGCACCTATGCCAATGGACAGAGTTGAGACATTATTTTTTACAGTTTAAAAACTCAAAACTTGGACTCAACTCTAAATCTTATCGAATCGAATAATTTAGTTGAGTTTTTAAACTCGACTCAAAATTTTAATAGAACTTGTTGATTCACTCTAGTCGAAATCTTATCAAATCGAGTTAACTTGGATTGAATCGCCTGAATATTTTCATGCTTCTAAATTATGTTGCTTTCTTTATAGTTGTAGCTTAACAATAACATTATAATGTCTCCATAAGTAACTAAAACAAAAGAGTACCATTATGGATGGGTGTAGGATGCATGTCAGTATAAGACCTATTGTCAAATTCAAATAGAAGTTTTACCAAATGAAGAAGTCGATCTCAAACAGGCAAGGTGAAAGTTTTGAAGATAATATGAGACAAGATAATTTATTCCAACATGGGATCAATAGAACCTTGTCGATGAAAAAACTCAAGAACTGTGTTCTAATTACTCCCAAATACTATATCAATTTTGCATGAGTGTCTATGGTTCCATTCTAATAAATGTTTTAAAATCATTATGGGGAAGAACAATATTTAGTAAATCCTAAATATATTTAATATGTAAATATATCCCTAATAGGAATAATATAATGTGAAAATGTCACTGAAATTATATAAATTTCAACTTAAGAAATGAAACCTAGATCCCTGTCCAAGCCCCAAAGGTCAAACTGAGCTGGCCAAAACTGTAGCAGGTTTGGCCTAAATATCATCCATGCATATCAAGAGGTAAGTTCCAGGCGTCCATGTCAGGTCTACAGCCCACTAGCCAGGCCCAGCTAGACATTAAAGCCCATAAAATCTTCTTAGACACATTCAAATTAGTATCAAAGCCAAAATGGTTTTTTATTCTGTTGAGCCTTTAAAATTTTTACTTCCAATGATGATACCATCCATTTATTTAGTGGGCTAAAAAATGGGGGAAATAATAAGAACATAAGTGTTCTTTATTAAAAGGGACGTCAATGTATCTTTTTTACCGTTTAAATGACGACAAGTAGACATAAGGACAACTTAGTATCCCTTATTATAAAAATATTGATATTTCTATCACTTTTTTTAAAAAGAAAAGGGACAGTTAAATCTTTGGAAGACTAGAGTTCAACCTTTATCTATATATGCGAAGTTGGATTTTCGATTTCTGTCAGTTCTCTCAATTGTAATAACAATAATTTTCTGTTAATCTAGATTCTACTAAATCATGTCTTGTTAGCATCTATTCTCTTCTCCCATTACCTTCTGATTCTAATAAGCGAGTAAGCGACTAACTAACACTTAGTTTAGATAAACAAGCGAATAATTTTGATGATGATGACGATAAGATGATAAATCTATTTTATCTCGATAGAGGATAAGGATTACTTGAAACTATTCCACTGAGAGTGACAGTCACCAATTCTTCATTTCTTTCTCTGTCCCATCAGCCAAAGGACAAGAATCTTAAACCATTATCCAGAATAGATGATCATGACATTGATGGTATGGTTCACCATATACAGCGCAGGGGTCAAAAATTCGGTCCAGCCGAATCGAGATTTCGGTTGAATTTTTTCTCTCTCCTCATTTTTCTTTTTTGAAAATCTCTATGGTTTTTTTTTGAAAAAAATCATTTAAAAAAATAAAAGCCGAATTTTTGACCCCTGAATTACAGAGACATGGGGCAGACCTTGGTGCTTATCTAGGCTGGGCCGAACAAAATCTTGGCCTTGCCTAGCCCATTTAGAAACAGTTTACCCACTTCATACTGGGCTGTTCATCCGTCATTCAGGCCTGATTGTCAAGTGTAAGCCCAAGCTTTTAGTAAACTATTAGAGGTGTTTATGTTGAATTTCCAATGTTGGTGTGAGCTATAAGTTGGTCCTTCAAACAACAGCTCAAGCGTAGCCAGCAGACTACAGTGTCAAGCTTGCTCCCATCCTCAAGGGTCAAGGCTCAGAATCACTGTATAGAGCAGAAGTGAGCTTGTCTCGTTTTGGGCTCAGGCTAACAGGGCCCACTTGCAACCCTACCTAATTATTAGCTTATTAGTGTTAGTCTGTTAGACCTTTAGCAACTGGGTCAGAAAATCGACGTACCTGACAGTCTAAGGGCCTAAGATTTGACCCGACATGTCAACTAGTGACGATTATGCATAATTCAAGCTACGGTGGACCTATTCCATCAGCATTCTTATGTGCAAGAAATGCATCGCTTGGTGTCTCAAAGAGTCGAAGGATTAGTCTAAGGCTGCGTTTGGATGGGGGATAATTTTTATAGGAGTTACTCTTAAGTAGGGGTCACCTTTGAGTAGGGGTGACCCTTGAATTGGGATTACCCTTATCTTGTTTGGTAATTGTTGTGGTAAAGTAAACCTTACCTTAAGGGTAAAAAATCTTATTTGGTAACTAAAAACAAGGGTAACCTGATATATTAATACATATTTTTTTTTATAAATAATATTTATGAAGTAAATTCTAATAATATAACTTATAATAATATTATCTAATTTCTATAAATTATTTTTCATAATTATAATTTAAAATGAACACTTGCATTCTAATATTAAAAATATAAATAAAGATTTTTTTTATATTACTATTTTAAATCCCAATAAATAAATAAAAAATATCAACATATCTCTTCATAAAAATTATAATTATTATTTTTTATATTATATGAATTTAATAAAATTATTAATTCTCATAAAATTGTTAATATGTCAATTTACCCCTACGTACAATTACCCCTGCTCAAGGGTAACCCCTGTAAAAATTTACCCCTCACCCAAATGCATCATGTTGAAAATGTTGCAGAAATTTTATTTTTATATTATATAGATTTAATAAAAAATTTAATTCTCATAAAATTATTAATATGTCAGTTTACCCCTACGTACAATTACCCCTGCTCAAGGGTAACCCCTGTAAAAATTTACCCCTCACCCAAATGCATTACATTGAAAATGTTACAGAAATTTTATTTTTGTATTATATATATTTAATAAAATTATTAATTCTCATAAAATTATTAATATGTCAGTTTACCCCTACGTACAATTACCCCTGCTCAAGGGTAACCCCTGTAAAAATTTACCCCTCACCCAAATGCATCACGTTGAAAATGTTGCAGAAATTTTATTTTTATATTATATAGATTTAATAAAATTATTAATTCTTATAAAATTGTTAAAAATTATTAATTCTCATAAAATTATTAAAAATAGAACATTTAGACAAATACATTTCAGAAAATTATATAATATATAATTGAAAATTAGATGAAGGTACGGGATAAATAGGGGAAAGGTTTCCTTAAAAAATAAAAAATAAATAAAAAACCACTATTATTATTTTAAATTTCAATAAATGAATAAAAAAATTCTTCATATCTCTTCATAAAAAAATATAATTTGTTGTTTGGTGATATGAAATTTATCAAATGGAAATAATGGAGTGCTTTTAAAAAAAATAAAAGCCAAGTACTCACCAAAATAAATAAATAAATAAAATGTAAAAAAAAAAAAATCATAAGCAAAAGACGGGGTAAGGAGGGGTATTCAAGAATGAATACCCCTTGCCCCATGGGGGTATTGAAAAGGGAGACAAGAGGGGTAAAAATTTGAATTTTTACCCCTCCCTCCTTATTACCAAACGGGGGTAAGTAGGGGTAACTGGGGGTTACCCCCCCTTACCCCCATCCAAACGCAGCCTAAGTAAAGGTGTCTAAGGTGAGACGTCAGGACACCTTTGATCATAAAAAAAAAAAGTATAAACATTACTTTACATATCAATTATTTTTATCATGAATAAGTATAATTTTAAGTAAAAACTTGTATAGCGTGTAAGTTTAGATGATTGACTCTTTGATTGATGTCGAATATTATAGAACACTATATTTAATGGCACAAGATATTAATCATAGAATCGATACCTCTTGTTTTTAGGTAATGAGAGAGGAGGGAAGGAGGAATTGGTTTGGTCCTTTTCTATCAGTTTGGTGAGCCACCTCATTCAGTGTCAATGGCAAGCAAAAACATGCTGGCACTTATCCAAATGAGTAAAAGACACAAGAAGATCCACAACTAGGACAAGTTATATGGGACAGAAGAAAGGGACGTAGGGCAAGGCCTTGCATTTGTTGGGTTCACCTCTTTATAAAGATTGTAAATAATTGTAACGTATATTGTAGCACAGTTGATAAAGACTCGTTGTTTTAGTTTAAAGGTTGTGAATTTGATTGTGATAGGTATCATATAAAAAGTTAACTCGTAGAAAATAATTTGTTAAAACCAACTATAAAAGCAAAGGCTAGATTAATGGAATAAATGAGTTGATGATAATGATGTAATATTGTAACAAAACATTGGCTCAACTTCATCTTTGATTGATCATTTTTTTCTTTCTATTTTTTTGGCCAAGGTATTTAGGTATCTTAGAACATCTGACTAATCTTCAGGGTATGTTTAAGCCTCCCTATCTACACACACCAGGTAAGTCTACGGGAGTGGCATCCGACGAATCCTCAAGGCATATGTTAATATGTCATACATTTCCATTAATTTGTGTTAAGTATTAGAAATTTCATAATCCAATATTAAATTTTGATATTTTTTATATGTACTTAGAATTTAATAATATTGCAAAAAGCAACTATAGTATGATTAATTATTTATTAGTATTAGTTTACTTTATTATTTGGAAAAGATAAACAATGGATGTGGAGATTTTTTTTTTTTTTTGAATTTACGTGTGAAAAACCGTAGAATACCTAGCGTAAAATCTCCACAGGTGAGGCACTACCCCTAGGGTACACCAAAATTATGCCATGGAGGCTATAATTTGCAACCTCCCACTTTCTAAAATAGAATCAACGAATTGAGTTACATCCATGTGGATTGGATGAGGAGAATTTGGCAGTCAACAAAATACATTTGTCGAGTACACAATAAAAAAATACAAAAAATAACATTTATATCCCTACTTATCTAAAAATTTAATAATAAATAAATAAACAAAACATCAAAGTTCTAAGATAAATAAATAAATAAAAGGGCAAGTGAAAAGGCAAGAAGAACTGAGAGGCATCGTTGGACTTTGATGACTGTACGGTCAGAGATATGATCTGCTGACTCAGCTCTAAGTCACCGAAAACTGTCTCCCACGTGTGCTACTGCACGTGCCCTCTTTGGTACTTCGTGAGACTGTTAAGCTTTGATCCTGCGTATTCCCATTTTTTTAATTATGAAATTAATTAAATAAGTTATCACATCATCACAGGTATAAAAAAAGTAAACATCAAAAGTAAATTTAAATTATTTTTTATATATATTACCTCACTTCATTTAGAAATAAGATAATGCCACGTCAAGGAAAAGACATATAGTTGTTGTCTTATATTAGATTAATTAAAATATTATTTGCTCAGTCATTCTAATTGGATAAGATTTGGATGGGTTGTTCTCTGTCGTATTCTTAAGTTGGTTTGAAGATTTGTACACAACCAAACACCCCCCTTGAAAGTCTTCTTGTTTGATGAAGGCTATGTTTGGATAGTCCCTGCCTAACTACAAGACAAGTTAGTATGGAGTCTTAGATCTCTTTTTGAAAAAGATCTCACTCCTATTTTGATTATATGGTGGATAGAATGAAATTGAGAAAGAGAGCATGTGAAAAAAGGAATATGACTAAGCCTGTTCAGACTCAGCCTAATTATAAGACAAATTAGGCCTGGGCCTTAGACCCCCAATTGAAAAATGCCCCACTCCTATTTGATTGCATGGTAGATGGGATTGAGAGGCACAGCATATGGAAAAAAGAATATGACTAAACCTGATTGGCTTAAATGAAAGATAGTAAAACTATTTGTAATAAAAAGAAATGCAAAGTGTTTAATTATTGAGCGATTTGTCTAACAATTTTTTTTTCTCTTTTGAATTATGATAAGATATTTGGTAATAATACTTTACCATTGAAGATTTTTCGCCTTAGACCTCAAAGTGTGTCGAACTGACCCTATATTTGGATGAAGGGTAAATTTTCAGACGGGTGCATCTAAGAATAAAGGTATTTATTTTGAATATCTTTTGACTGAAAGGGATATTCAAAAAGTGAGAAAGAGGCGTGTTATTTCCATTACCTCTAATCACCAAAGAAGGGTAATGGAGGGTTACCCCCATCATCTCCTTTACCCCAATCCAAACGTTGCCTAAATGTCCGTGTATTCCAATTTCCCTTCTTCTTACATTCATTTATTTTCCTTTCTAATTTGTATTTGTATTCAATTTAAATATATCTTGATTTGATCTCACTTAATTCAAAAATTATCTAAAACTGACTATACTATTATCTTTGATATTTAGAAATTATAGCTTTTTAAATTTAATAGTATCATTCTAAAAATATCTTTCAAACCCATCCATTTTTATGAAAATTTAAACTCAATTCTACCTTTTTTTTTTATAACCAAGGTGTCCTGTCCTCTTAGAGCACCTGACAATTCTCAAGATTTCTTTAAGCCTATCATTTTTATATACTGAATAACTCTATAGAAAATAGTACAAATCTGACACTTAATACTCTCTTTTCCATACGTAACATTATCCCACTTAACATCACCCAAGTGAAATGGTTCCAGACAAATATCAAAAGAGACTACAGTCTAATGATAATATGAGAAGATCCTCCACTTTTAATAATAAAAAAAATAGTTATTTACATAATTTGATGGTATATATCACTTACTTTTGTCATTTATGGATGTGCATATACAATTAAACAGTGACTTGGTGTATACTATGTATACTATTTTATTTAGATTGTTTTAAGCCATTAGATCATTAGAGTTTTGAATTGTTTGATCGTTTAATTATTTTTTAATATGCTCTCTCATTCCAAATAAATTGGAATTCAATGTGGGATCATTTCCATATCCTAGTTTAACATTTTTTAAAAGTTAAGACAGAATAGAAGCAATAGAACTGTGAGGTGTCGTACCAAAATTAGTTTTAGCATAACATTGAAATATTAGTTTAGGTGATATTCGCCATTTCATTCGACATTTTTAAATCATTAAAAAATAAATTAAATTTCTTAAACTAATAAATCAACCTCTAGACCCATCTCACCTTAACTCGATCTATTTGAATTTGATTTCTTTGTCTTTGAGTTAATAATATCAAATGTTTTGAGACTTATTTTAAGCCATCAACTCAACAATCTCTTAACACTAAACTGTCTTCTAACTTTTATAATTGAGGTTTTGATTAAATGGATGCAATCAACTTCTGAATCTATAATTTTCTGATTTCTGTCTTCATTCTTCTTAGGGTGTACTGGGATAAGGGAATTTCCTTGTAATCTGTCATTTATTTGTGGAAGATTTGATCCATTATTTTTATGGATGCAATTTGACTTAGGCTTTATTTGCCTTTGAATTTTCTTTTCTATGCATGCTTTAATCAATGCTTTGATGTGATTTTTCTCTTGGATACATTCATCTGGTATAACTTTTTTCTTAGCTGACCTTAAAGGACGCACATTCTAATACGGACAAAATTTGTTAGGAAATATGGAATAGAGTGAAATTCGTATTTTATTCTTACTGGTGTACCGATATGCAGAACATATACATGCAGAGCGATGCGTTATCGGTACACCGTTACTTGATGAGCGTACACCGTTAGAGATAAAATGAGAATTTCACTATATTCTGTATCTTTTAACAGATTTTGTCTGTGTTAAGATGACTGGCGGATTCTAAATTTGAGAAGCTCATATTCTTTAATTATGGGTAAACCCTTTTAGGTAGGTAAATTGGAGTCGGTATTTTGTTTAATTATGAATATTCTCTTAGGAATTTTATTTTGTAAGTTGCGTGTTCTGAAGATTTTTCTATCTAATTTCCTTCCACTCGTTCTTTTATGGGGTTTAACTGAATGATGACTACACTTTGAACTTTCTATTAGTTAATAACTTTATTTTTTTATACTAAATTATAACAAATGCCACCGAATGATCGAAACATAACACATCTGGCTGTTGGTGTAACATATTAGCATCCATCTCGGGCTCTCATTTTTCAAATTTTTTTTTTTTCATTTCTTGAAAATATTCCACATGGTTTCAATTTCTTGTTTTTTTTTACTTGAAAAGATCTAAACATATATATATATATATATATGAGATTGGGAAAAATCATCTTGATTTAGTTCAACAAAGCTATTTTTAAATATTTCTAATTTGATGATTTTGAATTAGTTTCAGTAGCTAAACTTTTGTATTTTATTTAAGGTTCATTTTGCTTCAATCTAATTAGTCTATTGATAAAGTTTAAGCATTTTTTTTATTGACCAAAGTGTACAGAACTCTTATATCACTTGATTAATTCTTAAGATATGTACAAGTCTTTCTATTCACACACACTGGTGACTCTTTGAGAAGTGGCCTTTTCGGATAGAGTAGGAATTGAAGTCAGCACTTCTTTTCTAAAGTCTACGCATTAACATGAGAATAAAAATAATTTTAATTGAATTAAGAAAGTCATATTTTTAAGTTTCCTTAATTTTAATGACTTTCTATATTATTTTTTAATCTTTAAACTTTTATACTCTATTTTGAATTTTTGATACACATTCCTCAATTTCCTAATGGGCCTTTTGCATGTAGAGTATGAAGATGTAGTTGCCTTCTGGCTCAAAGTAGATTATCACTCTCACACCAAGGGAAACATTAGACAAATTACTGAAACTTGGTCGGGTCACTTCGGGTTTCAATAAATTCAATTTAATTTATGTCAAAACTTATTAAATTTGATCCGAATTACTCAACAAAATCTGATTCAAATTTTTAACCTGAATTTAAGTGTTATTTTATACTTGGTCCACTCGAATCAAGCTATTTTCAATTTTTCAATTTAATTCAACTCAAATTTCATGTAAATTTTTTTTCCACCTTATATACAAACACATAATCCAAATCCATTGATTTTTCATATTAGATTAAAATCCGACTCAAGTTTCACTCCTAAATGAAAGAGAGATTAATATACTAATAATCTATCTAAGAATATGTTCTAAAATAAGAAAAGTAAATGTTATGCCCAGCCCCAGATTCATTGAACCCATTTAAACAAAAAGGAATAAATAAAAGAGAAAATCAGATGGGACATGAAACCATGGGCTCCGCCTGATTTTCTATTTTTATACTCTTTCCGGCCAGCATCTCCTTATCTAATACATCACATCAGCACTCAGCAGAAGGAACAGACAATAAACGAAAACCACAGTGCCACGTGGCAAATCCACGTGCTCTCCATCCCTTCTATTTCTTAACTGCCGGGCGCCGGCTTTGACTTCCTTTATTTCTTTTGTTTACGACTTTATTCAATTCTCCGTAATCGATTCCTACACTGGTTGAAAATTGAAATATGACACGAGAGCCTGCATCGTTGTTAAAGTTTTTATTAATAATTAAACTCTTTCAGCTACGTGAGTTGCAAATTTGGCTGAAAATTTTCAGTTTGGTTAGGGCTGAAATATAAATTTTAAAAATTTCAGTAATTTCAAAAAGCATGTATTAGAAAAAATTTGTAAAATTTTCAGTTAAAATTGGATCAATTTTTTAAAATTTTAATCATATTTTAGTGATTTTGATAATATCATCTATTTACGAATTTCAGCTAAGAGTCATAAGAGTAGTAGATATATATTGTATCAATCATACAATTATAAAAAATAAAGATATAATATAGAATCGTGCATTTACAATTTTTTTTTTTAAATCATCATTTTAAGTGCTTTTATATTTAAATCTCCTATTAGGTATGATTTTAAGAAGGTCTTAAAGTAAAATTTTCAAACATGAAAGTTATTTGTCTATTTCAATATTTTCTTATTTAAATTTATTCATTTTGAGTTATAATCTTCTTTTTTTTTTTTGAATTTTTACTCTAAAATAATCTCAGCATTAGTGTTTCTTATGAAAATAATGTAATGAAATGGTGTTGAGCATTCATGAAGTTAAATAGAGATGTCTTAATATAGCTGATATAGTTTATAAGGTGTTTGTGTAATTTTTCAAATTTTTTTTATAAAAAAAAATCATGATATCTGAGTTTTCTAAAATAATATTATTGATTAAGAAATAATTTAAAAATCATAAAAAAATTGAAGAACTTAAAAAAAGACTACTAAAATTAATTTAAGGTAATTTTTCGTAGTTCTTATATTCGAGTGAAGATCCTTGTAATAACTCCATGACCCAAGCTAGGATGTTGTGACTCTTTGAGGGACCGTTATTTATCTTTTCTACAAAATAAATTTCATTGAACTTAGACATCTATGATTTCTCTATCTATAATAAATCTGTGACTGCCCCATCAGCACTGAAATTTCTCCATCAACGTAAAATTAGCTAAATAAAGATATAAACATTAACAAATTGGAGAGAAGGAGATTCTCTACGAGAAAGGCTCCCCCACTTTTCTTTTTCTTTTTTTTATTTCTTGAGAACCAAGTCAATAAATATCCACCACCACCCTGGCATGCAGTTTTCTAGGGTTTTCTAAATATTGCATTTAGTGGAAAAAAAATGAACCCAAGTAATGGAATAATACTTTTGATGTGCACATTAGTTTGAGAATCAAGTCTATTCCCAAATAAAAGTTTATTAGTTAGGTCTATATAAGTCTAGGTTCATGATTGGAAATACTAGTTGAGTTCTCACCAGGGTTACAAACGGATCTATATCCAGTTCAGACCAATAGAATTCAGCATGACCTGATAAATTTATTGCACTATCTGTGGCCCAGTCCAATATCACAGGATCTTACCCGCTCCGATAAGCCCTCAACGTTTGGCCTGCCAAAACTATTGTGATTGACACGCAATCAATCCCAACCCCACATGAACCAAAAACTTGTGGGTTTTAGTGGCATAGTATTAATACAAATTGGCTTGCCTTCTTTCATTTGAAATTATGTGATAGAGGTGTAGATGCAAATATAAAGTAATTAAAAGCTACAAGCACCACCAAACTTTATGAACTTCACTAGAGGCAGGCAAGCACTATTCAGCACGGATATCACTGAATTCATTTTACTAGAACTTATTATCTAATGGTTGCATTATTTGTGAAGGCTAGAGCAACTTATTGCCTTGACTATTTATGTGTTTCCTACAAGAATCTTTTGACAAGCAAGCAAGCTAAGTTAATTCATTCTCTCAGTGGACATCTCTTCTTTGCATTGGTATATTGGATAAATGTTCGAAGTTTTGACAAAATATAATTCACCATCTATTGGTAGCCCTAGTTCTTACTGATTGTCTTAATTTGGAATAAATAATTGAAGATGAGTGGGCTGTTGGCTCTATTAGCATAATGCAATTTATTTTCATGACTTGATATGGGTTTCTATCATGGGATGGTTACCATATCCGTAAAAGAAAATTATGTAATCTTTTTGATATGTTTGTATATTTGTGTTTGATACTGTAATTTTTTTTTTTTTTTTATGATCAAAGTGTTTAGGCCCTTTAGAACAGTCAACTAATCCTTAAAGTATGCGCAAGCCTCTCTATTCACATACACTGAATAACTTTACAAAGAGTAGCCTTTTGGATAGAGTAAAAATTGAATTCAAGACTCATACTTCCTTAGGTATATTCCTGACCATCACTCCAACCTCTTTAAAATTATTGTCACAATTTATTGCAAAAAACAAATGAATCTATAATATTGTATTTGCCCTAATCCTTAAAAATGGATACGCACAATAGAGCATTCCACTATGCCATATAATCAGAAGTTATTTTTGTTTTTTCTTTTAGTTGGATAACTTAGTTTTTTAATATAATTATTTATGTTTACTGAATTGTCCGTGTGTTTGTGCTTCATTGAACAATTTTGTGCACAATGGCAAGTGAACATGTACAATAAGCTGACGTTGTCTTGAAAGAGACACAATGAAGAATGTGGTGGATTTTGTCTAAGTCTAGTGGTCAAGCTACGTGAATTTATGACCAACAACCACCTTAATATTCTTTCCTTTCTATTTTAATGGTCTAATTTGAAATATTTATATTTTTTAAATAATTATCTATATAAGGCTAGCACTCCATCTAATCTCATTCATTTTCAGAACAACTATTTTGGGACAATCTTAAAATTCATATAAGACAACTAAATTGGAACATTATTTACTTCTATTGTAAATTTGGTTGATGTATTGAATATCACTTTTATTGCTTTGCATATGCTTGAAGCATTTATCTTGAATTCATTATATCTTAATGTATGACATTTTGGGTCTCGTATATCTTAATTATTTTCTCTTCGAAAGCAATTTAATATTTTAAATTATTATTTTGGACCTCACTGTAATTACCAGATTAACAAAGCTGTATATAAAATAATGTAACTTTAGAGAGAACTCTTGGGTTCAAACTATGGAAGTTCCAATGAAGCACCACTTCCCATGAGAATATGTATAGAATAAGGTCCCATTGATTTACACATACCCTGAAAGATTAGTTGGGTGCGACACTTAGAGACCTCTGGATCTCAAAAAAAATAAAATTGTAACTCTTAATCTTGTATTTGGTACACCAATGACTGTATTCACACTGCTTTGTATGACTGTATTCACACTGCTTTGTATTAGTGTATTTTTTTAACTGAACATTAAGAAGGGTGTAAATGACAATTTTTTTTCTAATTACAATAGGATCATATATATTTAAAAAATTATTTCTTATTGACAATTTTATTCACAAAATTCTACCTGAAATAGTGTCATATTTATTAAAAAAAAATTATTGATTATTATTGATAATTTCACTCGCGTGAAGGGCGGGAGAGAGAGAGAGGCCCACTCAGTCGTCGTCTTACTGGGGTTAGATTCCAAACCTCATTTGTCTTGAGTCTTGACCGGAGAAACAGAGAGAGTGACAGTGAGAGGAGAGAGAAACGAGAAAAGCGTGTAAAAGAACAAAAAGGGTGAGAAGAAGGAAAAAGAGAGGGTTTTGGGGTTTTCGAATCGCCGGAATCGGAGCCTCGGTCCATCCTCATCTCGGATCCGAACGGTTGATTGTACGTCCGTGCACCATCCTCCTCCTCCTGCTCCCATATTAACATCTAGCCGTTCATCTTTTCGAGCTTTCTTCCTTCTTTCTCCCACAGATCTTGACCTCTGTGTGAGTTAATCTATTTCATTTCCTCAATCTCATTACTGGATCCAAAAACTAGCTTATTTACCAAATCTTGTGTTTTGATCACTCCTCCATTCGTATTTTTACATTAAATCGATGAATTTTGTGAATCCGTAAAGATTACTGGAATTCTTCTGTGACTCACGGAATCGTTGGTGTTTTTTGGGAGTAAATGTTAGGCTTTTTATTGGATTTGCCATTCTTTGGTTCTTTTTGTTGGTATTGTGGGAACCGTCGCTGCTTATGGTTTCTGCATTGACTTTCCGCTCTGATGATTTTGAAATTCGACTCGATTCTGCCTTTTTAAAAATTGAATTGCCATCTTCTCCTGAGGAGATCGCTGTAACTATTGTGGCTTTGGTTGCAGTTCTTTGCTCCTTCTTTTACAGATTTTATTATTATTGTTCATTATTATTTTTTGTTCTTTATCATGATAGCATTAAAATTTTCTCGTTTAGTGGTTTTCCCAAGTTTGACTTAGTTTTTTGTGAAAATAATCGGCATTTCTCGTCTGAGATTGGTAGATTACACCAAAAACCTATTGCAGTTTTAATGAAAATGATAAAAATATTGTCATTATCAATTTTTTGAAATAACAGTAATTATTTTGAAGGAAAATTATTTGATTGTACCTTTTCTTTTTCTTTTTTAATTAGGTTTTGGTTTTTAATTTTATTATACAGTTATTTCAAAATACCGAGTTGTAATTGCTAAGGGATTGAGAGAGCAGTAGACTTCAGATAGATGAGAAACTTTTTATTTTACTTTATTTTATTTTTCTGCTTTGATTCGTTTCTTGGTAGTTCTGAATACTTCCTTGTTTGAAGCGAAGATCGATTTCTAGAAGAGGAAAAGATGTAACTCCCTTTTCATCTCTCTAAATCACCCAATCAGTGGTTTTACTTTTGACTCTCTTTGAATGCAAGGAAAATAAGTACTTTCTTAATAAATAACCATGTTTTAACTGAAATTAGAAGTGTCTTTAGTATTATTTGATCAAAACTGGTTATTGTGTGTCCGTAGTTTTTTTTGTATGACGGTGGGGGAGGGGAGATTTATTTGGTGTTATCCTATGATTATGTTCCTTTTTTTTTTTTTTTTTGGTGTGTGTTGTGTGTGTAGAAGTTGAGGATATCGAGATTCTAGTGCCAGGACATTTCCAACTGTAAGCAGATTCCAAGTTTCTTTTTTTCAAAATTTTTGTTTAAAGTTTTGAATTTAAGATTTGAATATGGATCAAATTAATCAAATTTGATTCTTCCCTAAATCTCTGGCCCTATCCCCTTCCCTTACATTTTCCTCTTGTTCAAGTGTATTTCAGTAAATAACTGCCTTCTTTTTTTGCGAGTTCCTTCTGTTGCTTTGATGGTATATATTCTGTGTTGATTCTTCTTTTATTTATTTGTGAATTATTATTAATGGTTTGCTCTAATTGAATCTTTTTCAGTCTCTGGCTTCATTTCGTTCCTTGATCGTCTCTAATTGGATGAATTCATCAATGTAGTGAGATCACTTATCTGTTCATTCATTTAAATTGTGCTTTGGCTGAATTGCAGGGGGGGTGATTCAATTTCCACAGTTGCTTCATGGTCATTAGGGTACTGTATCTTCTTCTCTTCAAAGCAGTGTCAGCATTTGTGTTTGGCAATTGGCACACCCACACAGAAGAGAAGCAGCTTTTAATTGGCTCATCTCCCAGTGTTAATAACCTCTGGCTCACCCTTGCCTTCCATGTCTCCTAAATTGGACAGCCCTGTTCAGACCCAGATGGCAGTTGCGGTCCTCAATAGAACCCTAAGTGGGGAGTACTGTGGAAATAAAAGGATGGAAGGGAAGCCTTCCGGGATGCGACGTGTGTTTGTGCAAACAGACACTGGCAGTGTATTAGGGATTGAATTGGTTCGAGGTGATAATGTACACACAGTAAAAAAGAGGTTGCAATTGGCTCTCAATGTCCCAACTGAGGAGAGCTCATTGACCTTTGGGGATCTTGTGTTGAAGAATGATCTTAGTGTCGTTCGTAATGATTCACCACTGCTTCTCACTAGGAACTGCCTGCATAGAAGCTCATCGACTCCTTGTCTTTCACCTACTGGAAAGGATCTCCAGCAAAGAGATCAAAGTGGTCCAATTGAAATATTGGGGTGCTCGAGTCAGTGCTCTAGAACAAAACAGCTGGTTAAGGACGTCAAGAAGTCGATTAAAAGTGGTGTTGATCCAATTCCTGTGCATAGTGGGCTAGGGGGTGCCTACTATTTCAGAAACAGCAGAGGTGAGAGCATTGCAATTGTAAAACCGACAGATGAAGAACCCTTTGCAAACAATCCAAAGGGCTTTGTTGGGAAAGCTCTTGGGAACCAGGTTTGAACGGTCTGTGCGGGTTGGGGAGACGGGTTTCCGAGAAGTTGCAGCATATCTTCTCGATTATGACCACTTTGCTAATGTGCCCCCCACAGTGCTTGTGAAGATCACCCATTCAGTTTTCCATGTTAATAATGGAGTGAGTGGTTACAAGCCCATGACAGGAAGCAGGTCAGCAAGATTGCATCATTCCAGCAGTTCGTTCCTCATGACTTTGATGCAAGTGACCATGGGACCTCAAATTTTCCCGTGGCTGCAGTGCATAGGATAGGGATACTAGACATTAGGATCTTCAATACAGATAGGCACGCTGGTAATCTTCTTGTGAGGAAGCTCGATAAGTTTGGAAGGTTTGGTCAGGTGGAACTCATCCCAATTGATCATGGCTTATGTCTGCCTGAGAGATTGGAAGACCCTTACTTTGAGTGGATCCATTGGCCGCAGGCATCAATACCATTTTCTGAGGATGAGCTGGAATACATTGCAAATCTTGACCCAGTCAAGGACTCTGACATGCTTCGGATGGAGCTTCCTATGATCCGTGAGGCATGTCTTCGTGTCTTGGTTCTCTGCACAGTCTTCCTTAAGGAAGCTGCAGCTTACGGTCTTTGCTTGGCAGAAATCGGTGAGATGATGAGCCGTGAGTTCCGAGGGATGGAAGAGGAGCCTAGTGAGCTTGAGGTTTTGTGCATTGAGGCAAGGCGGCTGACGGCAGAAAGAGAGGCACCATTCTCTCCAAAGGCAGAAACAGTGGAGGTGGAAGAGTTCCAGTTTGAGATAGACTGTGATGAAGCAGATTTTACACCTAAAATGGCTGATGAGGTCCCTGCATATTCACATTTCAATCTCGGGTTCATGGGAGGAAATGGCAGAAACCCGCTCTCAAAATTAGAGGAGAGCCTGGAGGAGGAGGAAGAAGAAGCCAAAGAAAGTGACAGGGAAGAAGAGAGCAACGTGATTGGGGCAGACAAATTTGTAGGTCTGTGGCCATCTCAAGAGCCTTTCCCAACTGTTTCAAAGCTTTCAATGTCACTGAAGAGTGTTGGACTAGGTGTCAAGAGTCAGCGATACCAGTTCTCGAAAGCCAAAGGTCCAGCGGCAGCCAGCGGAAGCAGCAGGAGTGCCAACGAGCAGCTCCCCACCAGTGCAAGCTTTGTTAAGCTGGCGGACATGACCGCTGAGGAGTGGGGTCTGTTCCTTGACACGTTCCAGGGACTGTTACCCGGCGCATTTGATGGCCGGAAGTGCAGCCTACTTGGGCCTAGACAAAGGCAGAGGCTGGGTACTTCCTGCCAGTTTTGAGAGGCTGTTTGTGTAATGTATGATCGTGTAAAGAAATAAAATGGAATAAGGCCGATTGGGTTGGGTTGGGACCTGGGAGCCAAGGGTTCTGTAGTTTGGTGCTTCGTTTTCTTTTTTCTTTTTTTAGGTCTTTTTTCACAGTGAGATATTCTTCTTGTGAAGGAAATATAAGATCTAAATGTTGTAAATATTCAAGAGACTTGAGGATAAGTAGTTGCTTTGAAGAAACAGGTGAGTATGATTTCTACTCTCCTATATGCATTTCTAAATTTGTTATGATTAGATTCACGAGATGGGTGCAGTTACAGATTTGGTTCAGCTGTATACATTTGACTAAATGGCTCGATCTTCATCCACTTGATCCTAGGGTTTAATAAAAAAGAGCCCACCGATATCATCGCAATAATATGTGCCAATATGCATTCTACTTCTTTTTTTAACAAAAAGGTATTAGGAAAATAGAAAAAAAATGAAAAATCTAGTGTGTGTGTATATATATATATATATATATATTTTTTTTTTTTTTTTTAAATGTTCCTTTTATTAAGTATTAGAGTATTTAGAGTTGAAATTTGTATACAAATAAAGTATATCTTTGTTTTTAAAATTTTGAAAAATGTAAAATTTAAAAAAAAAAAAATAGAACACCAATATATGATATTTTAAGGAAACAAACATTTGAAACTTACAAATATATTTTACACTTAAAATCTTGCTTCTATACCATCTTAAAACCATAGTCATGTAAAATTTAACCTAAAAACAATCAAAACAATATTTAAAAAGAAAAATTGAAAATAGATATTCTGCCGCATTGGCTGATAATGACATAGTACGATTTCATTCTTTTCATTTACTATTCATTGTTATACTTCTCAATATTTATTTGCAGTTATTTTTATACTTGAAATTCACTTAATAGGATTTATTTATTTCAATCTCTGTTTCCTCATTTTTTATTAAATTTTAAAATTGTCAATATATTTATTTCATACTAAGTAACTAGATCAATATCTTGGTAGAAAATACTAGAACTTATTTTTCTGGTATTTTTTTAAAAAAAAAAAACAATTTTTTTTAAATCTCAAATTGGTATCTTGAAAAACCCATTTTGATATCTAACATCAGTTAAAGAACGATACAATTACATAGAATTGAAGCCCAAATTTTTCTAAATTTCCTGTAATTCTTTTTGTAAAAAAACAGAGAGACCGTATCATTGATACGGTGCGTATTTGCCGATACAATTGGCCGAAGTTGTCAAGTATTTTCCAGGCTTGAGCTTCTAGTGCACAGGGTTCAGCCCAGTCCAATTTCAAGTCGGCCATAATGTTTTGGGCTGAAAATAACCGTCCCAGATAAGCCCAAGGCCAGTTTTTCTCAGGCTCTTCATGTGGGCTCAGAGTAGGCCCAGCCCAAGTTGCACCCTAGAGTAGAGCCTAAGTATGAGATTCAGGAAAAAAAGAAAAATTCGCAGTTTCTTGAAGCAGGTATCTCTATTAAACCAACATGGAGACTTGCCACCTAGGTGAAAAAATCAATAGAGCAGAAATCCAAACGAAAAAAAAAAAATCTCACTGTGCAAAGAAAACTGCAGACCAATATGTGAATCAGCAGATGTTGAGGTCTAAAGAATGAACTACATGTGTGGACTCAGCATCATACCCAAAACCATTATCGCTGAAAACCAGAACTTTTAACCAGATCCATGAATTACCAGTAACTAATCAGGCTTTCATTATCAATAAATTTAGCTTAATGGAAGAAAGGGCTCACAGAATTTCAGGCTCGATTAGGAGAAAGCTCAACCTATACAGGCTCTCCCTCATATGCCCAAATTCAGCCCGCAGAGAAATCAAAATTTTGTTATAGTTGTGACCTATCTTTCATGCTGGTCAAATTGCTCAATTCAACTTGCTGGTGCTCTATCCGACTTATAGCACGAGAAATGTCTCTTCTCAATGAAGACATCTTATCTTCCTTGGTGAAACGTCGCTGTCGTATCCTTGATATCGCCTGAGAAACATCCACAATTGATGGCCGCTTTTTTGGCGCTTTCTGCACACATCTGTAACCAATGCTGGCAAGAAGTCCAACCTCTTCAGGGTTGCATTTACCCATGAGTTGCTTATCAAGTATTGCATCCCAGTCGGAACTGGCTTTTCCATCTCCGTCCATCACTGCCTAAAAGATACCAACGACAGCAAATGTTCCTAAGATTTGTAAGTGAATTTGTAAGGCACTAATAGCCTTTTCAAGAATTAAACAATCACACTATAAAAAAAAGAGCTGTAACATAGAGATGACAAAGCGTGGCACGGGGATACGCATGGAAACCCCATGTCTTCTAGTTGACCATGTGTAATACCAGCAACAATGAGAATTTACACTCCTATTTTAGTGATCTTCTTTAGTTAAGAGTATTACTTTGTATTTCTTTGAAAATTATAAATAGAACTTTCGAACTTTGAACCATTCAATCGACTATTGAACTCAAAACCCAGTGGTGACTTGCAGTATCCAAGTTCCCAAGTTTCTGAGCTATGATACATGGATGTACTAGGAGGGCCTTATGATTTATTTTTTATTTTTATGACTGAAGATGTCCATGCGTCTCACCCGACTAGTCCTTTGGGGCATGTAAAAACCTCTCAATCTGCACACACCGGGTAAGTCTACGGAGATGGCCCTTCATTGGGGTTGATTATGAATCGAACCCAAGACCTCACTTCATGAGGCGAGCGCCTTCATCGTCAGGCCAATCCCTTGGGGTTTAGGACCTTATGATTACCTTATGATACAGCTATATATGATTCTACAGTGTAAACAAGCTTCCAAAGAATCTCAGTAATTATATTTATGAATGTGATGGTAACAGAATCTTACAAGATTGATATAGTCCAATAGGCCTTGCTGTGGATTGATAGCTGTTATGAGCTCAAAGAGTATTATGCCAAAACTGTAGATATCACTCTTCTTCGTGAATTTGTTTGTTGACATATACTCAGGATCTATATAACCGTATGTACCCCTCAAACCTGAGTTTCTCCCATCAAAAGCCTCTTCCTTGGACAGCCCAAAATCAGCAACCTAAACCAATGGGTAGCTTGATGGATCAAAAATACAAAAGGATGACAAAAAAAAATCCTAATCCATTAATGCCATATACGTTGTAGGAAAGACGTCAACATAACAAAATACAAGAACAGAATTGACATGAATTGATAAAAAATCAAATTAGTTGACTTAGATCTGGTGCTTGAACACATACATCATTGTGGAAACAAATCAACTCCTGAATGTGTAAGCTAGTTAACAGATTAATTGTTGCATCATTTTTGCAATGGGAATTAAGATTCATAGTGGCAGTTTACACAAAAATTCCTGAATTCCCCGGCATTTTTATATGCCATGATGCATGTAGCGTTTGTTCCTATCTATCCAAATTGCAAGTGCTTTGATTCTTTTGGCAGAAAGGTTTGTCCCTTTTTCTCTGATTTGTATCAAGGCTGCAAGGAAACTACACAGATTTTGTTAAGATCTTTTACAACATCTCAACCCAATTCAATATTGGCAAGCAGCAGCAACTTTTGAGGTGGTAAAGGCAGAAAAATAATAAGACTATTCTCCTCGCTTAGCAGATCTGAAGACATCCATAACAGTAATGTTCATGCAGAAAATGAGCAATACAACCCTTGACATAAAGTCATCTTACCTGTGCTCTCATCCTTTCATCCAACAGTATATTAGCAGACTTCAGATCTCGATGTATCACAGGTGGAGTTGCCTGTTATAAAGCATATGGAAAGCAGCTAATAATCATCATAAGAAAATGAGGATTATATACTAAAACAACATACCCCTTCATGTAGATACTCGATTCCATGTGAAATATCATGAGCAATTTGGAGCCTTTCATCCCAGCTTAAAGCACGCAGGCCTTCACCTAAAGAGTAAGTGCATGACCCATAAATTTTCTCAGTGAGAATTTCTGCAATACGTAATAGCAACACTATGAAACTGAATACATCGATAATCAAAATTGGAAATTAACTTTGCAAACCGGTATAATTAATTGTCATGTTCACATTCACGTAAAAAAGCTTGTTACAGACCAATTTGGTAATCTCTGGTTACTGCTAGTCACCTGTTTTACATTGTACTTCCAATCCCTCATTAATGGATGGGACCAGGTTCATTGGGGTATCAGGAGAATGGTATGGCTTGCAATTACTTGGGGAATATGAAAAGAAAAGAGAATTTCTGAAGGTGCTCTCTTGAGCTTCAGTGCTAGCCAAGATAAAACAGATGCAAATAGAGTGGGGTTTAACAAGTGGAGTACAATAGTGTCTCAGCTTTTAAGCTGTGTAGAGAGCAGTTTTGATTAATGGACTCTGCTCTCCATGTCAAAGAACATTCAATTACAACTCCTGCCACATAGAGGATTCAACTGAATGAGGATGAGTATTATACAAGTCGAGCACGAAGCAGACAAATTTCAACAATTTATGCTCCAAACAGAAAGCTTTGGCAACTAAACAGGGACAAACATACTATAGTCAGAATGCAAGCTTGTACACCTGAAAGAAGTGACATCCATGACAATCTGTTGAAGATAAACTTTCCTCTTTTACCCATAATGTGTTAGTTTTGATGCTATACCTTCCCGAAGTTTTTGTTTCTATAGCAGATATGCATAGCTATGAGTCTTAATAACATGCTAGTAAAAAATCTGATAAATCTATTAGAAACTTGACTTACCATATATAAGGTTTGCCAAGCTCCCATTACTCATATATTCATATATGAGCATGTGCTGACCTTTGTCCACACAATACCCAATCAAATTTACAAGATTCCGGTGATGCAGCCGAGCAAGCAACAGCACCTGGTAAAATGAACAAGCAGTAGCAACTTTTAGCAAAAATGTTGAGGCATACAAAGAATTGTCATATGTTTTGTAGCCCTCTTTCGAAGTTCAAGAAATGATATAAATATAGCGTCTAGCAGAAGCTTACTTTGTGGCTCAGTTATCAATTCACAATGTCACCAACAACATATATAGGCGAACCAGTTAATAAATTGCCTTATACGACCCATATTATATTAAGACAAACTGTTGAACCACGCTCACTCTCATGGTGATGGATTCAGGGAAAATCAGGGCACCTGACAATGATAGGAATCCACCTTTTCGTGGAATCAATCAGCTGAATTACAGCCTACTGTAGCAATAAATTATGGTATCATTTTTGATCAGATTGCCATTCACTGATGGAACAAGGCCACCTTTTTAGACAGAGGATAGGATAGGAGGGAGACTAGAAGAGTAACAGCTATGGCATAATGGTTCAATCAGACAGTCATCACTGACCCCACAGAGAGAGGATTGTGATCTGATCCTTTGCCCTTGTGGCCGATGATGATGATGATGACCATAAGGGGATAGGGTACGACAGTTGACAATTCTTTTTGAAGGCCATTTTGGTTTCCCTCTAAAAAGAATGTTTCGGTGTTCTATTTTGGAAAAGATAATAGGAAAAATATCAAAATATATAGGAAAAATAAGAACGTAGAAAACTAAATAACTAAGACTAGAAAAAATAATAACTAGGAGCAGAAACATGATAAATTAGAAAGGATCTGAGGTCTTTGGCAGAGTTTTGACATCCCTGAAGAAGGATGAGATCCTTGAGAGCAAGTTATGGGGTTGGGGGTGGTTGTGTTAAGAAAGAACATGTTTTGCTTTCTCTTCTGCTTCAGAGATCGCAGCTCTAGGAACCCAGCAAATCTTACCACACTAAGATTGTTTAGAGAACTTCGTTGCCAGCTATCTTTTTATCATTTGCACCCTCATTACATTCAAAGACTTTCTGCACTTCGGTCATCCTACCTAAAAAGCCGCAGTGGAGCTGTGATGGATCTTAGGCTCTTTCACATTGAAATTGGGAATGCTGATGATCCCGTTCAAGCAAACTTAAAAATCCCCTCGTTTATATCCTCTATGAGCCCCTCCAAATTTTGACCCTGAATACTAAATGGGCCTCTCCTTGTCTCAATGTTTCTAGGGATCTCCTCCTCAGTATCTGATGTAGGCATCAGATTCAACAAACCCGAAGGGAGCTCAATTGAAGACAAGTCGGCCCAATTAGATGGAATCGAGAAATTGATTATCCGAATTTGTGCACGGACCGACGGAGGAAAGCGAGGCCCACAGACTCAACTTACTAAGTCCCATTTTCATCAATTCTAGACTTGGGCTTTCATAGTTGGTGGACCCAAGCCCGCTTGCAAGCCACAGAGGAGACTTGTGAAAATTGAGTTAGCCGCTGACTCAACATCGTGTGGGCCCCATCCAGTGTGACAAAGTGGCGGTGTTCTCATCCTATGTGGACTTCCACAACCACTTGAAATTCCACTCATCTCAATTCAAGCTTGATTTTCTCAAAAGTGCTGCCAATCAATACAAAGCAACGAAAAATAAGATGGGTTTGAAATCAGCAAGAACTAAGGGATAAGTGAAGAAGAAAAAGCCGAGCATGGTAATCAATAATGCTGCTAGGATAAGAAGTAATCGATGGTTAAACATGTGAATGGGAGGCTAAGCAGCAAGTGTTTTGAACGTGTTTCAACAACTAGATTTATGGGTTTCTATCTTAGTTGATAATGCACAAGTCCCATTTGGCATGATGAGGTTGGCTAAGATTAGGAGGTTTAGAGAAATGGGAGTCAACCCAAATACTCCATTCAAATCAAGCATCCCAACATATGAAGCAGATAAGAGATGGAGATGAAGGAAATGGAATTAGAAGATAAAGAATAAAGAAAGGGGTAGGGATGAAGTTGACCAAATATAATTTGGTATTTTATTTAGTTACTTTTTATCTTGTTTTATTATACTGAAATAAAGCTATAAATTTAGTTCTAGTTTAGATTGTAATTAGCCTTGATTTATTTCGAGATTAAGAAAAGCAGGAGCTTTCTCTTTTTCCATCTTGCCAGGACGGTGAGTTGATGCCTTTGTATTTGACTTGTGTTTTCTTGTGTTGAGTTATTTTTAACTAGTTCAATTGGATATTTTAATTGCATTCGAATTGTCGTTCATGCATTTTTCCATTTATTCTAATTAAGAGTGTACTCCACAATTCCAAGTTAAATCTGACAAGGTTCTCCGTGTTCAGACCGTACTTGAACCGAGAACACTAGGTTTCCTCACAGAAATCTCTGATTCGATGTAGAATCCCGAGTCTAAAACCCATAATTGCAAATATAACTGCATCAGTCTCCAATCTCACAATGTTTCCAAGTATCTTCTCCTCAAATTTCAAAGTCCTATAATTCTCAAGGGTCTATCCTTTGATGTTCCAATTCGACTCGGTGTTGATTGCTTGCAAGACTTGAAACTAGTTTACATCCTCCTCAATTGTTGTTTCTACAGCATCTTGGGGAGAAACTCTAAAAAGCAACCTCCTCTTATAACTAATTAATGTACTAAGGATCAAACTGCCCAGATGTATCAAATGATAACAAAGATTGATTACCAAGAAAAAGTAATTAGAAAAAAGAACTTGAAATAATAAGTAATCAAACCAAACTACCCTTCTTTTAAATCCATGCAAAAATGAACGAGTCCTAAGTTGTTGTTTCTGGAGCATCTTGCAAATAAGCAACCTTGCTCTAATAACCAATTAATCTAGCCCAAAGATCAAACTACCTTGGATGTATCAAAGGATAACATATATTGATCACCATGAAATGGTAATTAGAAAATGGAACTTAAGATAACAAGTAATCAAATCAAACCACTTTAATGTAGTTGTCAGGCTGCAAAACAATCTTATATAGGATATCTTTACCACTTAATTCCTAAAATGCATTAAAGCAATCAGTCCCTGCAATCTCAGCCTTTACGCTTAATGAAGATTTCCATTCAGATACCCATAAGAAGACTTGATGTGTTTAGCCTATGTTTTTAAAGAGATCCGTTTTGGCCCAACCAGACCCAACCCGCCTGGCCCTAGGCTTTTGCTATAAATAGCAGCCTTTGCACCAGGTTTTCCAAAACCCTAGCCTTCTTTTCTGTTTTGGGAAAGAGGAGCAGCCCTAGCCGGCTCTCTCCTCCTTGCAGCGTCCACTCTTCTTCTTCTTTCTCCTTCCCCTTCTCCTTCTCTCCTTTGGGCATGGACATCTTAAAAAAAAACCCATTACTTCTTTCCTCGCATGGATTCACCAGAGAACTTCTCAAATTTCTTGGTTTTCTCAGATTCCCAGGTATTTTCTCTTCTTCTTCCTCCTCCTTTTCATTTTGGGGTTTTGATTTAGATTCGTGCTGATTTCGTGTTGCAAAGGTTTGAAATGAGTTTTGGTCTACAAACGACCCAGATTTCAAATAGATGAGATAGTTTTCCTGAACATGATTTTACTCGCGCTTTTCCCTTCTCATTTCGATCTTGTGGTTGGATTTGTCCTGTTTCTCTTCAATCAACCCAAGAATTTCAAGAATGAGGCCATGGATTTCTCAGAAAAAGACCCTTGGTTTTCCCCTTTGTTTTTCCCTAGGCTTTTCCCCATTTTCCTCATTTTTCCCCCAAGTCTGGGCTATTTTGTGATAGAATTGTAGACCGCCGCTCGAACGGTCTCAGCAGGAACATGCAGACTTGGTCCCAGTTAAGAACGGTCTATCGTTGTGTCGCCACCAGTCGACCGGTCTTCTTTGTTTGTGCAGACTTGGTCTCAGTTAAGACCGGGTGACCGGTTTCCTGAGCTGGCGACCGCCCTTTGCAGGCAACCGCTAGTGGCAATCGACTGGTCCCCCCTTAGTGGGCGACCGTTGCCTTCCACTTGACCGGTGTCTCATACCGAGTGACTGCTTTGAGGTTTTTGAGCTGTTTTTAAAAGGCGCTCCTCTTCGCTTTGAAGCAATTTCCCCCGTTTGTTGATATACTCGTGGACACTTAGGACCCCTGATTCACTGCACTTCTTCTCTATCTAGGTGAGGGGACTTACTTGCACATGTTTTTATTTAAGAATCATGCATGTGAATTGAATCTTCAAATGATGTATGCGTGCATGGAATACAATGGTTGGGCATCCCTGTATATGGTGTTTTGGCCACTCCGAAAAGGGTATAACCGTTGTGAATGTTTAATGTAGCCGAGGGACTTCGTATGTGTGTTTATGCATTAAGTGTTGTAATATGCTTGAGTAGCATTAACATGAAGATGTGTGATAATCCATGCTAGATGAGTTGTATGTCTAACATGTCGATTGAATGTTGATTTGATGATATGTGAACATTGTGCATGTCTAATGGTAGTGGTAGATATGCCATATAATTGTGTAATTTCTAGTTGGATAAGAATGTCAAGTGTGCATGAGGACTCGGTTATACGTGGATGTAGGAAGTACCCCATGAGTGTGGCATGTGTAATTGGAGATTTGGGTAGGAGTACCCTGTGTGTTGAGTGTTGAATATATGAATTGATACCCTCTAGGTGTGTGAATATGCATAGTGTGCATGTCTCCTAGTGTGCAGAGTTAACCTAGAGTAGGGTCCCTGGTGGGTGTAGGTCCCTACTTTGGAGCCATGGGGAGGAGTACCCTCAGGGTGGTGACTAGGACCTTAGGCATGCTAGCAGCATGGGTGTGCCAGGGGGACTAGGGTTGGTATGCGAGTGCAAGTGCATGACTAGCGAGTGTGTTATGTACCGCTTACACATTGACCGCTGGGACTACATGCAGATTCGACTGGCGGGTGTGTTGTGGAGCGCGAGTGCGTGACCGCTAGGAGTACATGCGGGTCACTAGCGGGTGTTTCGTGTACCACTTATGCGTTGACCACTAGGACTACAGAGGGCCCGACTTGCGGGTGTGTTGTAGAGCGTGAGTGCGTGACCATTGGGAGTACATAAGGGCTAGACTAGCGGGTGTGTTCTGTACCGCTTATGAGTTGACTGTTGGGACTACATGCGGGTCAGTTTTGTGGAATGTGAGTGTGTCACCGCTAGGACTACATGCGGGTCTGACTTGCGGCAGTGTTACGATATGCGAGTGTGGTGACCACTGGGACTGAGATTGGGCCCGCTTCGCGAGTGTGTGTGTGAGTTACCTTGGGGGAGCCTTAGGGGTGACTGAGTGATGTGATGGTAACACAGTTAGGCGTTTGTTAGTGCACTAGGAGTTATGTGCATGTCAATGGAGGTTACATGTAGACCTTGTACGAGTTGGTGTTTACATGTATGCTTATGATGTATGTTTGATAGCATGTGTTATGTATGCTTCTCTCACTGGGCAACTTGAGCTCACGCCTTACCTTTCAGGCACTCTGATGGAGGAGGGGTCAAGTGGACCCCAGGAGCATGCTTAGCGCAGTGGAGCTTAGCGCAGTGATTTTATGTTTCTTTTACTTTAAGAGATTTTGATGTATTAGATGATACATTCACATGCTTATGTTGGGATTATTGTAATAACCTTTTTTTGAAGACCATTATTGTAATAACTTGGAGTTTATTGTTATTACGTTGAGATCATGCTATCATGTTGAGTTTGTTTTATTCCATGCTAAGGTGTGTGATGCATGCTTGTGATTGGTAATGAATGGGTTGGATTAGATCCCCATTTCAAAAATAAAATGTCACCCGATTCCATAAGTCGAGGTGTGACGTTTGATACCCGAGATAGCATAGTTGAGTTGTTTTGAGGTTCACGAGCCCATCATGGGGCGGGGCATGACAGATTCTATTTGACATGTTAAATTGAGAGATTGACCCTAAACAGGGTGAGTGAAGTAGAACTCACAAAATGACTCTAAATTGATGGATCAAGGATTAAAGACAATGAAGATGATGATGTAAAACATTCTAAAGCATGTTAGCTCAAATTTCTTCCCATGAGACAGATAACAGTATATTGCCTTCTATTTAACAAGGTGTTGTAGCAAACAACATACCTCTGTTTGAAACTCTTTCTCCCCTTGTGATGAATCAGAGGCAAGGACCTTTACAGCAACCACTTCTTTTGTGGGCATGATAGCTTTATAGACTGGCCCAAATGATCCCTGTCCTAAAATAGTTGTAAAGTTCTGTGTGGCTTTTTGAATATCCCTAAAAGAAAATATGATTTTATTAAGATACTAAATTTAACAGATATTTTTCATCTGGTATATGAAAACTAAGAAAGCAGACTCATTCTAACTAAACATGAGGTTCACAAAGCAGTAAGGAAATATCAAACTGCATTTGGTAGGAGATTAAAGTATGTGTTGGAGGTGTTGTGGAATCTGAGATAATATTAAATAGGTCAATGTTTTCCACCTTTTCCATCTCAATTATTACCAACACGCATTGCCAATTTTGATTTGTTGCATAAGTTGGAGCTGTGGCATCACAGTATCTTTAAAAATTTACATGTTATTCCAAACCGTATAGTGAATACACTTTTAGCCAAAAGATACTGGCTTCAGTTTGAGGCACATTGAAAACCACCTTAAAAATATCAATCTTCACTTCGCATGAAAATCATTGAGTAAAGAAATGTCTTCTATTCTTATTTTAATAAATGACAACCAACAAATGCTTGCCTTCATTAACATATATAATTATATATACAAAAATTTCCTACAACATAACGAGAACCTCTATGACGGAAAAACCATGCAGAATCAACTGCTC
This sequence comes from Chimonanthus praecox, assembly GCA_022113865.1. Taxonomy (NCBI): domain Eukaryota; kingdom Viridiplantae; phylum Streptophyta; class Magnoliopsida; order Laurales; family Calycanthaceae; genus Chimonanthus; species Chimonanthus praecox. The sequence continues at coordinate 57,513,173 of CM039088.1, read as the reverse complement.
AAACCAATTTTCTCTTCCTCCTTTAGATTGAAACCCCATTGTTGTGCATACCCTTGCACCATAGATCTTGGGCCCATAAAATATGTACTTAAAACAATCAAGATGATTTCTGGGGAACCATTTATCTATACACAGATCTTTCCATCCCCTCCTCAAGATTACAGGTGGACCCAAAATACGTGTATGTTGTGCATGTGGATATGTATTTGTAAGTTTGTGTGCATGTGTGTGAATGTGTTGGTGTACATGTGGGTGTGCAGGCATGTGTGCATGGGGGTGGATATGTGTGCAACGCAGGCTGATCCACAAAAGAACACAAATTGAACGGAAATGAAGAGTAGACTAGGCCCACAAGACCAAACCCCTTCCTCTCAAATCTCAACTCACAATGAGAAGACACAAATAACTTGTACCAATCAAAACCCAAAACACACAATGCTAGAGCTGGTAACACCCTTTTATTGTCCTACATATAACAATAAAGACATTCTACACATTGGATTTTTTTTTTTTTGAAGTAAATCTATCACATTAGATTGAAGCCACATGTCCACAAACTCATGTTTGAGATCCTAAACTGATTAATTTTTTTAATAAAATTTAACTAATTGCCCTAAATTTTATGGCTACTTTCATAGAAGCTTCATCCCTATCTCGTCCCAACTTGTGACTGCTCTATCATCCCTTTCATAGTTATTATTGCACAAATCCTCATCCAACTTGATATATATATCTTTGTATTTTCTGCCCTATTTTGCCTTATCATATCCATAAACAATTCATCTATGGTTAACATTCGATTTGCTGTAATCATGGCTACGTTAGTGTTCCCTAGTGGGAGTAAAATTGACCTCAAGCTTGATTCTTCCTTTGATCATTTGTATCTACATTTCTGTGTCTTTTTCTTGTTATGAGCATCTTGCTTGGTAAATCTTCCATCCAAATTAGGGGTTGGGTCACCACCATCATTATATCCAAAATCCCATCAATCTGGGGTTGGCTTTCGAATTCTACTTCTCCACTTGATCCCATCTGGTGTTGGGTGTGCATGTTAAACAAATGAAAAATTACATTCTTTTGCCATATGTAGATCAATAACGAAATCATGAGATTGTTGGTTTCCATTTGATGGGGGCAATCATACAATCAATCCAACCATAAAAGGGTCCTTATATCCACAGGTTGCAAGCATCAAATCAAAAGGTAATGGAATAAGATCATCTTCCTCAAAATCAATTTTATCAAATAATGGTGGATCATTACAATCCAACTCCACATTTATTTCAACAATACTCTCGTCTATACCAAATATACTCTCAAAAGAGAACATGTACAAAGGTCCAAACAATAAAGCATTTTCGAACCTTTGAAACTTCCTAACATGTATGCATTGGCAATCAACGTAACCACTGCTTCAATCACATTGTCAATTCTAAGGTCTTTCTCACCTCATCATTTTCCTCAATGCAATGAAGGGAAAACTCACCTAAAACTCTAGAGGATCTTTGGCTTTGACAACCAAATGACAGTTCGACCCATACAAGACTACAATTTGAATAGTAATGGAGAGCAAAAATAGGCCCACAATACCAACCCCTTCCTCTCAAATCTCACCACCCAATGAGGAGACAAATAGTTCATATCAGTCAAAAAACAAGAAGAATGCTGGGGGTGGGAACAACTTCTTATTGCCTCACATGGTCGGCCACTTGTAACCTAAGAGATGATCTAATCATTGGATTGAAGCCACATGTAAAAACTATGTATGTTTGAAAATCTTTAATCTAGTTACAATTTTTAATGTAATGAAATCTAATTTGTTGTCCTCAAATCGTATTGCCATTCCTGTAGAAGCTCCATCCCTATCTCATGGCAATTCATCAATGCTTTGCCAATCATATTATGATATCATCTCATGCACAGCTATTATTGCAAGAATCCTCTGCCATCCATCTTGATATAATAGAGATCTTTGTATTTTTGGCCCTTTCGTTCACCCTACACATCATTCTTAAGATGTGATTTGACATAGTCAAGCTTGCATCATTCTGACACTGTCTAAAGAATTTGTGGCCTATTTTTTAAGGATCTCTTAGGATTACAAGTTTAGGGCATTTTAACACATTTTTATTTTTGTTTATATTTGAAGGTAGGATTAAAACATTGTTATGCTGATGTGATAGTTGAGATTGTACCTAGGATTTTCTTTTGTATGGAGCAATATAAAATGAATGGAAACCTTATGGAAAGAGACAAATTTGGTTTAGTGAAATTGATTTGATCTTGGAAGCTTTGAAAGGTTTCCTTGGAAACCCCTTGAAGGCGAGGATCTTATCACCAAGAGGTAACCATCTCCGTTTCAAGCATGACCGACCATTGGCAAGGGACTCTTAAAAAGTTTTATTTTATTTTATTTTTATTTTAGTTTTTTGGGTTCTTTCATCCTTTATTCTTCATTTTTGTGGGTGGTTGAAATTTCTTCAGAAAAGCTTTTGCATTGGAGATCATAGATCTTGAAGTTGTTGCCTTGGAAGAAGCCTATCCTACATCATTTGCATGTATGGACATGTGTGCACATTTGTAGGTAGATGTGTATTTTTGGGCAATGATATGATGCAATAGTGATGGAATATTGGAACAATAAAATTGTAGGCTCCCTTAGGTCATTGCCAATCCATAATGCATTGGAATGTAAAGGAGATTGGTAAATTTCACCTAACCCAGTAGCCTAGGCCCATCATCACTAGGGAAATTGGATGGGGTTGAATTAATCTACTCGCCATCCATGTTTCCCTACACAAGCCCAATCCGGCAAAGCTTCAAAAGCTTGGACTTGGTATCAAATAGATATGGAGCCTACTCAGTGACATGACTCAATATTGGCCTAGCTTGACCAAGTCTCATGTGAAATTCTTTTAGGCACCACAAAATTATGAAAAAAAAGGTCATAAGAAAAAAGAAAATGGAAATATAAGAATTTAAGCTTAAATTTAAAGGACATGAAATGTTTTATATATTAAATGTTAGAAGGATGCATGCTAAATGCAGAATGATTTTTTTATTGGCATAGAATGTATAATGAAAAATAACATTAACACGATTACTTTCATTTTTTATCCAAAATAAATAAATAATTCATCTTAAAATTGGTGCACCTACCTTTTACAAGCTAAGTGATAAATAAATAAATAAAACACACTTACCTTGGAGAAAAACCCACAAATGAGAAAGACAAATAGAGACCATAGATTTTGATCCAATAATTTAAGAGCTATAATTATGTAAAATTTAACGCACCCTTCCTCCCAACCCGCCCCAAAAAAAAAAAAAGAGAGAGAGTGAGAGAGAGAGCAAAAGCTCAAAATATGCTCTCTCACCTGATTGAAATTTGATCTGGGTAGAGACAAATAATGGGATAGGTTTCTCAACACCCACATCGAGGCTGAGTTTGGCGCATATTGGCTGAGTTGGTTTTTTCAGTCTTATAATTCCTAAATCATATGTAGAATCAACTCCACACATGCCCAAGTCCAAATTGAATAGGACTCAACCGGTTCTGAAAACCATGCACTCCACCCCATGCATCATCACATTGGAGCAAGTGGGCCGAAAAAAAAAAGGTAAAAATTCCATCTTCCTGGTCAGTCCAGAGCTTGGAGCCATAGAGATATGCGGCCCTTGAGGACAGGAGATGAATCGATCATATCAATTTTAAGTTTTAACTCTTGATTTAGAGCCCAAACTTTACTGGCTTTATAAAGTTCACTTTTGGGTTTTCAGTCTAATGGCAGGTATCATTAAGTGGTGAAATGTGCTGATGCTATTTTATGAATAAACACATACATCCTGAGCAAATATGTATTGGCACTAAACATAAAAGCACGATCCATATTAAAAATGAGCTACCATCATCATAATTGGAACCAACTGTTACTCTGCTACATGGGAGCATTTGATATAATTGATTGAGCCACTCTGCAGTGTTCACCTAACTCATTATAAATGGCAATCCTCTAACTTGTTTTTGCTACATTATCAAAAGAATCAGCATCACCATGGAGGATGAAACTTCAAGAAAATTAGGGGCAAGTACTCTTTAAGAGCTTTCTGATAAGTTGATCTTGACACTTGTTTGTCGTGGTCATACTTGATATCATCATGATGATTTCTTAATGCAGTTTGATGGTTGACTATACAATTTGAAAAAATAAAATAAATGAAAGTACAAGAAGATGAATTTTTTTGAGCAGCAGCAGAATCCCATAGTAAATATCAATGTAGCTAGTTGCAGATTCATAACATTTGACGAGACAGTGCCTCAACTGCTACAATTTAGAACGACAAAGGATTGTCATGTGAGATGGTTTAGGTATGGTGCATGGAAGATGAAAGACAGTCCCTGTTCAACAAAATGAAAGCTTGCTAGTTCAAGGTACTATGAGACGATGAAGTAAACAGATGAATGAAGAAATAAAACTTTCAAATTTAACCCAAATAGATGGAATAACGCTTTGGCAATTATTGTGATGCCGTTTTGGTAATTTAAGTTTGGATCTATGCAGGCAATCCATGGCATTCTTGTGCCTGGAGTTCATAAAGCGCCAGCCCTAACTCAACCATGTTGTGAATCAGGGTTAAGTGCATCTCACCATCATCATCATAAGCCAGAATCCCATCTATTTGGAGTCGGCTTTTGAAATTCTGACCTGTAATTTGGTCCTATTAAAAGCCATACGGATGGTCGCTCTGCTATCTAGCATATCTGTAATTTATCCTTTCCCATTGGGGGGAAAAAAGAGCAAGGTTAAGGTTGTGACGAGAAAAAGGGAAGAGAGAACTCTAAACAGGATTCGACAAAAGATGAACAAGCAGATGGCTTGTCTAACGTCCACCAACTTCATCATAGTTTTTGGATACCGATGCTACATCCCCTTGTTTTAAGCTTTGGAAAAACTATAATAAACAATCAAGACCTAAACTCAAGCAACCTCAATTTCAGTCCTAGCTGACCCATTAGGTCTGCTCTAAGACAAAGCTCATTATGAACCTCTAGGTTAGCCAGGTTACAGACAGCTTAATTTTATTTGATAAGCATATAGTCATAAGAATACGTGAGAAGTTATTGACAAGAATGCATAACAAAAAAAATGTCTACAACAATGCATATACTTCCCCAGTTTCATATTATATCAACATGGTCAACAGTCAGAAAATTCAGATAAAATAGAGACGAGAATAATAAAGGGATGGCATGCAACAATTATTAAGGTTTTCTATCCGAACATTACAGCATCAAGAAAACAAAGCACATACTTGTAAGAGTATCTCGGTATGCCAGATACTGAACCAAACATGTCTTTATCATGGTTCCCCCACCAAGACCAATGCTTCTTAGTCAAGTGTTGATGATGAACAATTTCAGTAATTGAGAGTGAGACACTAGACTCCATGCTTGTACCAATGCCATTAGTGCGTATAGGAAGAGATGATGCATTGCTCTCACTTTCATGATGCTGAAGGTGAGCGTTTTCTATACAACCTTACAGCAACAAAAGCACAAGATGCCAACAAGATCCCAATAGCCACACCAACAGAGACACCAATAACAACTAAATCAGCTTGATGCCCCATTTTGTTAGTCCCTTTAGTTGTTCAGAAGGTGCAAACATCTTGCAAAATCAACAAAATGTTGATCCACTGTCACAGAACAAGCAGAAATGTTTATAGGAATTGCATTCACCTGTCAAAATGACAAGAGAAGTTATAACCCAAAACAAAAGTATAGATGTATATTCTTTTGGAAAAACATCAAACATTCATTACAAAATATTTGCTCCAGGGATTTCCCATTCCATTAGAAAAATATAGCACCTCAGACTTGTGCCAACACATTAATATACACGGTAGTAACTTGCATGAAAATTTATTTCATCATTAATCTTGTATTTCGAAGAATACATTAGATGCTATCAGTCTATTCCCAATGTAAGTTGCAAGAATACAGGTATGCATGTTGGAATACAACACCAATGTGGGTGTTAGATTCAGCAAACATAAAAACTGGTGATCATGAACAGAATATAATTAAATTAGTTAAAATTAATATTCATTATTTCAGAAGATGGAAAAGGTTACTATATGTATAAATGGCATGACATAATATCCTCTTCACCAGAGGTAATATAAAAATAGATAAATAAAAATGGTTTTCTCCGCCTCCAATATTGTTTGGGCGATAAGACAATTACATTATAGGTTGGTCGGTGGAAGAGTAATCGCAAAGTTCTGAGAAGCAGAACTACTATTGGCATCAAATCTTGTCCCAAGTTCCATGTAAAGTTAAAAGAGCATAAAAAAATATAAATAATAAACAACATAACAAGAACCCATATGCTCTGTGATTCCTTCAAAAAATTTCTATGATATAGGCCCTAATGTATTTAGGTTTTCATTCAACACTAGATCATATGTATTTACAAGCTAAAGCTCTAGAGAAAGAAGGTGCATTTTCCAAATCGATTGCAAGACTGCATTGATGCAAGCATGCTGTGTTACTAAACTTCTCATGCCTGATGCCTGATGCCTATTGCTGAATGCAAGTGTCAGCACCCAACTTGCAGATGGAAATAATGAAAATGATTACTTTGCCTGTATATGAATGAAATATCAATAGAACATGAAAACCCAAAGAAATAAGTGAGCAAGGACAATTGTAACAACTTACAATTAAATAGTTTAAACTTTTCTTAAGTTAGTTTTAGGTGTTTACCCAGGAACAAAACGATCCAAAAGGGTTCCCATGTTGTTGCACCGAATAGTGGACCGTGGAGCTTCATCTAGACTTGAAGTTTGAATACTATGTTGCACCTGTTTTCCTTAAGAAATAGTCAAATTTGCAGTGTAAAATGTGGTGCACAAGGTGTTCACTGATGAATTACAATTGCACAAACATGAGAAGTAAAGCAAGCACAACTGCAGACACCAATTTTAAGTGTTCATCAAGATATGCACATATCCACAAGATGAGATAATCATGGAGCTCCAACATGAGTTTTGAGTTTCACAATGATTTTTTTGAAATGAGCACATGATTGTCAGTCAATACGAGGTAGGGATACCCATAATGATTATGAAAAAAAAGGGCTTGCCTTCACAGACTTGACCCAAACAATATTAACCACCTTTAAGTTAACCAAAAGCAACTACATCCATTTATTAAACAAGTTGGAGCAACTCCATAAAGCTCAATTGAGTTGACCTAGCTTTGCCCAGTTATTAAATGGGCTGACATGACCAGACCAATCTTAAATGGGTCTACCTAACCCGACCAAGCATAAATGGGCCATTCCAACACATACCTAACCTGTCTCATTTGCTAAACACTAGTTACCCATTTTCTCACCATCAACTCAATTGTACCAACCCAACTCGTAGCAATCTTACTCAGCCTAAACTTTTATTAACCACTTTTTTCCTATTTAAGTGATAGTAGTAAATGAATGTAGGAAAACTTTTAACTATAAAATAAATTCCTACCAAGTCATTTTTCCAGCAAAATTTTTCCCTCATGATTCATTTTCCCATGAAACCAACTACTGTTCCTTGAGGGGCTATTTATCATTTTCCGGTAATGGAAAATGAAGAGCATAGAAAATGAGGCCCTACTTTTTTCTTCCATGAAATAAGGGCCTTTCGAAAATAACACAAAAAATGAGACACTTCCCTCTTGTTCCAAGGAATCCATTTCCTCAGGAGGGATCAAAAAATTCCATAAAGGAAAAAGAGGTTTCCCTCGCCCAAAGGGACAATCTTTCGTTCATTTCAATAAAAATAAAGGTTTTGATGCGAACAACAAAAATGTCATATTTCCATCGTCGGCATGACACCAGATTTCACAACATTTGTTGGATGACGTGAACTAAGCCCAAATGCAATTTTTTTCTGCAGAGTTGGTTTCCTTTAGGATATCAACAGACAGCATTTAAGTTTTACATTTTGGAAGGAACTAGAATTCTCTTTATAAAATGAAGAACAGGAAACCACTCTTCACATTCTTCTGCAATTCAATTCAAAGGTGTCTTCTAACTAAAACTCTCTCAAGGGCAATTGAATGTCAGCCAAAATGGCAAGAAATTAAAATAAAAGCATCACAAAGTTCCAAAATTTGAAGGCATCTTTCATATCCATCTTTTACAACAATGAGAGCCAATTTCAATACCAAAATGTATCAGAGATTCAGCAAGATTTGCAAATTCAAATAAATATATCATTTTATTGGAAACCCAAAGGGATTGGGGTGATGGCCAGGAACCTGTCTCAAGAAGTATGAGTCTTGAGTTAAATTCTCACTCTACCCCAAAGGGTTACTCCTTGTAGAGTAATCCGGTGTGTGTGGGAGGGAGGCTTGCACATGTCCCGAGGATTAAACGGGTGCTCTAAGAGGTCTGGACACCTTGGTCATCAAAAAAAGTATATATTTCATTTTAGTGGAACCAATAGCACCCGAACCAAGCTACCACAAAGTAAATACGGAAAATAAATTAAAAAAGAAAAGAAAATTATTAAATAGTAATATTCATGCTGCATTCTGTGATTGATAATTTTTTGTTTCTTTAAATATCTCCCTTGCAACTTGTCCGATGAACAAATTTATAGAAGTCCTCAAATTACAATTCACTATCACTTTCAATAACCCATTAAACTATGAACCACTCATGCAAAGATATTATATAATCTAGAGTCAACTACACGAAATTACACCTTATACTTAGATGTTAAAAATATCAAATGAGTTCCCCGAATTTCAAAAAGACTAATAATAATATCCAAATTCAGCTAGAAAAAAAAAAAAAATCAAGAACAAAGAACCACTAACAAAATAATACAACTCTAACGGGAAGTTCTTATGGACGATTAATAAATCCTTCTGAAATTCACCCAAAAATATGAACAATGAATCCAAACCAAGTAAAGAAGGTAGAAGCAATTGAATTCCAAAAAAAACTCCTAAAATCTAAACACAGCATGACCCGATAATCCAAACCCAGGAAAAGTGAAAAGTGTAAGTGTGTGTGTGTGTGTGTGTGTGTCTAAAATCCAAATACAACAAATCCCAATGATACAAACTCAGTAAAGAACATGGAAAAAAGAAGAAGGAAAGTTGTAGAAAATCTTCAGCATTAAAAATTCTCTGGGAAAATCTTCCAAACCCGTTACAAGGATCAAAAGGGTGACTTGCTAACAATCCAGAAAAAAAAAAAAAAAAAAAAAACAGAAAAAAATACACGAATCATCCAATAACCAGCAAAGAGCAAAATTCATGAAGTATAACATACCTTGGGAGACAAAAAAAAAAAACCAGAGTAATGGCTATAATGAAGTCGAATCCCCTGCTACGAACGAGTCGAACGAGAGCCGACGACTCTTCGCTGAGAAGACGCAGAAAAAAGTAGGACAAAAAAGGAATAGAAACGGAAGGATGTCCGACTAGAATCTCAATTAATTATTTCATTCACTCTAAACCTCTCAAATTTACACCTTCAACTTTTGGCATATATGCCATGTTGAAACTTGGAAGCATTACTATATTTAACGGTAGGGGGTCCAATGCAAATTACTTTTCCAGGCAGACTCTTGGTAGGACCCACATATATGACTTGCAATGTTACAAGTCCATGGCCAGCACTGTACTGACATGACTGAGTCGTGACTCAAATAGAGGATTTCTCTCTTCCATCACGAGTTATTATTATACTATATTTCAGCTTCTTTAAGTTATTTCAGTCTTTCTTAACTTATTTTAAACTATTTTAGTATAAATTTTATTAATTTAGTATTTTAAATATATACAAAAATTTCTTATCAAATTAAATTTATCAATTATCAACCTTATTTATTTAAATTAAAAAATAAAAACTTAAAATAATATTTACTTTTACAATCATAATATTGATAATCTCTTATTTTTATAAGTTATTTTCTCCAATAAATTAATATATAAATAGAATAAGTTAAATTACAAAAATCTCATGATTCAAATGTTTCATATTAGAGTTTTGGCGGGTCAAAGTACGGCCAAAATACATGAATTGATGGAAGGTGGGCCCACCATGCAAAGTACTTGCCCAACATAAAAAAAGGCGTTCAGATATTCGATTTTTCTGACTCTTCACATCTCTCTTTGTTCTATTCATCCGAACGAACTATCACTTCATTTTCAGTTCGTTTAGATAAATGTACTCATTTGAACAAACAAATCAATGTAGTTTCAATTCGTTCCGATGAGTATTCATTCGTTCGAATGAACAGTTCGGTTCATTCGAATGAATGAGCCGAATTTTGTGAATGATTGACATATATATGTTCATTCGTTCAAATAAACACTTGTTCGAAATAACGAAAATTACACTAAGGTATTCGTTCGGATCAGTACATTCATTCAAACAAACTGAGAATGAACTGAAAATTCGTTTGAATGAATTCATACGCGGGGGTAGAATGGTAACTTCACCAAAAAATTCAAAAACTGGTATGTAAAGCTCGACCCATAAAAAGGGCTTGGGGCTCGGCCTAACAAGATACTGTCTACTTTGGGCCCACATGCGCACACACGTGCACACGCGCGAGCCCGCACGGTATTTGGATCGGACCAGGCCCAAGTCCGAGTCAAAAATGCGTCTTGCTGGTTTTGACGGAGTAAGGCTACTTATAAACCCCCTTTCAAACTCCTCAACTTCCGATGTGGGACTTTCCACAACTCCCATCCACTATTGGGTTGTTGGATCCGACCGGCCCACTCTACGGGCCCGTCCAACAGGGCCCAGTTTCACTTGAATCAGCCTATCTAGGGCCTGACTTCTAGCTCATGGGTCAGGATATCACAATCCACCCCCCTAAAGCCCAGAGCCGCCCTCGGCTCAACCAAACGAACCCAGTGGAAAGCAGTAAGCCCACACAGTCAGAGTGTAAAATTCGGAGCTCTGATACCATTTGTAACAGCCCGACCCATAAAAAGGGCTTGGGGCTCGACCTAGCAAGATACTGTCCGTTTTGGGCCCACACGCACACACACGTGCACACGCGCGAGCCCGCACTGCTTTTGGATCGGACCCGGCCCAAGTCCGGGTCCAAAACGCATCTTGCTGGTTTTGACAGACTAAGGCTACTTATGACAGATTAAGGCTACTTATAAACCCCCTCTCAAACTCCTCAACTTCCGATGTGAGACTTTCCACAACTCCCACCCACTACTGGACTGTCGGATCTGACTGGCCCACTCTACTGGCCCGTCCGACAGGGTCCAGTTTCACTTGGATCAGCCTATTTAGGGCCTGGCCTTTGGCTCATGGGTCAGAATATCAAATGGTGTGTAGAGGCAGATTTTCCGGGTGTTTGTATAGCTCGCTTTAAAAAAAAAATATTCAGTCCATAAGTTTTGGACACAGTGGATCCTCTGTTATGTAGTTAATCGATTTAATCCGACAAAAGTTTCATCTCTAGATGAATTTATAAAATTTAAAAAATATATAATTTCATCTCTTACAGCATTTAAAAAAATATGAACCGTGATAATTTTAGAGCTATTAGCCATGCTAAATGAAAAGAGATTCTCTTTGTATTGATTATATTTAATAAATAGATGATAGATTGATAAGGTAGCATTAATCATCAAATTCATTTTATTTAGTTATATGATTAGAAACTTCAAATAGATTAAAATGAATATATAATCAATGTAATTTGATATAAAAATATCGTATATTATAGTTTATAATATCAGCAATTTTTTTACTTCATTTGGCTCCTTTGTTCCAATCGAGCAAATATTCATTATGAATTGATTTGTTATAGATCATAAAGTGGTTCTATATTTATCTTATTTCAATTAAATTTATGTTCAATTCAAATCTACTCTCAAACGAAGTGATAAGGGAATTGATATTTTTATCGCAATTTTTTTATTAGAGTCATTAAATAAACTTGGGATTTTAAGGTGAAAATACTTTGAAAACTGAGATTTTGGATGGCAGTGTCTAAATTTTTTTATTTAGGTCAGAGTATCTCGTACATCTAATCAATTTTTTTTGGATAAAAATGCCTTCATACATTGCTTTGGTTCACAAGATTACATGAGTTAGTGATTGGATACTTGGACTAACACATATATATCCGTCGACCAGCGTACGAACCCACATTAGTGTAGGTTTTATTTTTTTATATATATTCCTTTATAGTCTAAATAAGATATAGAAATTTTTCTACTATAGTGGAGAAGATAGGTGACTTGGATTTAGCATGTACTCACTCACTAGAGCAAGCACATAAGAGCAATGTTTTAAAACTTGACATGTAGAGTGATCTATTTTGGAGGAAGATTGGGTTAAATAAAGTTCAACCGATTTGATCCATAGTCAAACCCATGCTATTAATATAATATTATAAAAAAATATTAAACTATTAACTAAGGTTATATTTCATAAAAATATATGTTTTTTCTCACAAATATAATTGTAAATACCAAAATTAATAATCTAAAAATTATATTTTTAAAAGAAACACCATCTTGATCTTATTTTTTTCATTTAAAGGATTTTTAAGAGTCAACGTACAGGTACTCTCACCAAACGAAAATTGAGGTTCGCGAAAAAAAAGTCAATGAAGTTTGATGTCGTAGTTAAAATTTTCCTATTTAAAAAAATCCATCAATGCCAATTGGTTTCTCACAGCCTGCCTGCGTCGAAGAAAGTAGACGATAATGTTGGACGTCTGTGGCAAACATAGGGGCTTCAAGTGTCACTTCCGTCACCCATTAATTATAAAACGCGGTAACATTACTATTCGAGATTTTAAGAGGGGACAAGTACGTATGACAGATGTCCTAAATAACACCGCCCTCTTCCTATAAAAGGATAGATATAAGGCTAGGTAGTGAGACGCTCCAAGCAAGGTAAAAACAAATAGATTAAAATACAAGAGAAATATAGAAACTAATGAATTAGAAAAAATATAAAAAATAATATATATAATTAAGAAACTCTAAAAGTTAAATTTAACATCTACATTTGACGTGTTTTCTTTGTGAAAATAATATAAAATTCTAAATCTAGCTTTGGCATTAAACCCTCTTTTTTTAAAAAAAAGGGGTATATTTTAACATTTTTACTTTAAATCTTGTATTGAATGTGATTTTACAAAGCTACATTGCTTGCTTGATATGGAGGCCAAGTCTTAAGTCCATACATACCAACCAATATACAATAAAAAATCTATGATATGGGTTGACGTTTGGCTCAGAATTTAGCCATATTAGATTTTTTTTTTTTTTTTTTATAAAATGGACATATTTCATTGTTTACACTTTAGAAATTTCATTTGTTTTAATTTAGGAAGGTTCAAAGCAAGTCTTGCACATTTAAAATACATTTTTCATTCCAATCTTATTTTCCTATTTGTCCATTTTGAGTAACTTTTACTCTCTTTTTTGGAATTTTCTCTATGATAAATCCCCACTTTTTTAAAAAAAAATTAACGAACGATATTAATTAATGAAAATCAAGAGTTTTGTTTAGAGGAGAGAGAAGAGTTGAATTCAGTTTTGGTTTATAATTTGAGAGAAATTTTGTGCCTTTGAATTAGTGGAACTTCTTCAATTGTTGTCTATAAACGTAGAACTATGTAGAATGACATAAAATTTGCGTTTTTGAAGGATTGATTGTTTAATTCTTTTGACACTTTGGTTTGATTAATCGGAGAGTTCCCAACCCAAAGGTCTGTAAAGACAGATCAAGTGGGCCATTGGGCTTATCTTGAGGATTCGGTGATCTAAGTCACTCATGGCAAATTTGCAATGTAGTTTTATCTGTGATCTCTATATATTTTTTTTTTCAACTCATCATCATTATTATTAATAAATATTTATCTATAAAATTTTCATTTTATCCCTATTAATATTCACTTATTAAATAATAATGCACTGATAATACACCGCTGTATAAGTAGATAATCTTTGTCCCAAAAAAGTTGAGGAAAGCAAAGACTTGAGAATTGACGACGAGAGAGAATTTTCTTATAAAATTATTGTGAAAGGTACTACCTGGTCTTCCTTTTTGTTGTTTATCAATTGCTACATGGCTGGCCGTCTCTTCTGCTGACTTTTCCCTTGCTCGGTTGCATTGCATGGACAAGCAAACCCATGGCTTGGATATTCCAATGCAACTCGTTTTATAATTTAAATAGTCCAGTTTCATAGAGTAAGGGAATTATTGATGCATGACCCGTGAAACATAAATCCTTTTATTTCTACACTCATAATTCCTTTCACAGAATTATCGAGCACATTTTTTTTTTTAATGGCATAGGTTCACGGAATAGGATAGTTCGAAAAGTCTTTATTTGAATTTGAGGTTCATCATGCGATATACATCGGTTAATATGTATAGTTGCGTCTGTTTTAGACGCGTGTTGCCAATATAGTTGATAATGCGGCTGATACGTATCGATTAATATGGGGCGATATAATTTTTTTATTTTAAAAATTCATTTTAATCATTTTTTTAACTGAATTTTACATTTTGTGTATTTTTAAGAAGGTTTAGAAACAAGTTCCTTGAGTGTGAAAGATATTTGTTAATTCCAAATATTTTTCTCTTAATTTTTGAACATTTTAAATTATTTTTATCAAATACTGTTTTGAATTTTGGCTCTAAGATAATCTCGAATTATGCGTTTTTAAGAAAAAAACAATGAAAATAGTATTTAGTACTTATGGAATTTAGTGGAGATGTCTTAATGCGATTGATATCATTTGCAGGGTATTTGTATGATTTTTTAAGCTTTTTTTTGGAAAATTAATGAAAGACGAGTTTTCTAAGATACTTCCCTCTTTTGAATTTCTTATAGAAAAAATTATAAAATGATATATAAATGTTTCTAGAGTTTATTGAATAGCCCGTAATTTGAATTTAAATATATGTGTAATATATTTTTTTTTAATGATCGAAAGTGTTCAAACTTACTGAGGACCTTATACCCTTAAACTATCTTTTGTCTATCGTTGAAAAAGTCCCGAGAATGTAGTGACAATGTTCTAACAACATTAGGTGAGAATTCCAATTCTGCCCTACAGCATTGAAAACTTCCATTCCTTCTCCATGAATCATCGCTTTATTCCAACCTTCCCATCATCCACCAATGATCAGCCCTACCGGCTCCAGCCGTCTTCAGTAAGAGAAATGATTAAATGGAATAAAATTACAGTAAAACTGATTAATTTAAGATTCATTTTTAATTAAAAAATAAATCTTTATATATTCTTCTTATAATAGTTAATGAACTCTAATAGCAACCATCACTGAGACAAATATTCATTGTTGTCTTGAGACTTGAGATACATCATACACCATGATATGTGGTGGATTCACAAGAGCAATGGGATCAACATCCAAAAAGTGTTTTTTTTTTTTAAAGTTGAGTTTGGTCCAAGTTGGGTCGTGGGTTAGATCACATCATGAGTCGTGGTAGGATTGAGTAGGAAGCAGGTTGAATTTGGGCATGTTGGATTGTGGGATCTAAATATCCAATTTGGGTTGGGTTGGATTTCAATAGGTTAGTCATGGGTAGGGGTGAAACAAAATCCGACCCGAGAAATCAACTGGGTCAAGTCGAGTTGAGAAGATAAAAATCCACATTGAATTTGAGTCTGACAAAGTTGAGGGATTTTCAAGTTAATCCGACCCGATCCGATCAAACCTGACCCGAACCGGTTAAAGTTAGGCTAAAATGGGTTTAAAATGCGGGTCGGATTAGAATTCAGGTTGAATCAGGTCGGGTTGGGTTTTAAAAAACCCGACCCAACTTGATTTCAACCCTAGTCATCGGTCAGGTCAAAAGCTATTGATGTAAATATCTTTGCATTTAAAAATTAATGATCAATTCAATTTTTGAAGAAGCGAAAGAGTTTTTGACTTAGTAGCAGTATTTCTTCAATCACTTTAGTTTACACTCTTACAGTCTTACTCCAGTAGCAGTATGTACATTACAAAGCAAGAATGAAAAAAAGAAAAATAAAAAAACCCTCTTACACATACATACATGTTTACATGTCACACAGTAATGAAGTACACAATCAGGTTAGCAATGGGCCCAAGATCTTCGAGCAAGGCCCATACACTCATCAAATCTGAAGCAATCGACGAGGTGATCGATTGTCATGCCAGCCGCCTGCATGAATGAATATGTGATCACCGGCCCGACATATCGGAACCCTCTTCTCACAAGATCTTTGCTGATGGCTTCTGATTTGGGTGTCCTCAAGGGAACATTTCTTGGATATCTGTATCTGTTGATCATTGGTTTGTAATTCACATACCCCCACAGATAGTTACTCAAAGATCCAAATTCCTTCACAATCTGCATCATTCAAACTAGAAACAAATAAGTAAACATATTAACACAATGCTGATTGCGAGCAGGTCATCGATTGGGATCATGGTAACTCGAATGAGTTTAACGAATCGACTAGGAAAAACTCGGCAAAACTCATTGGCTTGCTCGACTGAAAATACTATCAGGCCCAGTCCACTTGGCCCGACTCGACTGAGTTTTCCAGTATTTTTAAACTATGACTTCGCATCTAATTTGTGTGTGTCACCATTAAAAATAGGTTAAGACGGTGGACAATGCGGACATGAGACGTTAATATGTAGGCCCAGCATGTAAATGTTCAAAACCTGAAAATCAGGATCAGTTAATAAATTGCCGAATGGTCCACACTAAGTGTACATGCCGGGCCTAATGGGCCTTCCAATGGTCCACATTCTTGGCCCATCTGATTTGTATAGCGGGTTTACCTAATGAATAACTGACAAGAGGGGTAATAAAAAAAAAGGCATAAATGGAAGAAGATAGGAATGTCGTAATAATATAACAATAACCCTTCAGATTCTAATTAAAAGGCCTTTGTTGGGCCTAAGTAGAGAACCTTGTTACCCAATTGTTAACTACATCCACTACTGACCCAATCAGTAAAACAGCAACCTTGGATCTGATCAAGAGTCCACATTTATTAACATCATTATTAAAGTCTTTATTTGTTGTTAGGAATTCGCTTTATCCATAACCTAATCTCTAGGGTACCATATGTCTAAACTCAATTTAGAACTGATAGGCCCAAATTTCAGCCCATTTCAGTCACAAAATTTTGTGATATTTTGGATTTCACTGGTTTTTTATTGAAAAAAAAAATCTGAGTCAAACTAATTCAAAATGACTGATATTTTGGTCGAGAAATTTTCAACTCATTAAAGGCCGGATTTCGGGTGAAATTTACAACTTAGCTCATACTTGCCTTCACTATGCATTTGGCATTGTCTACTATGCACCTCACCCTGCTCTCTGTTAACATCACCTTCTTGTTTGAACTAATCTCTATGATCTCTTTTTCCTCCATCTTGGCTACAAAATTTGCTTCAAATCCACTAAATGCCTCTCTGTAATCATAAAAAGAAAAATTTAGATTTTTGATAAAGTTCAATAGAAAAATAGAACTCAAAAAGATCGATTTCAAATAAATGAGATAACATCGTAACGGTTTTTTACAATGATGATAAATAAACAAAAGAAAACATGCAGGAGGTGATGGAAGCACTGGAGGAAGGCCACTCCCTGAATTTAGTGAATACCATCAAAACCTTCAATTCAACCAACATTTAAAGCCAAAAATGAGCAATTCTACACATACTACAACATTCAGAACTAAATAATTAAGAGAATTGTGGTGAAAGATGGGTCTGATGATGGGTCAGATATGGTGGGTCCCTCCTCTTGAGTGCCTCTGATGACAGACACGTGTCACCCAAGTGGTGTATATGCTTCTATTCACATCTCAAATAAATCTGAAAGAAGAAGAAGTAAAGACTGCTGGTTCTTAGATTGTGAAATATGTACCTATAGAGCTCCCTTTTTCGAAGAATTTCGGTCCAGTTGAGATCCATTAACATGCCCGATAGAGTGAGGAGTTCGAACAGCTGACTGTTACAGAAAAATAAGAATAAGTTTGAATTTAGAATGCTTATTAGGTAATACGAATTCAACTTTGTGAGTTAAAAAAAAAAAAAGGGAAAATACAGAGAGATGGGTGATTTTGATAACAAGGAATACCAAATTTATTTTTTTATTCACTTGGCACCGTCTAAATAGTGAAAAATATATCGGTATTCTTTGTTAGCAAAAACATTCATGTGTTCATCATTTTTAAATAGAAAACGGAAGGGAAAAAGATGCTCACTTGTCGTCATCGTATACAGGCACTCCCCACTGTTCGTCGTGGAATGATATGTAGATTTGATCTGAAGAAAAACCATTTTAAACTTAGATTTTTTTTTTTTACATGTTCACTTAAAAGAGAGAGAAATCAAATTACGTAAACCGAGCAATTCGAATTAACTTTGATCTAATAGTTGTTTATTTGAATTTTTAAGAAATTTTTGTTTAAATAAAAATCTTGATATTTAAACATTTAGAGTTGTCAAATACACTTCTAAAAAAATACTGATATCATCGAATTAAAGTAGAGTGTAAAGAATATAAAATTTATCAAGTGATTTTAAAATAAGATTGGTATGTGTTCCAAAATTATGAGTATCAAATTTCTTAGAATATAGGAGCTTGTACGGTCAAAACTCAAAACAATATATAGCAGGTCATCAATCTCTATTCCCTTGGCATGGACCATCCTGGATATAATTTGATTCCAACTTTCTACTTTGTATCTAGGGTTGAAACTTGGGTCGGGTTTCAATAAATCCAATCCAACTCATGTCAAAAATTATTGAACTCATTTCAATTTGAATTTTTGACCTGAGTTGTTCAAACTAATTCGACTCAAATTTTTTACTCCATTCAATCTAATTGTTATTTTATAAATTGGTGCACTCGAGTCAGGTTGAGTCAGATTGCTTTTAAATTTTTCAACCTGATCCGATTCAAATTTCATACGGACTAATTTTCTTCCAATTTGATCCGACCCGAGATTTACAAAAGACATTAGCCAAACTCATTGATTTTTCATGTCGGATCATGTAGGTTGAGTTAAAACCCGACCCAAGTTTTACCTTGACTTTATTTTCTTGATTAGGTCTTAGAAGCCGCAATGCTCTTTTAATATTCTCCACTTGTACTCACCCCCTTTTCATCGTTTTACAGTTATATTCGATTGACACATGTTATTTTTATAGTCTACTCATTGAATTCTATAATCAGATAAAATAAAAAACTTAGTATAATCACATGTCTAATTAAGATGAATTTTATAGTACCATATATAAATTATTGGCTTAGATTGACAGTCACAAAAAGTAGATTATTCACAATATTATTTTGATAGAGGTAAAATCTGATAAATGTTGATCTATGTTTTATTTTTAGACCAAAACTGTTGGTTATTAAAATAAAAGATGTGGGCTAGGTCAATCATGAGAATCATGTCAGCCACAAGTTTTAATCTGTGAAGCTATTTAAAATCAAGTTTTGTTTTTAATTAATACTTTCTTTTAAATGAATTAGTTAGGGTCAAATTGGGTTGGGCTGAACTGTCAACCAAAGTTCTTGGCTTATTGTGAAATTTTAAAAAAACATTGGTGGATAGACAACATTTCAAAAATAATACAGCCATCCAATTGAATGTGGATAGTTGGTGCGTCCCCTTTTCTTTTGATGGACAGAGGGCGATGTTAAACTAATATGGGGTCATCAATTTATCATGTTGTAAGAACCATTAATTTTAGTTAAACATCTACATTATAGAATAAATTTAACAAGGGTTTTTATCTTCTTATACATGTAAAAATGATTTCAGTCTTAAATACAATTTATTTCCCTTCTTTGCAAGTAATTAAGTAGACGTAAATTATTCAATCCACTTTTTTATTTAAACTTATGTGAAAGGACTTTTCTTTTGTAACTTGAATCTCACAAAGTAATTATGAGTTTGGGCCTAGTATTAATCGGTGTTACACTCGTATCAGTGCATGCAATTCAGTTGATACAGTTTCTCTCTCATCCAAATTTATATGAAATTATACTACAATCGTCGAATTTATACTATAATAATTAAATTTATGTATGGCCGATACAGTTCAATTCTCATAATTTTAAAGTTTTCAGTTATTTTTCAGGAAATGCACAAGTTATAGTTCTACGGAGAGTGACCCTTCGAGATAAATGAGAATCAAACTCAATACTCGCATTTCTTAAATCGGGTTCTTTATACAAGTTATGTTGAGGAGGATCAGCTCATGGAACAAAATTTAGAGAGAGAGAGAGAGATAAGTGCTCTTACCACTACCCTTAGTAATCCAGTGGCACCTCTTCACATTCCCATCCTTAGAATCGGAGCTGGGCTTATCAATATCTTCAGCAGGAGTCTCCCTCTTCTCAAAAGACCCAGACCCAGACCCAAACCCATAAAATGACAGTTGAATCTTTCGGTCCCAGAGGCAAAAGGAGGCATCAAAAGAAGAATCATTTGAATACTGAGACAGAGAAAGAGATGAGAGAGAGCAAGACGAATTGCTCTTGTGAATCGCAAGCGGGTAGACCTTCTGAAGGTGCTTTGATATGGGGCTATTGCTTGCTGCTTTCTCCCTCTCTCTCACGTTTCTCTTTCTCTCCAAAATATTTCTTCTAACACTGCTTGTCAGCATGATTACGGACTTCAGAAAGAAACAAAGGGAGAAAGAGAGAGAGAGAGGGAGAAAGAAATGGATGAAGATGTGAGGAAGTAGTTGGGTTTTTAAGAAAAGAAAGAGAGAGAGAAGATGGTAGGTGGTACGTGAACTTCATGCTCAGAATACTAACTGCTTTTTTATTTATTTTTGCAAAATGACTCATCAATCCATCACTCCAAATATCTGCTATTGTGTGTTACTTTATTTTAGTAGATAATTTGTACTTACCATTAATAATTTATTATTATAATACAAAACTTTTACTATTTATCAATTTATTATTGCATAATTTATATGACGAAAGGTGATCGGTGACAACATAAATTGTAGAATTGTTAAGCGGGAATATTTTATGAATTGTATTGGTTGACATGATAAACAAATATTGATCACAAGTGTTTTGAGGTTTATGATTCCTTTCAATTATGGATACTTCAGTTTTATATCTATAACAATCATTGAATGTATAAAATAAGAAGACATCTAATTGTTAAAAAATATTTAAGAAAAATACACTAGTTGGATCTATATGAGGTGTTGCGCATCATTATGTACGGCTTCAATTTGATATGTTAATATATTTTGATTTTTTATTTTTGGATAAAAAAAAATTCTTAGAAGACTTTCTTTATAAAGAATTGATGCTGAGGAGTCTTTATTTATTGACACTTTTTTTAAGATTATGGTGTCCAAGGGTCTTAGAGCACCTGGCTAATCTTTGGAGTATATACAAACCTTCGTATGGATAACATTATAGGGAGTAGTCCTTTTGTATTAAGAGGCTTGAACTTAAAATCTCCGGCATCTCAGACAAGTTCTTGACCGCCAAACTAACTCTAATGGAATTATTTATTGAAATTTAAAATACAATATTACATAGCTAAGATGATCAATTATGTTCATATAATCATCTATTGTATACACACAAAGGTCTAGTTGACTTTATATCAAACACAAACCTCTACTTTTTAAAGCGAGTTCTTGACCACCACTTAAACTTTTTTAACTCAATGATTTTGAACCCTTTTGAAAAATGGACATCCAAATCTTATAATATATTAATTTTCAAGAGTAGCAATGTTACAAAATGGAGGATGATATATTTTATACCCTAATTAACATGACAAGTTAAATTGCTTTGACATATCCAAATTGGAAAAATATAAAATCAAGAAAATCAGGAAGTGTGAGGTGCCAAGTTCGAGCCCTCATGATCTAATCTGGTATACCCTAAGGACAGTGAATATCACTGATCTATGGAGTTTTACGCTCAATTTTCTGTAGTTATTCATATGTAAATTCAAAAAAAAAAATTAGGATACTGATAAGAGCATAATTGTAGCTGTATACTTGGTATTTTCCATTTTAACTAGATAAAGACCTCTTTCTAAAAATCTTAGGTCAAGAGAAATAAAGTGAACAGGATACATGTCAGACTGAAGTGGATTATATGTTTTCAAGTTCAGCAATTTCCGACAAGTTCATTATGAAAAAAGTAAATTTGGGTTGAAGATGACTTTCACCATAAATAATAGATTAGGCTTGAAATTCAGTAATTAAATTGAGATAACTTGAGTTAGGTGAAGTCAATAATCTATCATTTAGCCAAATTAAGCTAAATTCTAGCCAGTTTAACCTAAATGCCAATTTCTAAATTCTAGCAGAAGCCCCAGCCCAAATCAACTTTGTAACTTTGAATGTCTATTAGTGATAATCTAAGTTTAATTAGGTATAAAAGTAAAGTTAAAATCGTGTCAGTTCAACTTCTGTACTTTATTTCAAATTGAGTTCAAATATGATCTAAATGATCATCCTTTGATCAACCTTGACCGTAACTCAATCAAGTTTATAAACCAAAGTTTCAAATAGGGCTGGATCCATCTCTTGAAGATATTAATGCAAACTTTGATTTGTGAAGCCTACGTGAACCTAATGAATTCAGTCTCGTCTCTACCAAATTTGATTCTTAAAACTCATTAATATAATCAGATGAATTTCCATCATTAGATAAATATGAAAAATTGAAGGTATTAAAAAATATATCTTCTCTTATTCAATCAAGATAAATTTTTATAAGTACTATATTCAAGCTGAAGTCTTTCAAGTCCATCCATCTATATGGACTCAAGTGACGCCTAATGACTATTTGTGCAAACTCATTTTCATAAAAGAATCAAAGTCTTTTAAACCGATCCATCCATGTAGATCCAAGTGATGCCAGGGGTTGAGATATCGACCGATATATGTCAGTTTTGAAAACTTATATATATCGGCAGATATTGTAAATATCGGCTGATATCCGATATCGGCCAATATTGATACGTTTTTTTTTTTAAAAAAAGAAAAAAATAAGAGAGAGAAACATATCGGCCGATACTGATTTTTTCACCCTTGAGTGATGCATATTGGCTATTTACACCAAGTTTGATTCCAATCCTTTTATATATATAATAAAGTCATATCTTACACCTTTATCAATTATGCAAAAGTATTTTATATTATAAAAATCTAAAATTCAATTACGAATAATAAACATGCAAATCTAACTTTTTTTTTTAAAATGGTACAGGACATAATTTCATTATGGTTAAGTCTCCTCAACTTAATATTTTTTTATTATTAAAAATATATTTACTGAAAATAGTGAATATTAAAAAATTAAAATAGGCATAGATATAGAGAAAAGATATGCAATAAATTATTATTTTTAATATGTGAAGAATAATTTTTCATTCAAGAGAGATTTTAATTTTCTGATGTGGTTTTGACTATTTGAAAGGTTAGATACAATGAGAATCAGTCGGTTGACACTGTAGCATCAGTGGAATCTGACGACGTCCTGTCATTACATGTTTGATCCAAACTTCATTCTTTGTCTTTTAATCTTTAAATACCACCAAAGACAATGATTAATTATTAATTATTGAATTTTAGTCTAATATAAGTTAAATGGCATAATTAGATGGATTTTGATATTGTATATTTTTCTTATGTGTCTTAATTATTCTTTATTAAGACTCATTCGTTTGTCGGGGTGAATCAATTAGACAACTTAGTGAGTTGAATCATTTATCTAGCAAAATGTAAAGAAATTTTAAAAAGTAAAGAATCAAAATGAAGCTCATATTAATAGATAAATTATAAAAAATTTAATGAAAATACTAGAGTTAACAAAGTGATAAAATATTTAAATAAGATGAGAAAATCGTTGTTATTGTTGATGATGATAATATATAAAGATATAATATCATTCGCTTACCGTTACTTTTTAAATTATTAATATTTTTTTAACAAAGATGAATTGAGAAAGTTTTTTTTTTTAATTTACGTGTGAAAAATTACAAGAAATTCAGAGCAAAACTTTCATGTGTGATACCCAGTGTTCTTAAAATACACCAGGTAAGATTATGGGGTCTCGAACCTAATACCTCTCACTTCTTCAGATGAGAGATTACTAGTCAAACTACACCTACGTGAGCTAAGAAAGTTACGAAAATCTAAGCGGATTAGTCCTATGCTCAATTCCTTGAAATGTCAAAGTTTTTGAAATTTGATCCTAACCATTCCTTTCTTAGTTGACAAATGCATAAATGGATGGAGACATGAAAGAGCTCTGCCATTGAATCAGGTGATGACACATCTAAGTAATTAAGAACAATTAGAAAGCAATAATTAAAAAATATCTAAATATATTGCGGCTCAAAATGTTGCTTGTGTCCTTATCATTTCCTCTCAGGTATCTAGAATGTTCAAAACTTCAAATCATACATTTAATCATATAATAATTTGAGTTTGACAAGCGTATTGATTTTATCACTGTAATTTTCACATATTTAATGTGGTCAATTCGCCCATTCTTAAATCAATCAGTTTAGACCACTAATCTGCAGCTAGACAGTATAGTTCATAATTTTATTTTTTAGTTTCAGCAATAAACCATTAGTTAATGATCATCATATCATTAAATATTTTTTAGATATTAGTCTCTTCATGATAGAGCTGTTTAAGGTTGGAGAATAATCACGGAATTCTTCTTGTGAAGATGAATTTACGTATGAAAAATCGTAGAAAATGCAGTATAAAATCATCACGGATGATCTCCACTACCTTTAGAGTATACTAGATGAGACTATATGACTCGAACCTCGCACCTCCCACTTCTTGAGACGGGAAATTACCTTCTTCTTCTTTTACAAAGAATTAGACACAACCCCATTAATTCTGGAGTTCGTCAACTTCTTTGATCCAAGATCCAAACTAGCACCAAATATAATAAAAATGCAAAAATCTAATATTATATGGTATTTTCAAGTACTCCAAATACGAGTAAGTCACTCAATATTATATTCTCAGTTGTCTAGACTTTTAAATATAATAATCTCATATTGTTTATTTACATATTTTAATAATTTAATATGTTTAAAGCACATTTGATATCTGTCCATTTTGATTATTTTATCTTTAGTGTGGATTCTTTGATACTATTTGTAGTAAGATGAAATGACTAGGAAATAGCCATGTCTGATTTATTTTATTTCATTACAATATTAAAATGATTTAATCTGTTTTAACCTTTTCAGTGGGAAAAGATGAAAGAAGAGAATTTTACAAAAAAAAATTAGTTTATTCTGCTCTACAAATATATAATTGTTTTTCTCTTTTTTTCTTAATTTAATCACTTGTCCTTCTTAATTCAATAGAAAGTAGTAATTTTTTTTTCTAATTTCAAGAAGAAAATGTCAGAGCTGATTAATTCTTTTTACTATAAAATTAACAATATCAACTTTTAGATGATCTCTACTGTAATTATTGGTTAAACAAAAAATGACAGAACGATTTCATCAATGATAAAATGCCAAAAAAAACCACTAAAGACGAGCATCAAATTACAAAATGGTGAGAGTTTAACATACAATGTTAAGTAAATTTTAAGAATTACTTAGAATTTGGTGGTGTGTCACACAATGGTGACTGTACTTCATGACATTTTATAAAAAAAGGTATGTTAAGAGGAGAGCAGGAAATTCATCTAGCAAGCAAAACTTGGTCTATTTTAGTTGCTTTGTTGGTCTCAAATAAGGTGCCAATGGGTCCATTACAAACTTAACTCTTACTGCTAGGAACATTTGAGAACATCCCAATAACCCACTTGGAAAAAGATATTCCATCAATCATTTTTTTTATGTTAATATGGGGATAAAATCCTATGTTAGTCTTGTACACAAACAAAAATTTGGTGACTCATCTAAAGCAATAGTCAAAAGTGGCACACACCACATCAATCTAGGATGAGTTTCCAACATTGATTAAAATTAGAAATGGGTCTTAATATATCTATGTTCTTTATGTTGAATAATGTGATCTATCTATGATTGATCTATATTTACACATATCTAGTCTACATGGAGTTGTCAAATGATTCAATTTAACACCTATTGGACTAAAATGAACGGCTGGATTTGAATAAAGGTTTGGGCCAATATTTTGTTGAATACCTTTTATCCCTATCTTCTCTATGATCGACATACATTCAAGAGGACAAAACTGTAGCAACTTTTGATTGTATGATCTTATTGAAACTTCTAACAACTAATGGAGTCTAATTGTCCGATGGATATGATTTGAATGGTAAGGATAGTTTGATCAGCATTAGTCTTAACTCTTAAATCTTAATCATGTGCCATGTGGTGGAAGACGAACACTGTTTTACTTGCAATTTAGAAATGGTAAAAGGAGCTTTTCCTTTGGTGGATGAGAAGACATGTGGAGAAATCTGAGATGGGTGGGTGGGTTTCAATCCTTAAAGTCCCAACACAATGGCAAGTGTAGATGAAGAAGAGATGGCTTACCTAAATGTGGATGAGTGGTAAGAGTGGAGGGTGGTACACTGGTATGGTAAGTCCTTTCACAAAAAGGGTAATGTGGATGGTTAAGGCCAATTCCAATCTCTAAGCAACCTATTTACATGATTCAGCTATCCCTAGGTAGAGGGCTTGTTTTACCTTACAAATGGAGAAATAGGAATTTAATAATTTTTCCCTTTTCTTTTAAAGAAAAGGGTTGTCCTCAGTTTCTCCTCAAAAATGTATAAATGGATAGTTCGATTGATTTTAGCTTGTAGAATTAGCTAAGGGTTTCACGTTTGACTACTCTCAGTTTTGTAAACCGTGATTAACCCACATAATAAAAGACCTAATTGGACTTGGATTTGAGTGGGACCCACACACACTCACACAGTCTTGAGAGATTTTTTTTTTTTTGAATTTATGTGTGGGAAACCGTGGAATACCCAATGTAAAACCTCCGCGGGTGAACCCACTACCCCTAAGGCACACCAAAATTAGGCCATGGGGACTTGAACCTACAACTATCTACTTTGATAGAAAGAGATATTATAGCCTTAAAGTTCATCTCTCTGCCCATGTTCAATTCTCTCTCTTCCAAGCACAACTACCTATACAGTGCTTGTAGGTAACTTTATGTATCTGTCCAGATTAATCTCACTATCAACATGAGATGGAGATACCCCATAATAGTAAAAAAATTAGATGGAGCCTTAGACAATAAGGTTTGCATCATTCTGGGTCAAAGGGCATTTGGTAAAGAAGACAAGTTTAAGGAGATGGACCATCTGATGATTCCAAAGGAGTGGCTACCTAACTTGGAAAAGACTGGGAATGAACCATCCTAGAGTTAACCCAGAACCATTTTGGTGGAGATGGAGATTTTAGTATGTGTTGTGCACATGCAATTCATACCAAGATTCATGTGTGATTCGCTTGCAATAGAAAGAAAAAGAGTCAGAAAGTCTTAATTTCCAAATAAAACGTGACAGCGCCAAACATGCCGGTTATATACTAAATTTCAATTCTTGAACGCCACTTGTCCATGAGAGATGGCAGTATTTGGATGAGAGTTAAATTTGGCAGAAGGGGTTTCAACTCTTGAACGCCACTTGGACCGAGGTTTCCTTTATCTTGTGTAGTAATTACAGTGGAGAATATATAAGGAAAAGAACTTAATCTAAGAGAGATAAAGTGATTACCTAGTGACTGAGATTTCAAGTTTGTGTTTAGTGAGAGAAAACTTAAGATTCTTTGTTATTAAATGAGGGTAAACGAATATTACTATGCTTTTCACCTCTCTACTCCTCATCCAAATGCAGCTGATGTTTTATTCTCATTACATTTGATTGGATCAATAAAATGTAAGAAAATCTCTTAATAATTTAGGGCTGCAACTCGGGTAGGTTCCTTAAAACTCAATCCGACTTGAGTTGATATATATGGAATCCGACCCGTTTCGAATTCTCAACTCGAATTTCACAACCCGACTCGACCCAAATTCTAACCGGAATTCTAACCCGACCTGCATTCTGAACTCATTTTAGCCTAATTTTAGCTGGGTCAGGTCGGGTTGAGTCGGGTCGGATTAACTTGTAAAATCCTTAACTCGACCCGACCCGACCCGAAATTCATGCGGGTTTTTATCTTCTCAACCCGACCCAACCTGAAATTCTCAATCCAACCCGCATGTTCGGGTTGGGTCATGTGGATCAGGGGTCGGCCGATACGTATAGTATCGGCCGTACAAAACAAATTCGGCCGATATGACCGATTTTTTGACTGAATTATCGGTCATCATATCGGCCGAATTTTAAAAATTCAGTTTTTTATTTTTATTTTTTTTTTAAAAAAAGCTTTTTTTTATAATAAATATCGGCCGAGATGACCGATATATCGGTCCAAATCTCGGCCGAATCTGGGTCAAATTTGGGCCGAAACGGCCGTTTTTTCCCCCAAAAAACAGTTAAACTCGGGCCTGGGCCCAACTCATCCGGCGATATTTTTTCGATATATCGGACGATATCTCATGTCCGATATATCGGACGAGATCTCACCTGTCAACCAATTTCTCCCCGTCACATCTCTGTGTACAGTGGACTGCAGGATTCGACTGGTATGGCATGCGTGAATATTTTATTATTTTTTTAAATCTGAAAAATCGACCCGGTCCAATTTTTTTCTATAAATACCATTCACCTACATCTCAAATTTCACACCTTATTTTCAAGGAGAAAACCAGATTTTACTATTTACCTTCCAAAAAAAATTTCACTCTTCATTACTTGATTTAACTAAGTTCTAAACGACCCGGATTTGATTGAAACCGAACGATCTAGACCGTTCAAAGGTTTCTTCATTTATAGTCTACTGACCTTATAAGTTTTGTAATTTATTTTGATTTATCTGTATTTTATTTTAATTTTTTTTGCCAAAAATGACATAAAAGTGTTATAAAAAGTTAAAAAATGCTTGAAGTTAAATAAGATATGTAGTAAATAAAAGTTTTATATAGGTATTATAATTTTTTCCCATCTGAGTGTATCTGTAGTTATTTTTTATGTACTTTGTTAGTTACTTTTTTTTTTCATTTATTTATTCCTTTTTGTTAACTATTTCAACATAAAATAGCATAAATGAAAAAAAAAGTTAGAAAATGATAATACCTATAAAATAATAGATGAAAATTTTTCATTTGCTCTTAGTTACTGTTACTAACATGTCAAAATTTACAACAACATTTTTTACATTCACTTACTCTTTATTTTAATTATTTCATCATTAACTATGGATTATGACATATAAATGTTAGTAAATGGTAAAACCTATAAAATAATACATGAATTTTTTTTATTTGCTGTTATTTACTGTATACTAACTTCTTTTACAGGGATGTAATTTTTTCCTTTTATTTTCTTTCTTTTTGTAATTATTTCATTATTATCTATGGACTATGACATATAAATGTTAGAAAATGGTAAAACCTATAAAATAAGACATGAAATTTTTTTATTTGCTGTTATTTAATGTATACTAACTTCTTTTATAGGGATGAAATTTTTCCTTTTATTTACTTTCTTTTTGTAATTATTTCAATATTATTTATGGACTATGACATATAAATGTTAGAAAATGGTAAAACCTATAAAATAATACATGAATTTTTTTTATTTGCTGTTATTTAATGTACACTAACGTATTTTACAGGGATGCAATTTTTTCCTTTTATTTTCTTTCTTTTTGTAATTATTTCATTATTAACTATGGATTATGACATATAAATGTTAGTAAATGGTAAAACCTATAAAATAATAAATGAAATTTTCTTATTTGCTGTTATTTTTTTATTATAATTAAAAATGTATGACATTTGTGTGGTTATCAGTTCAAGTAATTAGGACCCCATTAGTTTCATTTTCTAATATTTTTCTACACTATTATGAAATTTTCAATCATTTTATTATTTATTTATTTTTATTTCTATAATTTCATAACTTAAAATAACACTCATTGACTAAGAAAATAAATTATGAAATTATTTCTACAAATTTTCCTCATTTATATCCTTTTCCTTGTAATTTTCACCATTTCATTACTATTTATATAATTTCCCGCTATCGTAACTTCAAAAATATATTAGAAGATGTAAATGTCCGATATTTTATGAAAAAATTACATATTCAATAAGCTCATAATTATCTGCATTTACTGTAATTTTTTTTTTTAAAAAAAAGGGCAGGAGAGAGAAAAAGTTCGGCTGATATATCGGCCGATATGAAAAATAGGCCGGGATATCGGCCCGGCCGATTTTTCTACCCCTGATGTGGATTAGGCCAAAACCTGACCCGAGTTGCAGCCCTACTTAATATCAACTAGTTAGCAACGAAGAGAACCCTCTTCTCATCGGGATTAAAAATAATTAATTAGATCAAAAGTGAAGGTTTTCATGTCTTTTGGATTTAAAAAAGAGTGAAAATAAAAGAGAATGATTTATTTCATTTATAATTAAAATCGTGAACCTGAGAATCACATTCACGGGAGAATGATTTGATCTTTTTAATGGATATTTACCTGAAGATTGGCGGGAGAGAAATAGGGACCCAAGATGACAGAAAGCTTGTTCTAAATTGGGAGAAAAAGAGCTCTTTGATTTTGTGAAGGCTTGGAAAAAAAAAATGGAAACTATAAAACATTTCAAAATAAAAAATGACAATTTCATTACCAGCAATAAAAAATTAAGTGTCTAAATGAAATGAGAATATCTCAAGAGAAGAGAAATATAATGATTTTTATCATTTTATATATATTTTTTTTATCTTTTTATTAATGTAGAAACGCCTTCACTTTATTGACTTTTACAATAAAAATTGCAAATACAATGAAAAACTTGGGTTGTAACTCTTGTAAGGTCTGCAAATGAGGCTCGTGTATAATCAATTTAAACTATTTCACTCATCCTCACCATTCAATTAACTGTTGATAATAAAAATACATATTAAGTAACATTTAACTTTAATATTAAAAATTCAATGGTTATGACAATTTAATGGACCTACATTAAATAGGCCTTATAAACTTCATGATGATGATACAATAAAGCCAGGCTCAACTTGATCTAGCATATGGAAGTATGGAACGACTACAAGAACATTGAATTATGGGCCTAAACAGGCCTGGAGATGAGACCATCTTCTGTCCACATGTGTAAGAAGTTTGGCCCATATAAAGTCAAGGATAAAATTTTAGTGATCCTTAGTAATATTTTAAGATCACGTATTGTGTTCTATATATATGATTTGTACATGTTAATATATTTAGACAGGTTTAATGATTTTCATTTTCTGTAACATGATCTAGGGCTAATAAGATCCTTGGGCCTTATCTCAAAAGTAAAGTAGAGGAAAATGACAGAGAGAGGTGATTCTATAACAAGGTACATCGGTGTACCTTTTCACCCACTCAGGTGATGGTCTACTCTGAAATAAATGATAGGGACTCTAACATATTTGATAAAAGGATAGAAGAATAAACTATTTTTTAGGATAATATAGGTATTCCTGCCGTATATTGGAGTTGAGACTAATTCCACAGATAAATGAAACTACCTGCAGGCCTCTCTTTTAATAAAAAAACACTGGTGTCTCTTTTTTTCATTGAAAATCTCAAGTTTCTCATCCCCAGCGCAAATCAGAAAATTCTTTCACTGACTGTGTTTGTTTCACAGGTAATAGGGGTAAACCTCATTTACTCCCGTTTGATAACCAAAGGATAAGGATAAAAAATCTAGATTTTACCCATTCGATCTCACGTTTGAAAACATTTTTCCAACAAAAAATATTCATTAGGGTAACACTTGGACCCCTTGCCAAGGATAACTCCTACAAATTTACCCCTCATCCAAACGCATCCCAAGAGGTAATCACTTTACCTCTCCCTTAGAGTAAGTTTTTTTTTCCTTTTATATCTTTTCTACTGTAATTACCAACAAAAGATAAGGGAAACTCATATTCAAAAGGAAACCTCTAACATAAGAAAAACCTCGGTAAAATTTACCTCATATCCAAACACAACCCCAATTATTTAGATGACAACATAACATCATTCTTCAATTTTTAAATATCAGTCAATATTAATATCTACTTAAAAAATTATGGTCTCCCAAAATAACTTGTTCATAGACCCAAGCAATAGTTAAGACTTAAAGACCAGTGATCTACTAAAATTCTCTCCTTTTGTTTGTCATTTCTAACCACGCAAACTTGCTCCATCAAATGGATGCCTTTTGGTTTATATTGTGATTTATGAAAAGTTAATTATGTGATTGTTGCCTGGGTTTGAAACTTTTTTAGGCAATTTCAAGCAAATCATGGAAGCAATCTTTGAAAGAAAATAGTAAATATGGATTTTTTTTTTTTAATTATTATGTCATTACTTGGGCACTGATTTATTGCTTTGGGCATGCAAATTATATTTTACAAAGATTTTGGGTTGGATCATTCCGTCGGCAACTTATATCTATTTATCTATGAAATATTCATTTAAGCAATAAATTTTATTATAAACCATAAGACATGCATATTTAGTTGTAAAGAATTACATAATTATGCACTTAAGAGTTAAGACTCTCGTTCGCACCCCAACAATCTCTCCCTTAAATGAATCTCTCTGACGGATAAAACGTCGTTAAAGTATCCTTGCGTTCATATGCTATAGTTTGGGGACCTAACTCTAATATCATTATTAGGATTGAACTTCAAATCCAAATACTAGTTTGATAGGTGAAGTGGTCCAATTCTATATAAGTTCTTAGTTTTACCCCTTAAAATCGATTTAGGACTCTCGTTCGCATCCCGAATTTACAATTTTTTACTGTAAATTAATAATATTTATTTTCTCAAATGCTTAGATAGGATACTTATAGTCCTTACGCGTCCAATCCATATTCCATACTAACTTTGACGGCATTATTATAATTTTCAGTTTTATTGCTAATATATCACTTTATTCTTTCTAAAAAATATTTGTTAACTGTTTCATAATCTGTAAAAACATTGTTATATTACTTCATAAAGCATGTATCAAATTGCAATCATGAATTTCGATCGCACTTTACTATTCTTTCAAAAATAGTTAGCAACAAGATTAACCATGTGATTGCCATGATTAAATCTCTTGTCATGAATCTGTGTCGCAGAAAAACAAAAAAATTACTACAAATTTACCCAAATGCCAACTTCTCATAAGCATTAGACAAGCTAGACGATAACAATTAAAAAATTCATATCAAAATACATATATTTTTTGTGATCAAAGGTGTCCAAATATCTTAATCGCATGAGATTTTACCTGACTAATCTTTATAACACGTAAGTTTAAAAATACATGTATTTGTTGACTCAAAAAAATACAAAATCTTCCAATAAGAAATTTCTGACTCCCCACTTAGAAACCTTTCTTACAGTTACCGGAGAAGTAATCAAAAACACCGGCGAGGGTATCGATCAGCCTTCTGATTATCGTCGCCATCAATGCCATCGATCTTTTTCTTTTCCTTTTCCATTTTCATGCCCCAATACAACTCATAATCACCGACGTATCGGGTCGAGAGGTCCCACACCGCCATCTTGATGTTCAACATCGCTTCTTGCTCATTCCATGGACTCTTAACTTGCAATGCAATGGAACCGACATTGCCACGCTCTCGCGCGGTGCTTAACAAGGCCGTTACACTTCCAAGTAGCTCTTTCCGGCACCGCCGGCGATTATAAATCTCTACTGCTACATAAGAATGCTCACTATTGATGAAATCTTCAGGGACCCAGAAGAGGAATTGGTCGTTCCATGTCGGGTTGGGACCGCTGTCTCGAAGCACCAATGTTCGAATCTTTGGACCTGTTCTGATCCACAGCACTGCATAGGTGTTTAGCTTCTTTTTTGATGGTTTGAGACCTTCGACTGAGATCAAATTCACTTCTAAGATTCGTAATCTTCTACTTGAATTAGATAAAGAAGAAGATGATGATGGAGAAAAACATGAAGGCGGCAACAGCAACGGCAAGGGTGGTGGTGGAGGAGAAGGAGAATGAGAGAGCCTGACCATGTTTTTCGCCATGAAGAAGTAGTTCCTCTTTCCAATCTGTTCTAAATTTTATTTACCTTGAAGAAATTTATTATATAGAATTTAGTGACCGACTGATTTTGTAACTCCTATTTCTAAATTAGGAATGAAATATACCGACTCGATTGTACAGGCGGTTGTGACGTGATGGTGGAAAAGTTCACCAAGAAAGGAAAGAGCGTGGGAGTAGAACCCCATTTAGACCCACTACATGATGTAACTAAATTATTAATAATGTTATATTTTTTAAAATTTAAATTCAAACTTTGATTGATGTCTATTTAATGAATTTTCTCTATTGGATTAATCAAGATAAGTAAAATTATTTATTCGATAATTTATTATTATTTCTAAAAAATACTAAAATAATTCATGTGTATCAATTTTACATCTAGACTACTCTCTCTTTCTGGCTCTCAACTCCTCATTATGAACTCACCAATTTAGTAAATAAGTTTACATTGTGTTAGCCTATTTACTATGATTTTCACAATTAATTTTAAGTCGGCTTGATGGATTTGTCTGTAAGTTATTAGTTTGGATTCAATTTTGGACAAGTTACTCAATAGATTTATCTTAAATCGGGTCAAACTAACTAATACGTAATATAAAAATATATAACAGATTACCGGTCAATGGGCTTAACTAGTAGATTGGTCTAACTTGGGCTTTTAGATTGAGCCGGACCATAACAATGCAAGGCTCTGACTTGGCCTAAATTTTGAGTCTGAATTTAGCTCAGGCAAGATTCTGATTTCAAAGTTTTCAAATTGAGCAAAATCGTCAGAAATTGAGTTTGAACTAAGCAGGAATAATAATATCGTTCGGGCATTTTTTATTTTTTCTGAATTAAAAAAAATAAAAAATAGAAAGAAGGGTCTTTTAAAGAAAAAAATTAAAATCGAAAATATAGTCAGACATATATCTGGGCCGGTATTTGACCAATGTCAACTGGGCTCACGAATGAATCACTTTTTCTTTTAACCAATGATATTTAATGATATTGGCCGATATATATTTGACCATATCAACCGATGTCATATACATACGGCCGATATGTATCGTATCTTCCGAAATTACCCATGGAACAAAGTTACAATCTTATTATAGATTTAGAGATTGAACTGTATAATTATAATTAGTAGGTGGAGTTTGGACTGGAAGATTTAAAACCCAAAACTAGTAAAATGAAATTGTGATTTTACTTTTGCATTGTATTCTACATAATTTGCATGTATGTCATTGCATAAAAGTGTAAAATATGACTGTATCATGACTAATTTTACTCGGACTTGTTTGATAGTTCATAGTCCAACTTTTACTTGAGCTTCTAATGCCATGAGCAGCCTAGGATTCTAAAAAGATTATTATAAGCGTCAGATATATTGAATTAAAAAATCTTTTGCTATTGGAAATAAGTTGTCTTTGTAGATTATGGCATATTTACTTGTCAATTTTGTTGGATTAAATTAGTAATTTATTTTGAAAACCATTATTTAAGTTTGATTTACTTGAATTTAATATTTGTTTGTCTTCTTAAAGCATTATTTTTTTTACACAAATCCCCTTCAAGGGTGTTTCTTGATTTGTAGGCCCCTCTGGCGGCTTGACTGCAATAGTTCTCTGCAACTGAGCCAGTCTCTCTTCGAGTGTCTTTTTCCCCCTAGCTGTCATGTATTTGATGTTTTTTCTTCTGCAAATAATTTTATTTTCTTGCTAATTACATTTAATTGAATTAATCAATGAGTTTTAGATTAGTTGTTTCTCAATTATTTGAACAATTAATGTTAAAAGTGAAAATAAACATGTAAACAGTGAGAAATATGATCTACAGAAATCTCTATTATCTTATCTGTGGGTTCTTGAATCACTGCTGCTTAACAACGAAATGACAAAACTCTCTTCTGAGCTTGAGTAAAAATATTTTTTTTCAAATAGAAAATGATGCTTTCCATTAAAAATATTTATCAACTATTTTATACAAACATTTTTATAGAAAATGATTTTTGTGATTTGAAAATTTTCATAAGAATTAAGGAAAATGACTTTTCAGAGGTTGGAGTTGGAAAGCAACTCCTATGATATGTGGATTTTCAAGGCCCATGTCTCAGCAATCCGACTTCATCTATGAAGTCCTACCTTCTTTTTTTTTTCTTCTAATATGAGTATATCCACTCTCACGAGCATATATAAATCTTCTAGCAAATGCATATTGGGTAATTCGATGAAAAATAATTTCATAGAGAGTGGTTCAGAAGACTTTGAGCATAAATTGAATTCAAGATGTTCATTTATGATGAGAAGTTCTTAAGAGTCAAATCAATCCCTTTTGAATTCAAAAATGTGCAGCTTAGCCATTTAAAATAGGTACCCCAATCTCATTAGAGTTGCTCAAACCCCATAACCTACTCAGCCCTGTCTAGCTTTTTAATACTGCAAACAGGTGATGACAACTAATTGGCCTTCTCCCCTTTGAGGAGAAAGGGCTAGCATAGCTCTAAATCACACTATTTTACAAACAATAAGTAGTTCAACCTCCCTCATTTTGAATAGGAAAACAAAGTAAAGGAATAGGAGTGGTGCATACATAATATTAAAAAAAAAAGTCCCAAACTGGGTGTTTTTATCCTTATAAGACAGGGTGCCTCTAAATATTAAAAAAAAAAAAAGGTGTCTATCATTTGCCTATAAAAATCTACTAAAATAAGTTTGAAAATTAGTATTTAAGAAATATCAGACAAGATACATTAGAGAAAGTCTTCGTTTCTCTTGCATTCATTCAATCCAAGCAAATCATAAATGATTACACTTTGGATTGTTCAATGCTCTATTTGATTATTATAATTTTATTAAATAATCTATCAAAAGTTGATAACTTTATACCATTTATATTTTCAAGTTTAAAAATTCATAAGGCAAAAACTATTGCATAATAAAATTGAACTAACTCTATAAATATTATTTTCTATACATTCTCTCAAATATATGTGATCAAGTTAAAAAGTTGTGGGCATAACGGATGATTAAATTTTTTTTTTTTTTTGAGACGTAAGAAAACCTCGAGTCTACACCTTGGTGGTGTGTAGTCATGTTGACTAGATGTGCATATGCCTCACCCTCCTAAAACCCCTAGGAGAGACACCCCACACCCATATAGAATGTCTCCAGTTAACACCACCAGGGATTGAACTTATTACCTCTCACTGAAAGTAATGAAAAACAACCAGTTGAGACACCCAGTGTTGGATACAATGGATGATTAAATTGAATATTTTTACAAGATTTTTGACGGAGGCAAAGATGGATGAAAATCATTTAATTAGGGCTCTAAAATGGTGAAATCAAAGTATATGGATCCTACTTATGGGCCCAGGACTATATTTTAGTAGATAGACCCCAGAGGAGCTGTTGACATGCCAATTTTCAATTAATTTTGAGACAGCACCTTATTTAAAACGACTATTTAGTTGATAGATCAGTACATTCTTTTTTGGGAAAGGGAAAATATTGTTTCTTAGTTGGAGCCTTTGGACACTTATTTGGCTGCCTCATCTTCATATTTATCTAACCCTTCCTCACTATTTTTCTTCTTCACACTGATAGCAATGACTTCCTTAACCAATCCATCCAAATCGCAATAAGAACTACCACCCTCCTCAACAGCTTCAACTGCAGCCCTATTCAACTCCATGGCTCGGATCCTCTCGGCCGAGCTCTCACCCAGTGAGTTGGCCACAGCTCGTGCCAACTCGGCCGTGTCAGGAATCGTTTCCAGGCCTTCGCAGATTCCAACTGCCACGCCAAGCTCCTCTACCAATAGCCTTGCATTCACAAACTGGTCAGCACCCATCGGCCACGCCAGAAGGGTCACGCCCGCAGCGAGCCCCTCCAGCAGTGAGTTCCACCCGCAGTGAGTCAAGAAAGAGCCCACCGCTCGGTGTTTTAAAATTGCCACCTGTGGGGCCCACCCTTTGATGATCATGGCCCTACCTGCAACCCGCTCCTCAAACCCAACGGGGATAGCCGCGTGATCTCTCGACGCGTGTCCGGCGGAAAGGACTTTGACGGCCCAAACAAATCGGGCCCCGCTGGCCTCCAGACCGGCCGCCAGCTCATTCATCTGCTGCGTCGTCAGCATCACCTCACTCCCGAAGCACACGTACACGACCGACCGGTCATCGCACGTGTCCAGCCAGGCCAGCACGTCGATGGCACCGTTGGGCCCTCCCCGCGAGGTGGGGCGCGCAGACCCTATGAAGAGGGGACCCACGGCCCACGTGCGCGAGTTACTCACCTGCTCCAGGTGGGGCCGCTCGAGGGCGGCAAAGGTGATGTAAATGGCCCCCCACCTGGCCATATTTGCGATCATGCCCTCCTTCATGAACTCCCAGTCGGATCCAGGCGACCCGAGCTCCTCACATCTCCTGTAGATGGAGGGCAGTTGGCGGTACTCGAAGGAGGCAGTGGGGTCCAACCTGCCGTCGTTCGACCAGAGATCGTTGAGTACGGACACCAGGAAGGCGCCGGAGCAGTAGAAGACGATCCTGGGCACACCGAGTTGGCAGGCTAGGCCCTCGGTCCAGCCGAGGAAGAAGTCGGATACGATGGCGACAGGTGGGTCCGGATGGGACCTGAACCAGCGGACGATGGGGTCTCGGAGGCCGCTGAGGGCCCGGACGATGGCAGCTGTGAAGGAAGTGGGGCCAGGGGGCAGGTCCTTGACGTTTTCTACCCCAGATAGGACGGAAGGGGAGTTTGGGAAGGGCAGGACCAAAGTGTGGACGGCGGAGGGCAAGGAGGAGAGGAGGGGCAGATTCTTAGGGGTAACGAGGACGGTGATGGTGAGACCACGTGTCGAGAGGTGGTGAGCCAAATCTAAGATAGGTATCATGTGCCCCTGCGCGGGGTGGGGCACCCGCCGACATGACGAAGTCTTTATCCTTCCCTCTTCTCCGGCCAGCATTGCTGCTCGTCGATGAAGTAGTGGTAAATTCCAATTGGTAAAGGTTTCTTGTAAGTAAATATTAAATAAAGAGCATTAGACTGTGACTGCAGCAGCTTCACTTGACTTTAGTGCAACCGTCTTTCTCTAAACAAAGTATTTAGTGGAAATGCTATCTTATTAGACTAATACCCTTTCCAAAAAAAATTATTTAAGGGTCCTGTTTATACATCTAGATTTTCTGCCTCTACACACTTATTTTTGGGTGGAGGTGACTAATTATCATTTTGCCCCTGCGTTTCCATTCGTTCGAACGAATTCCGAGTTCATTTCCCCATTCGTTCGAACGAATAGACACATACCCCATCTACTTTGATTAGTTCGAACGAATCTCCCTTATAAATTCATTGGTTCGAACGAATTAAACGGGTGAACAGTAATGCAGGTTACTGTTCACCCGTGTTATTGTTCACCCATCTTCGAATGAATGAAACGGATGAATAGTAACATGGGTTACTGTTCACGCGTCTGATTCATTAGAATGAATCAGTTTTTTTTTTTAATTTCAAAGTTACTTTTTAAACACCATATATTTTTAAAATTTCTCAAATTAAATATCCGGACTAATTAATATAATCTGATAAAAATACTTTAAAACTTCAAGGTATCTTGACACTCCTAAATATTTAAAACACAGTATTTTACAAATAAGGATATCCTAGGGTGTGTCGAAAACACATTTAGGTGTATAAACGGGGACCCTTATTTAATTTTAAAAGTTTAAATTAATTGAGCTATTCATAGTGGTTAATATCATCATTATTTTATTTAAAAAATATCACATATTATCACTTTTATAAGAATTACGATGATGAGCTACTCTATCATGTATCTAACTTTTGAATTTTTTTCTTCCAATAGTTAAATTTATTTGTTTTAGAATTCATAGTGAATTAGTTCATTCTCATGTTAATTACTATGAAAAATACAACACTTGATCATTACTCATTTGATACATTGAACTCATAAATTATATTCGTTAAAATTAAATTATTGGATTTATTATAATTTATAATTTTTAAAATTTTATTTTACTTATATGATATAAACAGCTGAATTTTAAAAAGAACTTAAATTTTGTGTCTAAATTTAATTATTCAATTCTGATGTTTTATA
The DNA here is from genome assembly GCA_022113865.1 of Chimonanthus praecox. Taxonomy (NCBI): domain Eukaryota; kingdom Viridiplantae; phylum Streptophyta; class Magnoliopsida; order Laurales; family Calycanthaceae; genus Chimonanthus; species Chimonanthus praecox. The sequence continues at coordinate 57,472,871 of CM039088.1, read as the reverse complement.
TTAGATAAATAACATATACTTAACTTGTATAGATAACTTAGTTGGCCTGATTTTCTAAGATAAGACTGTAGGTTTTGAGTTCAACTCCTGGACTAATTTGATACATTAGGCCTATGAATGATTACGTATATTTGCACAATTAAGGATGAGAATATATCTAAGAAAATTATAAAATAAAATATTCTTTTAAAACTAAATTTATATATTTAAATAGATCTATAAATGACATGATTCATGAATCTCATAAATTTTTAAGATTATGATGATGGCATCACACTCGGAATTCTAAACGAAGGTTGAGTTGTTTTTTTACCGAGGCAAGTGGAGGGCAAGTGTATTGTACGTGGGCCTAGCTCAAATCAATGGGCCGAACCTATCTTATGTACGTGCCTACGTGGACCCGTGGAGTCCACCACGTACCCAAGGTTCACTATGCCCAATATGGACCAGACCTTATTATGGATATGGGCCAGACCCAAGCCCATTCGGCCCAACTTGTCTAGAATCCTTAGGGCCTAGCTAGACCCAAATCTAGGCCTCTTCAAAGTGTGCCACATGCCCCAAAACCTTTCCATGGAGAAGAATTCTCCATCTCTTTCTCAATAGAAGAATTATCCATCTCTTTCTCAATCTCTCCCGTTTGAATTCAAACCCTTTCCATCCCTTCTTATCTCCTCCCATCCTTTGAATTTGAGTTCAAAACCACTGGGACGTCTGCATGGTCGGAGAGAAATCAAAACTTGAGAAATAAAAAAAAGACTACCAAACAAAGTCCTGACACTAGGGAGAGTGGAGAGGTTGTAGATTAAAGGCACTACAAAAAGAGGCTCACTTTAGAAAACATGGAGGGAATTGATAAAAAATGACAAGTTAGACTATTGAGTGACTAATAGTATAGTTTATGATATGATTATTTGGAAAAGAATTCATAAAGTCGACTCTAAATAGATGAAATTACTGATTGCTGATGATGATCTAAATTATGCAGACAAAATTTCACATATTCATTCAAACATCTTAGCTTTCTTATTTTCAACCTTTAAAATTTGACTATGATAAGCTACTAACTGTTTATCATTCATTTTATAAAGTTATGATAATTAGATGATTGAGTTTTCCAACTTTTCACTTATTCAATTGGTCCTTTACGTATTTCACCCAATCATAAGAGGTATAATCCATGTTAGATGTCTATTATCCCTAAAAAAATAGCAACTTTAAACTCCTTAGAGTTTTTTTCAAAGAAAAGCGTCTAATTAAATGGAGGCCCATATTTTTGGTTAAAGGGGCATCACCATTATTTTACCATTCAAATGGTGCGAGTTGTACGTCATGATAAGGGAGAATATTTCTCTTATAAAATAGCATTGATGTTAGGGATGCGCTTTGGGCTAAGCCAGGGGTTAAAATCTCGGCGGATACGTATCATATCGGCTAAGATATCTCGGATTTTTGACGTCTGAGATATCTCTTCCGATACAGTAAGTATCGACCAGAGAAAAAAGAAAAAACAAATATCGGTAGCAGGTTCGGTCGATATCTCGTCCGATATTTATATTTTTTAATTTTTTTTTAAAATAGCCTTTTTTATTTTTTTTTAAATGATTTTTTTCAAAAAACAAGGTCATCGAGATTTCCGGAAAAAAAAGGGAATTTTGAAGAGAGAGAAAAAATTCAGCTGAGATCTCAGCTGAAAATTTGGTGGAGCCAAATTTTCGACCCCTGGACTAAGCCAACATGAAAAACTCAGAAAGAGTAAGGCTTTAGATTAAACTCGTTTTTGCCCCAAAATAACAGGACCAAATTTGAAATTGGGTCACGCCGGCCCTCTTACCGTGAAAGCTTAAGCTCAATCCAAAAGACTAAATTTGGGCCCAACTTATAAAAGCTAAAAAGATCAATGTATTTAATTAATATTATGTAAATAATACTTTTTAATAAGCATTTTTTATTTTAGAAAATTAAACAATAAAATTAAGACTAACCCCCTCTTGGGCCCTAAGAAACAAAGCCTAGATAAGCTTGCATATACAATTTAAGTTAAAAAGTAGGCTCAATAATGAGGTTATCTTGGAGGATGAGGAAGATCTCATTAGCAAGATCTCATTAGCTCTAAGTTATTCTTAATTTTAATTATTGTTCAACCATTATATTGCCTTAACATCTTACTTTTTAGTTTGATGGAATGGTATTATTTTGCTCACTTATATTCACTTATTAAGGCATATTAATTAAATTATAAATTAATTTAAAATGAGAAAATTATTTAAATTTGTTATAATTTAATTAATCTCAGATAAATATTTAAAATAGACCTCTTATTTAATTGTTGAATTGGCTTTCCTAGTGTAGTGCAGTATCTTTATCAATGAGGTTTGTCAAGAAGAAGAATATTTAGAAGTGTCCATCTTAATACGGAAATATTCTTTTAGGAGACACGAATTTTTCAGACTTTTCACTTTTAAGAAAAATTTAAAAAATTAGACATTAAGAAATCGATATACCGACCGAATCACTTTCCAGTGAATCGGTGCACCGACCGAATCATTTTTATCAAATTCTTATTTTTCAGTGATCTAATCGACACATCAATTCAGTGCACAGATTCACTCGAAAGTAAATTGATTTTTGAATGTTTAATAATTTTTTTTTTAATTTTCTTTATAGACAGATAAGGGTAAAACGAAAAGGTCACTGAAACCCTTACATACTGAAAAATTTCAGTGTTAGAATGGCCCAAATAAAAATCATTAAAATTTAAAATTGAATTATTTATTGAGACGAGGAAATTCAAGTGTGTTGTACATTTTGGTCAAAAGAAGAGGACACCACGTGGCTTGTGAAGTCCAAGAGAGGAAGATGTGTCAGTGGAAGTGCCTCGGGGTAGCAGAACACGTGGCACAATCTCCAACGCAGATACTGAGTTGTCAAATATCAAGCGGGGGTTTAAAATCTTCGTATTGATTTTTTTGCCAACCGACTCAACAAACATGTCACACGTTTCTCAAGGAAGACTCACTGCGCACTGGCCTTTGAATTAGCGGCCGCACCTCAGTCCTCGTCTTCCACAATCTAATATAAATTCCATCTTCATCATGCTTTTATTATTAATTTCTTAATGATTATAATGGGATTAGTGATACTACGTAATTATCACTCTGCGATGTCTTTCTAACTCCAGTCTTTTTTTTTTAAATTACATTTATTTATTTTTAATGACAGAAAAATATAAGATACGCAGTTCTTTGCAATAGAATCACATTTGTTAATCACCGTTCAATAATGGGTTAGTGATTTTATGTAATTATCACTTGCGATGTCTTTCTAGCTCCCAATCTCTTTAAAAAATTATATTTATATATATTTTAATGATGGAGAAACATAAAATCTCAATTTCTCAATGACTACAGCGACATTAGATAGAACTCTTTGATGTCGTTCGAGACATAGATTGAACCCTTCATCTCTTCAATGGCATTAGATAGAACTCTTTGATGTCGTTCGAGACATAGATTGAACCCTTCATCTCTTCAATGGCTTTCCTTTAACACTGATATAAATAATTTTTCCTTTAGATTACTTACGTCATGTAACTTAATTCTTTTCTTTCTTTCTTTCTTTTTTTTAATTTATATATAAAAAATCATAGGATATTCAATGTAAAATTTTCATGGGTGAAGTCTATCCATAAGACACACCAATGTTAGATTATACTAAATGTTAGACACTTGCAGAATATACGAAAAACAATAAAAATTATATAAATTTTACTATAGTAAAGTGGGGCAGAATATACGAAAAGCAATAAAAATTATATAAATTTTACTATAGTAAAGTGGGGCTAAACTAGCTACTTAGGACTCCAAAATGGTAAATTATTACATCTCGACTCTACCTTTAGGCCCAAACAGGCCGTCCAGATCCTTTGGCAAGAAAGGCGATCACCTTAGGCCCTCAGATGAAGAAAGCCCCTCTCGACATGGCTGAGTTTCAATAGTGCATTAGTAAAAAAAAAAAATTATATAATTCTTATAGTTTTGAATAATAAAATCTCCTTAAAGTTATATTTTAAGCACTGTGTATTTCTAAAATTTCTCAAATTAAATATCCGAACTAATTACGATAACTTGATAAAAATATTTTAAGTCTTTAAGGTCTTTTGACACTCCCAAATGCTTAAAACACAGTATTTTATAAATAAGAGTATCCCTCAGCTGTACCGAAAATACACTTCCGGAAGTCCAAACAACAAACCGTAAAAATAATTGAACTCCAAATTCAAAGCTGAACAAATATGTGAAATCTGAAAACTAAGATCTTTCAAATGATTGTTTATCAAAAATAGGTGACCTTTTCCCATCCTAAATTCTGTCCCTTTTCAAAACAAAAAAAATCCAGTTAAACAATCATTTGAAAGATCTAAGTTTTCAAATTTCATATATTTGTTTAGTTTTGAATTTGGAGTTTAACGGGTTTTACGGTTTTTCGTTTGGACTTCCGGAAGTGTATTTTCGGCACAGCTGAGGGATACTTTTATTTGTAAAATACTTTATTTTAAACATTTGGGAGTATCAAAGGACCTTGAAGTCTTAAAGTATTTTTATTAGGTTATCGTAATTAATCCGGATATTCAATTTGAGAAATTTTGAAAATACACAGTGCTTAAAAAATAACTTTAAAGTTTTAAAGGAGTTTTTATTATTCAAAACTATATGAATTATATAGTTTTTTTTTTTAACAAATATACTATGCATTATTGTGACATCTGTAGACCGTCCGGACGAATGGAATTTACGCATAAATAATGGTCCGAACGATCCGATGGTCCGAACAAAGGAAAAATGTTCTTAACTCACGTCCGAACGGTGCAGAAGTGGAAGGGCAAAATGGTAATTTTTAGTAAAAATTTGAAAACCTGTGTCTGCTGAAAGAAAAATCCCATGTCTAAATAATTACCATTATTCAAATTATATAGTAAAGAAGAAGAAGATAAGAGCAGTTGAGAGAACACATCTTTTATTCTCTGTTTGCACTTCAGCCCACTCGGTATACTGATCTCTTAAAGTATTTTTATTCTATTTTAATTTCTGAATGTGCTAATTTCACTTGGATAAATATGCTAATTTCACTCGGATGGGTAAATTTTTCAATGCTCTGTACTTTTGGGCTCTTGATCTTTTTAAGTTAAAAACATTATTATCTAGAATAATTTATTTTATAATATATAATTAAAATTTTAATTAAATATTACTTATAATAATAAATTAAATATCAAGAAGGCCCATTTAAATTTTTTGTCTTATGCTTCAACTTGTTTCTAGACGGCCCTAGTCCCAAAAAGCCACACTAGACGCATTATCGACTCCCCAAGAAGTGTTGCAAAGCCAAAACAGTAGATCCTAAAGGAAATACGATATGGAGTGGGTCGGTGGCTACAAATCGTACATCTAAGGCATTTTTGCTTGTAGTCCCTCCCACTCTTTTTCATAGAAGAAGTACAATTTTCTACACGTAGTTATCAATAAATTCCGAGAGTTTCAACCCAAGGAAGAAAAGGTATCCACCGGAGGCTTTCTTCCAGTTAATTGCACGTGAGCTTTCTTAGTTTCTTTTAACAGTTTCTTCCTCCTTATATTTATTTATTTGTTTGATTTATTTTACACTGACACTATTTTATTTATAAGATGTTTTAAAAATCAATATGTCTGAAGAGTTTGACAATTTACATCCTACCACTTCAAACGTTAGGACTTTGGCGGTCTGGTCTCTTGTCTTATGTTTTTTCTCCAGTTGAACTCTGATTAATTAAGGCGAATGTTAAAAGATGATGGTCATAAAAAATAATCTAATGACTAGCTTTGGTTCAAATTACTTAGTCAGAGATGGCCCACTTTGACCATAAGATAGAAATTACACCCTGCAAATTGGTGTTCCATACTCCACATGTGGTATTAAAAAAAAAAAGCCATAAATTAATTCTGCAATTATTCTTCTCATGTCATTTGGAGAGTATCAAATCATCAAATGAACGATTATAATAGAAAGCAAAAATGTTGTAGTCAACACTTAAAATGTATTAATTTGACTTCAAAAAAATTATGTCCTAAAACGAAAGGGTTTAAAAAATATGTTTAACCATGGTGTGTATGATATTCAATTTATAAAATCAATTTTAAATGTATATGATTAAACTTGAGTGATGGTAATAATAATCTCATGATGCAATCAAAATATAATTTTTTTGCATGTGTAAACTGTCCAATCCACACATACTGGTTCACACTATATGGAGTGGCTCTATATGTTGAGAGTGATTTGATTTCAAGACCTCCTGGATTTTAGGTGGGTTTTTTACTGTCAAGCTAATCCCTCGGAGTTTGGGGTCACTGAAGTTTGAATTCATACTCTTTCTTTCTCAAACCATTTATCCTCGGCAAAGTGTATTCTTACTCAATTTGAATTTATTTTCAGTTGGTCTTATTTTAAATTAAAAATCTATCTAAAATTAACCCATTTTCACCATTGATCTTTAAACTTATTGAGGCTTAATTTGGAACAAAATAGACTGTTGTAAATGGATGGTGTGGCAACTATAAGAATAAGATAAAATCATGTAATTCAGATTTAGGTGAATCATCAAATGTAATACGGTGAAGTAACCCTTAGAGATTAGTTTGATGGTCAATTTCCACTCTTTTTTGTAGAAGGTTATGGGATTAAGTCTCTCTCAATATAAAAATGGTTACTCTCTTTAATTCTATATCCAACGTGTGTAAATTGAGAAGATTACACATGTCTCAAGAATCAATAAGATGCGATGCTTGAAAATTTTAAATGAAACACTTGAATAACTTGATGTTGGTGAAATATCATGAGATCGCAGGGAACCCAATGTGGTCAAAACTCAAAATCAGAGCAAGACACAGTTGAAGACCCCAACTCTTGTTGTTTTTCTAAAAGAGACTATAACCTACGTTTTCACACTCATTCCCTGCAGAAGATGGAAAGTTGGACAGGATAGCTTCCACTTTCATGAGAAAGTGTGCCTGAGGCAAGTTGGGCTCTATTGATTTTCTCATTTTGATACCATTGGAAGTCAAATTGACCTATGATATGTATAAATATAGAAATTCTACCTTAGTTTATGCCCTAAACATATGTTAATTTGTCAATGTGGGAACTTGTGTCTAGTTAAATTAATGAATATATAGATAAATAATAGATAGCTAAACCCTAGGTTTGGGTTTGGTGGGGTACCAATGGTCAGGCCTCCATAGTCGCGTGCATGGCGGCAGACTGCCTCAAAACACCCACCTTTCCCTTCCACGCCACCGGTCATGGAACCTCTCATTGCGAGCCAGTAAGCCTTTGTCTGACAGAGTGCGTTGCCCGTATTTAACCATTCATTTTAACTTGGAATTAGAGAAATAAAAATTATAAAAACATTAATTTTTAAATACTTTTGTTTTTTTATTGAAATGCCACTTTGATAACACTCTTTTATCAAATAGAAATCTAATAGCTTGCATACATGTAGCTAATTCTACGTCCATTCTATTAGCTCATCTAAATCTCTATTTTAGTATTAGAATTTGCATCAACTATACTCAATATACCATTAATTAAAGCAATCGTTTCTGCTAAGTTTGGGTTCTTTTCAGCAAGTAGTTGGAAATTTATTTAATATATGAGACTTGTAAGCAGTTTCATGTATTATAGATTATTCTCACTTCTAATACAAAATGAAAATACTTATGATTTTCGGTTCGATTTTAGAAGAATCATCAGGCTCACCAATGAATGTGACTTACAGTTTTGAACCCTTAATTAAAATGCGATGCACACTAAGGTACAATAGATCTGTAGATGAGTAAAATGCAGAAAAAGTGCTGATACTATTCAAACATTGGACACTGTTCTTTGAGTTCTCCCAAATACTACCACTCTGCAAACCCAAGACACAGCACAATAAAAAAAATAGATACGTAAGATGCTCTTGCAGACTTACTGTTCTCGCTTTGACCGAGTTTGGGCTCTTTATAAAAACCCACCATCCCTTCTGCTTCTTTCTTCTCTTTTGATGCTGTTGATTTTGTTACATATCAAACGTAAAAGGAAGAAAGAATGGTACCCAAAAGATTTGCAAGATTAATGCTTGGGCTTTTGTTGGCCTTCCTTACCCTGAGGGATTCCATGGCACAAATTCATCAAGGTATGCTTACATATTCTTGCTTCCAACTGTGATTTACGTGGAAAACCTCAAAGGAAAAAAACCACAGTAGAAAGAAAGAGATTTTTTTATTGAGTTGTATCTGACAATTATAGCAACTATGTAACTAAATTAGTATTTAGGAGTCATAGTCCTACTCAAACTCTTTCTCCTTATCCAACAGATACTAATTATTCTTTTTGCGGTGGTAGGGGTGGAGATTATGAAAAACATAAATGGGTTTGAAGGTGCCGGAGTCGATGCGACATCTCTCAATAAGGTAAGGGCTTTTCATCTCTTCTTCTTACCATGTAATTTTATCATTTGGGCAAGTTTTGTTTGTTGAAATGGGTGTTTAGAAACTTCTCCTATCATGTTATTTATCATGTGGGTTTGTTTTCTTGTATCACATTTTCTACCAGGGAATGTTTGGAGATGGCGCAACCACAGGGACAACAAATGCATGGCCCAAAGGGAGGAAAATGTTGAAGGTGAAAGGGATGATTAAAGGCAAAGATGTGAAAGATGATGCCTCAAAGATTACAGGTGCAGTCCCTTCTGTTGGAAAATGTAACCATGTAAGGAAGGGGGGATCCTGTGTAGAACATAGTATGAGGGAAGGAAGTGTACCTGTGAAGGTCAATGTGGTTGGTCCTATATCATTCAGTGCGGACTATAACGTGCCAAAAAAACATCCACCCAAGAATAACTGAGGAAAAACTGTAAATTCCATTTTCTTTTTCTTCTTTTTTTATCATGCCTTCTTATATATAGAAATGGAAGTTTAGTATCATACCATGCATGTATGCCAATGATTTCGAATGTTCAAATGAATTTCATAGTCTTAATCTTTTTGGATTTGGTCTAGTTTCTTCTGTAATTTCTGGATTTCGTTCTCTCTATTGTTGTATAATGTTATTATCGAACGAGCTTGGATCAAGGTCAGGACTATTAGTTTATTTAATTAAAAGCGGGAGGTGTCAAGTTCGAGCCCTCTGGTGTACTCTAAGGGCAGTGAGTATCGCCCGTGGAAGTTTTACACTGGATTTCCCACGGTTTCTCACACTAGATTCAAAAAAATTAGTCAGCAATAATTAGGTTCAATGGACAGGCTCGTATGGTGACTGCGCCAAGTTTACAATTAGGGCTCTTTTGGAAATGTAGGTGTTTATATCTGTTGGTTTTTTTTGCCTCAAAAGGCCTTAATTGGGCCTGGGCTGTCTATAAGGCCCAGGTCGGGTGTGCCCAGTCTGTGTAATTTAAGCCGTAGTATTTATATTCTCTTTTTTATTTAGGGTTTTTTCATGGGAGCTTTTTTTTCGTTTGGGAGAGAGACGAGAAAAAAAACCAGAGAGAAAGGAGAGGGAAGGGTCTAAGGATGTAATCCTTGTAAATATGTCTCGTGTTCTCTTCATAGTGGATTTATCACGCTCCATAGATATAGGCCATTTTGCCGAACGACGTATCTCTTTGTGTTCTTCTAGTGTGATTGATCTTTGATTTGTGTGGTTTTATTTCACTATAATATCTTTATTTGAGAAGTATTTTGTTTGGGTGCAGGGAAGGGTAAGGATACTTCAGAGAAATCTTTTGTAACATCAGAGACAAGCATGAACTATAAGGTCCTCTCTCTCTCTTGGCATTCTACTCATAGTCTGCTTGTATTTATGCTATCTCCATCTATCCTTCTTAATATTTGGTTATAAATTTGATAATGAACAGGTTGGGAGGAAAATGCTGAAGAGGAAATCGAACAGAGTTTATCTTTCTGATAGCAAAAATGTCAAGTCTCATTTCTCAGAGGCCAGTTCAAGTCATGGTAACTCGGAATCTTCATTTTCAGAAGCTTCAGTCACTCAAGAACCCTTTGGTCACACCCAAACGACTGAGTCACAGAAGTTTCTTGAGGCTGCAATGGAGACCATGAACATGCTTAGTATGGACTACAAAGACAAGCCTCGCCGCAAGCCTCCAATCAACAATGGTCTGCCCTTGAATGGAAAACCCACCAAGCCATAGTTAAAACACATAGTTCTAGCATAGGAAATTAACACACTAATGTTTAGCTGACTACCAATTTTGTTACCCAGTACGAGTATAGAAGTGTTACTTTTTCATGTTAAGTCAGAGATTATACTTGATAAATAGTTTAAACCGTGGCGTAATTTGGTATACTCAATAGCAAAATTCCTTCTCCTAACTATGATTCTGACATGGGGTTCTGATTGTTTCAATCCATTGAAGTCTGCATATTAGAAGAAAATTGAAATAAATCAAATTTTAGGTTTATTTTGCTACCAAAAAGTCTTAAACTCTTATGGTTCTATGGTTAAGGAATATAAATCTTTCTTCTGGTTTAACTCTCGATAGAAAGACGACCTTCAAAGAGAAGTGGTCTTTGAATCATTAGAGTTTCCTCTTGTAGAATGATGGATGATTAGACCTTTTTAACTTTCATCATCAATTGGCTGGTTCTAAATTGAAGGGTAGAGATTGGATAATCTCTGTTAACCAATGGTCTGTGTGCAATTAGACCCAATGTATGAGCAGCTTGGTTCACCTGCTATCCATCTTCTTTTATTTTAACATCATCATCGTCAAAGTCATTTATTTTATCAATTTAAGATTGGTATTTAGATTTCAACTTTAATCCGATAATTTTAAGATTGAAGTTGCAGAAGGGCAGATTGATTTGATCGGATCCTTTTGCATTTGACATTTGGCCTCTATAAATAGAATTTGGGTTGTATTATAGAATTTTGATTCATTCTCATTGACTATGGACGGTCAGATTTGAAATTGTTCAATAAAGTGGATGTTATCAAACCCTTTAACACACCTTTCAATTTACAACTTGAAATCTTTGGGGATGATAATTTCTCCTTCCATTTGGAAAGCCATGGAAAGCTGATGAAATACTCTGCAGAGGAAGGCTTGGAAAAATGGTGAAGGAATATTTCAAATGACACAAAATGAAATTAGGAAGCTACATGCTTCAAATAAAAGATTTTGGCAAAAGCCTGCTCTCCAGAGAATTAGATTATTTTTTCTCTTTTGTTGTAGTAATTTTGTGACAAAAGGTTGATATATTTAATTAGAACGAAATGATTATTTTTAAAAAATTTACTTGTATATTAAAGAAATAGTCGTAAAATGTGGAAAAATTATTTATATGAAAATAATTGAAAAGGATGTATAAAAATAATTATAAATAAAAAATGAGACATATAACAAATAATAATAAATAAATAAAATGAATTTTTGTAACTATGTGTGTAGACATATACATATCTGAGTTGTCTATCTTCGAAACTTGTATAATATATGAAATATGAATGCAGAGAATGTCTAGTCGATCTTAATAAAATAAGATAAAATTATTACTAAGTGTGTTACGTAAATTAATATCTATATCTAAGAATAGTATGGAAGAGACATAATGTTCAAATAAATAAGTTAAATGGATAAATGATTAGTAAGATTAGACCTTATATTAGGAAGAGATGTGTTTCTAAGGCAGTGAGTACGATCGGTTGGGAGGATTTTCGAACACAGGACACTCTAGAGAGAGAGAGGGCCATAGGGATCGGAGAGCAACGCAATCTATTCATTTTTTGTGAAGCAGCAACCCTTTATAAGAAAAGATAATCATAAGTTGCAATTAATAAAAATGGATGTCACAAATTCATAATTGTTTTTTGTTAAATTAAATAGTGAAACAAACAAAGACATGGTTACAAACACTCACTAGGCTAGCCTCCGGAGAAGAGAGATTGCGAGCATTAGAAGGAATGTGTAATACCCAACACCTGGACATATGGGAAAAGTCTCACATCGCCTACGGACTTCGATTTCAAGTGGGATTTAAGAGGGTGCTCCCTCTCTGCAAGCATGAGACATTTTGAGTCTGGCCAAGTAGACTAGGTCCAAATGCAAATTGGTGTGGATTTTCGAGTTCAAAGTGGACAATATTATGCTAGATGGTCGTTACAAATGATATCAAAGAAATGTTTAACTATCTGCCTGTGCGGGGTCACTGTCTGTATAGTGTGACAGAGAAAAGAGAGAAACTTAGAATTGAGTGAGTCTGATTCAATTTGACTTTAATTCAAATTGCACCCCAAATTCCACACCCAATTTAGAGTTATTTTTTACAATCTATATATGAGAAGAAATACACTTTTTTTTTCCTTTCTTTTTACTCTAGTAGGAATCGAACCTCTATTCTTTTTTTTATGACAAAAAGTTCATGAAATTCGATTTAGGTGCCATCTCACATTCTAAAAGAATTCGAAGAGACAACAATTTCCTATTTTTCATCTTCCCACTCAAATCATGGTACAGCACAAGATTCCACTTACTTTTTTGAATTAGTGATAAGATCTTGATGAGTAAGTATTGTGTTAGGGTATGGCTCGATTTGAACCAACCCATATTTAGAATCTTATAAAAATAGATGTTTCTATTTTTGTGGATTTATCTCCTACTTCTCCTCTGATTGTCTTTCTATTTTAAGAATGGGTTTGTATTTTGTAATGCCTTTAATTTAATGAAAATCTTTATGTGTGTTGCTTATGGATGTAGGCTTCAGGCGAACCACGTAAATTTCGTCTCTCTTGTGATTAATTTATTTGTGTGATTGTTGGTTTGCTTTCGCCGTGTTTGAATTGGAGGATTAAAAATCCCTAACATATCCTAGCTGGACTATGATATGGGCCTTTCATATCTTTCTACTATCCAGGTTGTATTTGGACTTTTTTTGTTTTTAAGCAGATTTCCAAAACAAGTCGCACTAAGGTGGAAATTAACTCCTCACGAAAGAAAAATATTTTTGGAGAAATCCACATCATTTGACACCCATCAATAAAAACATTATATTTTTATTATTTATGTTGGACCTTTTATTTTCATTAAAAATAAATAATATATTGTCTAACACGCGAGGAAAATCTCCGTTTTTTCTTCATCAAATTTTCTGATCCTAGATGAGAATTAGATTTTTTGGAACGTGAGGAAAAATTCCTATTGCATAAAAGAAGAAGAAGAAATAGTTCTCATATTTCATTGAAATAGTCTACGGTTCCAGCAATCAACCATTGTCTTTTGGTTAATGTAAGGTAAATTAGAAAATATGAAAAAAAAATCTTGCATGATTAAAATAATCAATTTTCCTCTGAATTGATTCATATGACAATTTTTATTTTTGAATTGTTTTATATGACAATTGTTGGGTTTAGTGCAGAGGTAAAAAATACAGTCGATATGTTGCATATAAGTCAAAATCCAACATAAAAATCTCGACCGATATGTATTAATCTCAATGAATCAGTGCATTGTGACTTTGTTCTTTATACATGCAAATTGATGTGCAGGAGGATATAGTGCCGATACTGGACTTATCATATAAATGCATGCCGTGGCAGACAATACATCAAGTATCAAATGAAGATCTAAAAATATATTTTCTCAGTCTTATTTTATTTGTCTCATTTTAAAACTTTAAATTTTTTAAAGAATATCTTTGAAAAGACTTATGAACTTCTCTCCAACATCTTATAACTCTTCCAAAATGCATATGAGACAACTATTTTAAGACAGTCTCTGTAAACGTATATTTTTCCTCGTATTCATTTCATTCACATATATACACAGTATATATAGAGGTTACAAAGAGTATCTACCAATAAAGAATACACACAACCATCCCATGATTATCAGTGAGGATAATCACGGGTCCCTTGATTATCTCTAATAGTCTTAAAATACATATAAGACAACTAAATTGAAACAGGGGATTATAATAATACATTCAAACTTTAGAAAAATTTCACAAACAAAATTTTCTTTTTCCTTCTAAAAAATTAAAAAAAAAAAAATTCCTCTTCAATGGCAACATTTTTGAGAGGAGAATTGATATATTTCTTTACCAGATTACAGTACTAGCCTACTAGGGTTGTATTTAGATGAGGGGAAGGGACTGAAACAATGATTTTTTTCATTTTCTTTTTTGTTTGGCAGTTGTTTAGCAGAGGGGAATAAGTGGGGGTTCCTTTCTCCTACTTTCCTCTCTCCATGCTTTTTAGTTTCCCTTTGAGCATGAGGGGAATCCACCTTTCCCTCAACTTTCATCTCCTTTCATCAATTTGAGATTTCAAATTTTGAGTTTTTTTAAGACTCAATATTTCAATTTTTTAATCTTTTTATCTAAATATAAATATTGCTCAAAAAATAATGTAAATATTGTAAAATGAACTATTAATTTAAAATTCTTCTTTAGAACTAGAAATTTTGTGATTTTAAGGTAAACTACTAATTTATAAAAAAATCTTGGTAAAGAGATGAGTTTTATTTTTATTAATGGATTCAAATGTTTTGTTTTATTTAATATGTGACATGAGTTTGACAAATACTAGATTTATCTATTAATTGTTGAAAAAAATAGTTACAAGAATCTACTTGGAGATTAGTATAATTTTTCTTTCATAAGATGGATAGTTAATTTTTATTTGGTCGTTGCTATTCAATAATTATGTTTGAATCAAAATATAAAATTTAATTATTTTTATTACACATCTAATTCAAAATCCTTTTACTTATATTTATCAAATCATTTTTTCTTTAAAAAATTCTATTCTTCTTACATATTGCTTTTATATAATTACCAACCAGATATAAAACAATATATCAAATAAAATCTTCTTCAAATATATCAACAGAAGAAACATCAGCTCAACAAAATCTGCTTCAAATAAAAAAACTCTTGTAAACTTTTATTTTTTTTCTAGTACGAAGACTTGAAGTCATTGTGAGAATGATGGATGGTGGTGACCAATATCCTATTTTGCATTATGGGCGGTCGACTTCACATCACACAGTGACAACGAAGATGAGCAATTAACAACAATGGGCCCTAAGTCAAGCTTGAACGGCAATATAAGGGTCAGCTGCTGTCTTCATTTGAAGTAGGACTAAAGTCTAATAAATAAATAAATATATACTAAATATATTTGTAGAGATTAAGATTTCTAGTTAATTATATTATATTAGCTAATGTTATTTATAAAATGTAAAATACATACTAAATATCATAGGTTTTAGAATTTAACTTGAGCTTTTGAATCGCGTCGATCCTAAACATGCAAGGACTGGACCTGCCCGAATTTAAATAGGGCTCTATTTCTTAAAATCTATTTTAGAATGGGTGCACATCCTAACACGGACATTATCTTTTAAGAGGCACAGGTTTTAGTGAACTTTCAATTTTGCCCCCATCCATCTAAAGAAATCAGTTCACTTTCCAGTGAATCGGTTCACTCAGCAGTGCACTGAACTGGATTCTTTCCATTTTCAAGTGAATTGGTTCACTATTGGTGCACCGGATAGGTGAACCGATTCACTGGAAAGTGAAGTGTAATGCCCCGCCCTTAAATATACTCTGAAAATTAGAGTGAAAAGGGCGGGGCGTTACATGAAGAAAGTGGAAAATTTGAAAAACCTATGCCTCCTAAAAGATAATTCCTGTGTTAGGATGTACACTCTTTTAGAATTAGGCCCTAAGTAAAATTAGTCTCCAAATTATTAAGTCGGGCCCTAGTTGGCATGAGATGGGCCCAATCCAAACAACAACCCTATCATCTCACTTTTTTTTTTTTAATTAAAGTAATAATATAAGACGTATCAATATTAAAATTTTGTATAATTAAAAAAAAAAAGTTCATTTCACCCAAAATTTTGAAGTCAGGTGTATTGGAACAGAATTTCCGAGTGTTTATATGTGCTGCCAAATAAATGAACATTTTGTACAGGAGTTTCAATTCAGCCAATTCTTTTTTTAAATCTAGATAAAGTACTAAATGTGTTTAATGAAATTACATTTTTCAGTGTTTACAGCAAAAACTTTTATGAACTGTTGGTTACTATATTTTGTATAATTAGAAAATTAACTTATCAAACGTCTTATATAGTACATTTGACTTCTTATACTATCATTCAGATATCATTCAACGGACAAAAATTCACCTTATAAATTGGGAGTCTTATATTTAATTTATGCTCAACTCGAAAGGATTATTTTTTGCGTTCCAAAGGATTAATCAGGTAGTCAGACACTTGAACACCTTTCATCATAAAAAAAGAGATACAAGAAAAGAGACTATCATTCAAAAATCAAATCCATAAAAGAGTTGGCTAAGTGGTCTGGCACAAGACCTCATGAAATACTAGCAGTAAGTGGTCTGGCACAAGACCTCACGAAATACTAGCAGCCTCAATGAAGGGCTACTTCTCATGGGATTATTCTTCATCGAAGAATTCGATGTGTGTGCAAGAAGGTGTACAGACACCCTGAAGGATTAGTCGGATGAGACACCTCGACACCTTCAGATATAAAAAGAAAAAGAAAAAAGAAAAAAAAATGTTTTCTATTTTACTTATTTTTTATATAATTAAAAAGGTATTAATATCTTGAAAACACCTATATTTAAAGGCATGTGTGCCCTTACCGAAAATATCAAATAATAGAAGCATACACAAAAATATTAAAAAATTGATGATTGAATAGCTCATTTTAAATTTTATTAAAGTGTTAGACTCAATTATTCAATTCTTTAACTTCTAAAATCAAAATAATTTATGGATTGTTATAAATAATGATCAATTCAATAATAAAAATATTGATAAATTAGATCCATCTTCAAATCAACCCAATATGAGACCCTTTCACCTACATGCACAAAACGCTTGAGAAATATTAGATTAAAACAAAAATTATATTCAACCTCTACAATGGTTAGAAAATATTATTGTTATTTTGAAAATTTCTCATTGGATGGGAGCATGTAAAATAATCTTAAGCCACGTGTCCTTTTGAGCCTCAATAGGTCATTAGGTGGGCCAATCTGGCCCGCCCCACGTCTGCATCAGAACGGTTCGGTCGCGAACGTTGTTGCATCGTTATATTCCGTTTATAAACAGCAGAAAATAATGAAGAAGAGAGTTGCTTCTTCGCTTCTAGAAATTAATATTAATATTAATATTATATATTTTGATAATTCTGTAGCTATATTTTATATATTTTTTAATACGAACGGGCGCCGCACTCAAATCTCGAAAGTTTTGAAAATTCAGATCTGGAGAAGAAGAAGAAGAACCAGGAAAAAGCATTTTCTTGAAACTCGCTCCATTTCCGTTCTTCTGGTAAGTGGATTCCAATTCCATTTGATTTGGCTTTTGGCTTTGAATCGATTGTTTCTGCAGTCTATGCTCAGAAATTGGATTCCCAATGAGGTTTGGTTATTTGGATGTCCCCAATTTCTACCTCCTCCATTTTGTGCTTGTGACAAGGTGATGGGGTCGTCCAATGTCCTTGTTGCCGAGTCCAATCAATGACTGGATTTTGAGCTCTTCATTGGATTTTTTTCGCCGTTGATTTCATTGCTTTTAAGAAAATAGCCCAGATGCCAAACCACAAATTTCTCTTGTATGTGTTGTTGGGCTCTCGACATCATCAATCGTTTCCAATCAGAACAAGTCCAGAGATGATAATTATTCCTCACTCCAACGTAGAAAATGGCAATATCTGCAGTAGCGGAATCGCCTGTTCATAATCTCAACCATTTAATCAATCTAGAAGGTTAGAGAGAGGGAGAGGGAGAGGGAGGGGGAGAATCTTTCAATCACAACCGAGAACATCATCTATATTCATCTCTCGGTGTGTTCTCGAGTCTCATCGATAGATAATCAAAACAATTTCATCAACAATAGAGTGATGTACAATAGCTAATATTCTATATGTTATCCCGCTATAAAGTAGACACCATAACCCAAACCCTCTTTAGAAGAAGAAACAGGGTGAAAATGTAAGTGACTGGTTCCTTTTGTTTCCCTCTTATTGTTATTCTTGCTCTTCTTTTTGCATGCACAGTCAGACGATCAATATATGGATTTCTTTTTCTTTTTTCAGTTATCCGACCAGCCACAGGCATCCGATGCTGGTTCATGTAACATCGGGTCTACCTAAATGGAGACTATAGGTCTTTGAAAGATGACACTCTTATGCACGGCTTGAGGTTAGATCTGTAACAGTCTCTACTATATAACTTTGTGATTTATGTTTTGATCAATATTCTTTTTTTCCTTTTGTGTGTATTCTCCTTCTGTCTCTCCTCTGACTGATCTACTGTAGAAGTGCTAAGCTACTATGGCTGGCCCATGGTTTTATCCTTCTGGTTGATACTTATATGCCAAGCTTAGAAATAGAAGTATCACACTCATTGTGGCACAGTCATATTCACCAAATCAATTTGGCATAGCCTCCAGACTAACGAGTACAAAGATGTCAACACTATCAACAGATTGGGAAAATGAATAGTCTGTAAATTTAAAATTTCAAAGCCTCTAGTGCTCTGCATATGATTTGTAAATCCAAACGCTTAGAAGCAGTTAGAGTTTGCCATTTATGCCCATTTACACTCTATGAAATTAATGGAATCATAATATTTAATGGATGAAAATCCTTATCCATAGATCCTGGAAATAAAAGAGAGAAATTGAAGAGCGAAAAGAATTTCATCTCCCAATGTTTTAAAAAACCCTAAACAGGTACATTTAGTTGAATCAACTTACCATCTCAAAAATGATAATAGTAATAATAAAACAAAATAAAAAACATAAATGGGTTTTACACGAACACGAACATGAACTTTTGAACTTTGATTCAATCAATTGAGAAAATGAAATTGTGTATTATATGTAAAAACACCTTTGAGAGCTCTCAAAGTTAATTGCTTGTCATTCCATGGTAGTATTTTGGTGTAAAATTGTCTTAAATGGTTGTCAATGTATAAAAATCATTAACTCATTTTCATATGAATGGTAAAACAATCTCTTTGATTCATAGAAAGTTAGAAATCACTTGCTTGAGATTTTCTTCTTTTTTAACCCTTTTTTGTTTTAACTTCTAAACCAAGAATGTGACCCCAAAGTAAGTCCTTGCAGTGTGGTCAATCATAACCAATGATACTCCGAAAGGATTTCCAAAAACTTCCGGAGGAATCAAACGAGGTGAACACCAACCAACCCACCTATCCCCCCCTTGTCCTTCTTTAGAAGGTCTTAGTCTCATGTAGGATTAGCAAAAGAAGCCAATCCAATCAAGAAATTCAAGATTCTAGTTTTTGGTAATAAACATTCCTACATCAAAATTGTGGACAATTACCATCCTATTCTTGTAGTCTCTCTGGAAGGGTTGCATTTAGCCATTTTAGACTTGTTTATGCTTTGGTTGGGTTGCAAGATTAATTTTAGTAATTCCGACTTGTGGGTATCCAAACACAACATGAGCAATTGTCCCTTCAATGTAAAGGTAACTTCCAAAATTTTGGGTTTATTGCTTTGTTTGGGAAACAATGATTGAGAAGTTTGAGAAGTGTTTCTCCATTCGGAAGTGAACCTACCTGTCTCTTGGGACCGAATTACTTTGATTATATTAGTGCTCACTTGTTTGCCATTTTTACTATCTTTTGTTGTCCAACTTCTGTGTTGCTTAGATTGGAAAAGGTAGAATGCTACTTCTTCTAGAATGACACTTGGAATAGAAGTGATGGCACCCAGTAGAATAGGTTGACTTATGTTAGCCACTCCATACAGGAGGTTGAGTCTCTCTAGGAGATGAAAACTTATCTTTTGGGTGCAATCCTATAGAAACATGGTTCACCTTAGTACACTATTTTGAAAAAGGTTTGGATAAAAAAGAATGCCTCTACCTTGGGCAGCCTTACACTCAATTTTGATGCTAGCTTTTTGAAATCCTCCAGGATGGGTGGATATAATGTTATCATCCATGGCCATGTTGGTTTCATGGTTAACTCCTACTGGGTCACTTCCGGTTGTCACACAAATCAAGAGGAATCAATGGCCATTTGGACCAAAGTCAAGGAGCTAGCAGTATTAGCTTTCGTTGGAGACACGGTGGAAGGTGGCTTTTTCTCTACAATCTTTCGGGCTAAAGGAGTGCAATGCTCTTAGAGATATCAAAACTTGGTGGGGAAGAATTGTGCTTCTGGATTTTTCTCCAAGATTTAGGGTCTCCAACATCGCAAGATATATACTGTTAATGCATTAGCAACAAGTGAGTTTGTTACTAGTGTATTGGTTCAAGTAATTAGTCTTTTGGACATTGGAGTTGTTGGGTGATGGGGGGCTATGGTCTTGTGATTTTTGAGTTTTTCTACGTGTTGAACACATAAGCCCAATTTACAATTTTTTGGGTTTCATCGAACGGTTTAATAGGACATTGAATCCATGTGAATCCCATTTTTCATTCCACTATAGCCCACTACATTTTGAGATTCTAGATTATCATTTCCAGGTGCCATAATAGCCTATATTTGAAATGCTATTATACATTATTTTTTTCCAAAACCAATCCTCGCATGAATAGCTATGGAACCAATAAGTCCAACATTGATTCTCTTGGACGTGTCAATTGGTCAAATACGTCCACAGTGACTAGGATGGATATCTCGCATCTGAAAAGTAGCAGTTCACCCTGTTAATCCTCCAGGACCTAAATAACTCGATTTTTGCTCATGAACTATTTGTTTTAATGGCTTAAAAGGTAATTCTTTAGCATCCAAGCAAATCATGGGATGTTGTAAAATATTGAAAATGCTTATGACGTGAAATAGAAAATATTAGCAAAAATGAGAACTTCACAATATGCATGGGTGCAAAAATGGTAATATGACAATGAGCTCTTTTGTGTGTGTGTGCATGTGCCTAAGCTTCCCATTTAGGAAGATGAGTGTGTGTGCCTAAGCTTCCCATTTAGGAAGATGAGTGTGTGTGTGTGTGAATATGTATACAAGAACTATGAGGAAGCTGACTAAGCTTCATCTTAATGTGTATTACAAGAACTATGAGGAGGCTGCCTAAGTTTCATCTTAATGTGTATTACAAGAACCATATGGAGGCTGCCTAAGCTTCCTATTTAGGGAGATGACCTATTAATTTTTTAAGTAGGTCATACAACTTTGGTTGGGATATGTTGAAAATTTCAAGGATGAAGGGTTGTAGAAATTTGACTTCCATTTAATTATCTTAGCCTTGTAATTTTGGACTTCGAAAATTTGGCTGTCATAGGCAATTGACATTTCATGGCCCTTCTCACAAAGCTATGATGATTAGATGGAAGACTTTCCTTTGAATCCTCCTTTCCATATAGTTCTCTATTCATCCTAGCCAATCATGTGGAGCACAACCTCCCTTGAGCTGCTCATAACCATGCATGCAGAACCCTTCTCAAGTGCTCCCAAGAGCATGACTCCCTTTTTATTTGATGGGCCGTGTCAAAGGGTAGGAACCTTGTTCGAAGATGCTACTATGGGGGATGTACATTATTAAATCACTTGGATGTTCTACTCAGAAAGTTTAGGACCTATTTAGTCATCCTAACCCTTGATCTTAAGTTCCAAAGTTTCAATCAAAATGTGCTAAATCCAACACAAATGATTACTTAAATTAATGTTTCAAATGGTTTCTTGATAATTCAGCAGTGGGTAAGGTTTATGGAAGGTTAGATTGACAAAAGAGTGAGATTTACTCTCTGTTATCCCAACAAAAACCCTAAATTCTGAAATTCTACTGTTCTTATCTCAAGATGATAAATTTCCTGTTGCATGGCTTGTGATAGTTGTGATAATGGTACCTTGCCAAGCCTGCATCCCCCAACCAAAACATATACACCTAAAATTTGGGAAAAAATGTCTTACTGCTTTGAAGGAGTCCACTGCAGCTATCATACCTGAGATTTCACTGTATATTTGTTGTGCTGTAAATTGGCTCATCTTGTTCTAAAAGTAAGCTTCATCATATGATCTCTCAATCTTAATTAAACATAATTTGTCTCCTCTTTGATGATATTTCCGATTCTGATTTTAGGTTATCACAATGAATTTGCTCTATTGTAAAAGATTCCTTGGACTTTTTGTAGAGAAGTTGATTGATCTATTGGTGCAATTTTTGTATGTAGGCATTGAAGTTGAGCTTGATCTTTTGAGAAAGAACCACAAATTCCTATCTGTTGCTCATCTCTACTTACAACTATGTTTCCCATCTTATAAACTTGGTGAAGGAATCTAGGCACATAGTTAGGGCTTTGTCAATGCTGGTTTCATGTAGAGAAGCCAATGCGGGAATTGATTTATCAACTTCATCAAAACTTTATACTATCCATCTAGGATAGGTGATATTGAGGCAAAAATCTTTAGCTTGATGGTCAGAGAGTCTTCCCCTTGTGTTCCTATTATATTATTATCATTTGAGAAAAGAAATATGTTGAATTTGATGTGTAGCGTTTGAACGATGAATCTGGGTCTTAGGAATTTAAGAAAGTTCAATATATAAATAAGTTGGCATCCAATTCCATTCCATGGGGATTTTTCACATATAGATAATTTTGAGTATGGAGCTGATGTCTTGCGCCATGGAATTTGAAGTTTCTCCTGTATAAACAATTAGTTTTTTTTTTAATTATGCAGTTATACTCATTTTGGATAAATCAGAAAAGCTTCTGTAAAAAGAACACTTTTGGTGACTGAATTTGAAGTCCCTTTTGGAAAGTGAGATGACGCCCATGTTGAGAAGTCGAGCAAATGGAGAGGATGATAGGTTTAATGGCACTGTAAGCAAGGATTGTTCAATTGGGTTAGTGAAGGTGGTTTCGTTTATGCTCATTTTTGTAGCTGGCTTAGTTATAGGCTTGTCAGTGAGTGCACATGCTACTCGCTACTTTTCTCCACAAAAAGAGTTGTTTTTTCCGACAATTCATCCAACAAATTGTGAGAACGAGGATTGTTTAAGTATAAAGAGTTTTGTCAACCCAAGTCGTTTGACGCATAAGATGACGGATGAAGAACTTATCTGGAGGGCTTCAATGGTCCCAAGGCAAGAAACATATCCATACAAGAGAGTACGTAAAGTGGCATTCATGTTTTTGACACGCGGACCTTTGCCTTTTGTACCATTATGGGACAAGTTTTTCTATGGTCATGAAGAGTTGTATTCTGTTTATGTGCATGCACTTCCAGGCTACAAGCTCAATGTCTCTGAGGCCTCAGCTTTCTATGGACGCCAGATCCCCAGTCAGGTATGATCTCATTGATTTATTATATTTTCAATATAATGTGTATGACCATTGGACATTCATGAAATGACTTAAAAATATGTTTCTTTTATATGTATTGGTTTTTGCATTTACCAGATAGATTGGTTTTAATTCAAGCTTATAAACAGAACGGAAAAAAAAATGTAATTAGCCTAGACATGTTAAGTGTTGGCAAAGAGTACATGCACATGCACACGAGCTGAGCCACTGTACTGGAGCTTGAATTGGCCCAAGCAAGAAACGGTGTGACCGGTCACATGTCCATAACACCATCCTATGTGATAACTCGCATGCAAGAACAAGGAGTGCAATTTCCAATTCTAGTGGAGGATCTGGGGGTCCACTAGTCTTGACTAGTATGTCCTTGTTTTTGCCAAAAAGTATAATTTATTTAATGAAAATATAAATTTTGTAGTATAGCGGTTAGAATTTATCTCATTATCTGTATGTTGGTCTCTTAAGATATAATACACTTAAAATTCTTTCACTGTTCTCGTTTTATTTCATTTAATCGTTGGATACCAAATGTCCAAATATCCTTGTTTTTAAAAGAGAAGTGAATCATTTTACAAATACATCACAGCCGTTAAAATCTTACAATGTACAATTTGAATCTTATGATATGATACGGTTTTTGAAGAAAACGATTTGGATCTTATAATACAATGTGATTTTTTCGACAAACTTATAATTTTTGTTATTTAAATGTTTGTTTTGCCAAATATGGTCCTCCATTGTGATCCAAATTAATTTTAAAAACACTAGTCTTTTAAACTATCTATGATCACATGTAATTAACAAGCCATATACATGACTTTCTTTTTATAATCTTAAACTATGTTTACATAAATAACAATCATCAAGTTATATATTACAATATTATCATCATTTTTTGTCATTTTACTAGTAATGTTTTGAATACCAAGTGTCTAGAATATGTAAAACTCATTTCTTACTTTTTAGATCTTTTTATAAAAGATTCTACCCTATTTTAAGAAAATCATAGAAGATCTTACGATTTACAGTTCAATATGATTTTACTCAAGGATTTACGATACAATTTTGATTTTCAAAGCATTGAAATACATAGAATTTTCATCATACCTTTCTCTTCTTTGTTCTCTCTGTCTTGATTTTCTTTGCTTTTATTTCTACTAAAATTGTGCCTACCCACTTGAGTGTATTTCTCTACCAAATGTCCAAATATGATCTAGTGTGACTACATTGATCATTGTCAGAACCTGGTGGGCTGTTGTATCTTGGAGGCTGATTCTGCTGAGAACCTTCGCACTAGGAATCTATTTTTAAGGCAGTACTCATTCTAAAAAGAGCATCGCCAACTTGCCTCAATTGGATCAAATCAAAGCTGTTATCTTAAGTTCTCATTATTGTTTTGAGGAGCCATCTACCATTTTACACCAACCATTTTCCCTTGATCATTGTTGTCTCGCATAAGCACACGATTTCCCAAATCTTCTGTCGTTTTGCATAAGCTTGGTGTTTCACTACCTGCTATTGTGTCGTGACTACCATTCCATATATTCATTGATGTTTTAGAGGAGAACAAAACAAACTAATTTAGCCAATTTTATATTACTGGTGCACTTGTTCTTTAAGTTAATATTCAATTAGACAAAGCCCTAATTTTTGTTGCCTATTTCAAACAATTTTAGGAAGACTATGGCTATTCCCACTGAAGTTTATGAATTAAAACCTTATCAAAGTGGAGAGTTTGATAGGAACATTTCCATTGATGGCTACAAAAAGTTATTTTTTATCGACATTGTTGTACCTTAACTATGTGTTCCATGAACTATCATAAAGATGAAAACCCATCCTATTGTTACATATGGTTGGAGAAAATGGTAAAAGGATGACTACATCTGCAAAAGTCATATTCTAAACTTAGTGGTTGGCCACTTATACGAGATGTATTCTGATATTGGGGTTGCTCAAGAGTTGTGAAGAACTTTGGGAAGAAATAATAGATGGTCACACATGGAAGGGCCAATCATAATTTTAGTGGCTTTGTGTCCCTTCCAGTGGAGATGCCGACAATGGTGACTGCAGACGAGGTGGGGAAGACTTATTTTGTGGGTTGGTGATGTAGGACACAGATCGAGTGGACTCCAGTTTTTTTTTTTTTTTTAGCAAGTTGTTTAATTTCTGAAGTTTAATTTTATTGGTTAGTTCCCTAATGTAATTAGGTGTCCTAATTAGGTTTCCCTTCTAAGTAGTTTCCTAATATTTCTAGCTTCTCTTTTTATTTAGGTTTCTTTTATTTTTCTTTATATAAAGGGATGATGTATTGGGTTAGAACACAATTCACGGGGATGATGGAATAGAAATCAAATTTATTTTTTCCCATTTTTTCTTCCTTCTTCTTCCTCTTCTCAGCCGGTGACGGTGATCACGGCTTCTTCTTCAACCATGTCTCAGCAAAGACAAAAGGGTCTCTATTTTTGCTCAATCGCTCTTCCAATGTGCATCGATCCCGCATCAAGTGCTATTCAGAACTAATCCCTGTGTTAACATGGACGATCTTATTCTTGATATGCTGCTTTGAAAAAAAATAATTCCCAGCACAGCTTCCCTGCATTGACAAGAACAGAGTCGCCTGTGGTAACCATTGCCAACAGCCCTCCTCCTTCCTCTACACAACCGCTGCAGATCCTGTCCTTCACTGAGCCTTGCTGCCACCGTCTATAGCCAGGCTTTCAGAACCCCTGTGCGACCACCGTTTCCGATCTGAAGCCATTTCCTAACCCCTCTACCCTTCTACATCTCAGGGTCCCAGGTCTGGTTGCCCCTCCCTTGTATATTTCCCCCTCTCCTTTGAAACAAAAAAAAGGGCCCCAACACAGCTACCGTCATCTGCAGCAGTTCCGCCTCCTCAACTGCCATCCTCTCTCCTTCTCCCTCAGCCCATCATGTTTCAACCTCTTCTCCTGCTGCAAGAGGACTCCTGTCCACCAGATCCGTGTGCCCTGCCGTCTCGACCAGTCGCCTCATTCCTCAACTGTGCTTCTCCTCTCCTCCTCCATCTACACCAACGTTGCTGCCCAGAACCCCATGTTGCAGCGCCTGATTTTTTTTTTTCAACCCAGGTTCCATTCCTCAAAGCTTCACCCATTGCCACCCCTATTCTCTTTCATATCTCTTTCTAGTGTGCAGATTGCACAAACGAGATTGGTGGGCTCACAAGTAGGGGACCATTTGCTGGAACTCGTAAAAGCAGACTGCCAGAAGGATTGGGGATGAAATTTAAAAATTCAAAACATTGATAGGTGGATATGATAATTTGGGAGGTGGAAACATGCTAGAGGAAGAGAGGAGAAGCTGAGGCAGTTTGGGAAAGAACAAGGAAGGATTGTGAAAAAGGGGTGCTCACAGGCATTGTTTCTGTAGGGGAGCTCTCAAGTAGTGCTTGGAATAAATAGGGGAGAGAGAGAGAGGAGTTAATGCTCCGTTTGATGAAAAAGGCACTCAGATAGGTGAGCACGGTTGGGAGAAGTGGGTTGACACTATTGAGAATAAGACCAAATTGTGGGAGGGTCCAAATCTATGTACTGGGTCAAATCAGCACATTGGCAAGGAGAGGGTAGGCTCTATGAGAGTTAGGCTTCTATTTTGAGCCTAAGAACATCTGTGGGTTCAAAGTAGAGTAGTGACTAGTAAGTGTCTGCAAAAGGAGCCTCCAAGTGGTGATCATTTTTGAGAGGACAAAGGTCCAAATTAGGATGGGATAAAGGAGAGGATGTGCAAGTCAAGGAAGAAGGTGATTGTAGTTTGGTTGAAAAGTGGTTGTGCAGCCTTTGAGTAAAGGAGTGTCTCATATGATTAGGTGATCAAGAATGAATTTTCAGTTAAAAACCCACTCTGGCAACCACCAATCTCTCCATCCTCTAATGACAACCAAACAATAAGATTTTAACATTAGTAGATTTTCTCCTAATCTCCCACATTCAGAATATCCAATATCAAAATCTACTAGTGCCCCTTTCAACAAAAAATCTACTAGTTGCCAAACACACCCTAATGTAGAACATGTGGCCCGCCAAAAATAAAATTGATTGAATTAATCAAGCCATGATTTTAAAGGCCATGAAAGTTCAAGGATTAAAAAGTGATAAAAAATTGTGGGCTTAAAACGCATGGCTTGATTGATCCAATAAGATGATTTTTGGTCAGCTATATATTCAAGCTTAGACCTTTTTAGTAGACTCATCACTATCAACACTGCTGTGGCCCACAGGGGTTGGTTGATAAAGGGTGTGGCTTGTACTCTTACATGGGACTTACCTTTGTGCATGGTGATGAGATGGGGATGGATGTAATTGAGTGGTCTATACATGGATGTGGGATCCGAAAAAAATAACTTGATTAGATTCCTCTCTGTGTGAGATTGGGTCTATTTACTTGATTAAAGTCCTTGATGTGGGAGGTGGAGTCCAAAAAATTAACTTGATTAAATGCCTCTAGGTGGGTGATTAGGGTTATTCATAGTGCCCAGAACCATCATAGAAAGTACCCTTGTCTGCTCTTGAGTCATCCCTTACTATATCCTTTCCAGTCCCATTTTCTAATGAGAAAGAACTCTAGAAGACATTAGAAACCAACAAACATGGAGACGGTCAGACTACACTCAAACTAGTAAATATCATAAGAAAAAACATGTTTGATTTTAGCAGAAGTCCTTTTGCTAATGAATCAGGCATCCCATTGGTGAATTTAAGAACTCCAAGAAAACTGAAATGGAACTCCTTGTTTGTACTTGTGACCTCTTCCATCCAATCTATTATTGTTCTAGTTCATCATCCTTAGCCCAATTTGCTTCAACAATAGCACCTAAATCTTCGAAATTAGCATACACATGCTACTTGATTAACTCGGGAAATGCTTCAGCTTTATTATTGAAGTAACCAACCCAAGGGCCTAGATAGGACATGGTTATGTGCATCATCATGCATCATACCACAAATTGCGTAGTTTTTCCATGATGTGCTGTCATCAAAATTAAGCTTGAAAGTATGAGTCGGAATCCACACTACAAGAGCATTTGACTGCTAAATAAGCAATCTAACTGATTGTAAACCAAGTCCTTCATTGAAGTACCTTCCTTTTAACTCTAAAATCCCTGAGATTGTCTACCCCAAAGGGCTACTCCCCGTAGACGGTTGTGTGTGTGGGTAGGGAGGCTTGTACATGCCCCGAAGATTAATCAGGTGCTCTAAGAGGGGCCTGCACACCTTGGTCATAAATAAATAAAAAAATCCCAGAGATTGGTTTTAGTCTGATGCTCATGGCCAGCCTTCAGTATCTGAAGCCAAATGGGTCACAAGATCATAATTAGTTTTGATAAGTAGATACCTATCAAAGCAAAATGACTAGGACAAGTTAAAATATCCAGTCTCCAAAGAATCATTCATATATATATATATATATATATATATATATATAGAGAGAGAGAGAGAGAGAGAGTTTGGCATCATGGAAGAAACGTCAAACGACAACAAAATAGAGAAAAAAACTGTTACATGTGCAAAGACATTGAACAGACAGATGGTCAATTCCTTTTGTAGCACTCCTTTTGTATCGTATATAATACATAATTTGACAATAACATGTCATTTCCTCTCCCTTAAAAAAAATAGCAATAAGTAAAAATAATAAATAAAGAACAATAAGTAAAAATGAAGTTTGGGAGATGCACCAAACATACATATCAATCAGAACATAAAAGGACAAGAACCTTGGTGGACCAAATACTTCATGAGCAAATGATGGCCATGGATTTAGAGGCCCCAACGATTTTGTAAGAGAGGGGATCCCATTAAAATTAAATTGCAAAGATTCTTATAAAATCACATGACATAGGGACTTGGTCTTGAAAAACGGAGAATAAAGAAATAGGCAGCTAATTTTGACATGCTTTTAGATTGTTGCACAATTTTTAATTGTCCCTATTTTAAACTTCTTTATGATCTGTAGTTCTTCCTTTTCTTCCATGAACATCCTTCTTTTCTTGTATTCTGTCGACACTGGTCATGATTTCACCTTCTTATGATTGAGCTCTATACCCGCTGTGATTCTTAATGTTTCTTTTCTGTTCTTTTTTCAACTGTACAGGGTGTCCGTTGGGGAACAGTAGAACTGGTTGATGCAGAGAAGCGTCTCCTAGCCAATGCACTCCTTGATTTCTCCAATGAGCGCTTTATATTACTTTCTGAAAGCTGTATTCCAGTCTATAACTTTGACACTGTCTACAAGTATCTGACTGACTCTGTCCATAGCTTTGTTGATTCCTATGACGACCCCACTCGTTATGGTCGTGGTCGTTACAGCCGTCAAATGCTTCCTGATATCAAGCTCTACCAATGGAGAAAAGGGTCTCAATGGTTTGAAGTTAACCGCAATTTGGCTGTAAATATGATTGCAGACACCAAGTACCATACCCTTTTTAGGAAATTCTGTAGGCCTGCTTGCTATCCTGACGAGCACTACTTTCCCACATACTTGAGCATGTTCTATGGACCTCTGAATTCAAACCGGAGTTTGACTTGGGTTGACTGGTCGAGAGGGGGTCCACACCCAGCAACATTTGGACGTGCTGATGTCACAGAAGATTTTATACAGGCTATACGGAGTAATGGGACCTGCTCATATAATTTTGGGCAGTCTGAGATTTGTTTCCTGTTTGCTAGGAAGTTTGCTCCCAGTGCTCTGGAGCCCTTGCTCAATCTCACTTCTACAATAATGAATTTTTGAAATCAAAGGAAGAAGAAGAAAAAGAAAACTGTGAAAGCAAAATACAGATCTTGATATCTAACCTCTTTCAATGATGGCCATTATCTGAACTGTACATCCAGAGGATCCCAACCAAGGTTGGTCAATGTTGTGAAGATCTCATTCGTCAGATCCAATTTTCATTGTTTGGATCGTAGAATAATCTGGAAGTATGTGTATATGTTGCAGCAAAAAATCTTAACCAAGAGTATGGATCTAACCCTAATAGCTCAGTTGTAACTTGTAAATGTGCTCCTGGAATTAAAAATCTGTTCTGCTCAATGTCCAATTTTGTTACTGGTCAGTTGGAATAACAAGTAGCAAAATCTTCCATGTAATCCTGATTCTTTTCACTTCCAAGTTTCCAATACAGTTCTTCACTTTGTTTTATTGAATAAAGTGTAAAATATTTCCCATAATATAAATTTTTGTATTGGATAATTTTCTCTTGATATTGAGAATTATTCACTGATATTGGCAGCGGAACTGCATTCTTTTGATAATTTGACACCACTGTACATTGATTGATTTTGCATCTGTTTGGCTTAAATTATAGTAAGAACAGAATGGTTTATTGATGAATTTAGTCGTAGGTTATATTATCTTATTATACTTTGATCTCACTGTTGTTGAAATCAAAGGGTTTTAAAGAAGTTGATTTAATTCTAAACATGATAAGCATCAGATGCGACAGACTTGATCCAGCTTAGAGCCAATTCCCTCGGTGGACTAACCCAAATTTAGGCTTGTGCTTTTGATTCTTAGCTCGTTTGACGACAACCATCAAGGCTCATCAATCAACGCAACTAATCAATCAAGGCTCATCAATCAATTTTATTAGTAGTCATCACTCTTATGTCATCACACTACCTTGTGTCATTTTATTTAAAAAATTATTGGGGCAATTATTTTACTTTTAAGTTAATTCTGATTTAAAAGTTCATTTGCACCTTTAGGTAATGAATTCGACTGTTAAGGTTCAAATACGTATCGGCCGATATATATCGGTTTTTTTAAACCGAGTAATATCGGCCGATACGATAAGTATCAGCCGTACATACTGAATATCGGCCGATATTAATAAATATCGGTATCTAATTATTTTTTTTTAATTATTTTTTTTTAAAACACCGATACGGTTTTTCACAGTTTTTACACGGTTTTTCACGATTTTTTACGATTTTTCACAGTTTTTCACGGTTTTCAACGGTTCAGGGTTTCACGGTTTTTTGCGGTTTTTCACTGTTTTTTATGGTTTTTCACGGTTCCGATATCGGAGGAGAGAGAAATATACCGATATCGGAGGAGAGAGAAAAATATCGGCCGATATATCGGCCCGGCCGATTTTTAAATCCCTGGAATCGTCTGATAGGGTGCACATTAGCCAAATTGTTGTGGATTTTAGAAACCCACCATGTATCGGCCGCAACGAACCTTATAAATGTAGTCGTATATAAATTCGGCTGATAGACATTAAATTTGGCCTATACATAGACTTAAATAGGCATAAAGTAAGTGGGTATAAGAGGGGAAATAAATCTATTAAGACCATTTTGGATCCTATAATCTAAAGTTTGTATTAAAATTCATGTAAATTCGGTTATATATATATATATATATATTTATATATATATATATATATATATATATATTTAAATTCATGTAAAGATAACATTCTCATAAATAGAAATGAGGTAGAATGTTGAGAGCAGGGTTTAAAAATCGGTATCGGCCGATACGATATGTCTACCGATATATCGTTATCGGCCGATATTTTTCTCTCTCCAACTGATATCGGCCAGATATAATACGGCCGATATTTCAGCCGATATTGTGAATATCGGCCCATAACAATATATATCGGCCGATATTCACTCTTTCGAAACCGGTACATATCGGCCGATATTTGTACCCCTGGTTGAGAGACAGGAATGAGCCTTCTCATGCGACACGAAAATACACAAAATGGGGTACAATTACATGCCACATGTACTCGAGAATATCAAACATTCATGATCAGCACCCATGACCACTGTTTAAAACACGGGTTTAATGACAAAAATATTAATAATAATAGTTTCAATAAAATAATAATAATAATAATTAGAGGTTGATTGAAAATTATCATTTTCTTTAAATAGAATACCATATTTTAAATTGTTAAATATGTTTTTTTTTTTTGTTTTTATTAAAATGCATTATTTCTTTCTCATGAAAAATAAATGAATATTTAACATTTAAAAAAAATAGTGTTCCATTTAAAGAAAAATATAGTATCCCAATTGATCTCTTAATAATAACAAAAGTAATAAAAGGAAGATCAATAGAATAAAAAAATGCAGGTCTCTCTAAGTTTTAAATGTCAAGCATAATCAAATTTTTGAAACTTAAGGTAATTTTTTTCAGTTAAAGTATCTGTAATTTCGACAAAATTCAACATTTATCAATTTCTATATATTTTTCAGTGGATATATTAGATGTATCACCTCTTAGGAAAGAAGTAACATAATTGTAGGTTATAGATAATTATGGCTTTAGTTAAAATAAAGAAAAGGAATCAAAAGTGCAAAGACATGTATCAACAATTGCATATTATAAAGAGATTAGAATTTAATCAGATTTTTATGTCTGTTAAGAAATTAGATTTTAAGCATATATTCCTAATTTTCCTAACGAGTGTCGTAAATTTTCATCAGGTCGTTTGTTCTCCTTAACCCATTTTATCGCATTCACCAAGTCTCTTACTACAAAAAAAAATCTCCCAAAACCAACCACTTCTAAAATTTCACTCTTCTTTGAGTTTCTCATCCCCCCTTATTTCAAAAAAAAAAACGAGGAGGAAACACCTCCAAAATCCCACAGTACCCCCCGGGAGCTCAAGCTTCCTGAATGTTACCCCTTTCTCGGCACTATACTCATGCATGAAATCTCCACTTGGCTCTCATTACTATCTACTATCTCGCTATCACCACTATTCTTGCCTTCAAAGACTAATGCATTCCTTTTTTCCAATATTGATAGTATCCCATGCTTCCTGCAACTTCAATTCTAGTGCTTTGATTAGCCAACTCCCCACCACCCCTCACATGACTTGTCAAAAACCCATGACACCCCTATCAGGCCCGAAAAGTGATTTCAAACCCAGGACACCCCCGTCTCTCTTTGTTTGTCACATGAATCCAACCATCCCCTTTATGTTTGTTCCCAACTTCCCCCAGCAACGACCCCAACTTAATCAATATGATATTATCCGTTTCGGACTCACACACGCTCTTATGATTTTGCATTGGGATATACGCCTATACACATACTTCAAAAGGCCTCATGTTGATTGAAGGAAAAGTGTCACGTATATCCCAAGATCTGGACAGGCAATGTGAGATTTTTTCACAACACTCTGGAGTTTTTGGCCCCACTCTCCAACACCACACTAGTGAAATTTTATGTGTATCCACACACATGGAGTATCCCCCCACTCTCCATCTAGTGCGGGCCATCACAATCCCTCCACTTGGGACTAGAATCGTCTTCGACTCTAATACTATCTGTAACGACCCTGTCGTGCCCAGCATGATATTGTCCTTTTTGGGCTCACATGCACCCTCACGGTTTTGAACTGGGGTGTCCGCCTATATACACACCCCAAAATGCCTCATGCTGATTGACGGAAGAGTGTCACTTATATCTCAAGATTCAAAAAACCTCTCATGCAATATGAGACTTTTTTCACAACACTCTAGAGTATTTTCGAGAATTTCTCAGCTCTGATACTATTTTTAATGACTTTGCCCCACCTAGCAGGACATTGTCCGTTTTGAACTCACATATACTCTCATTGTTTTGTAGTGGGATATGCACCTACATACACATCCTAAAATGCCTCATATTTGTTGGAAGATGAATGTAACTTATATCCCAAAATCCGAACACTCTCTCAAATGTGAGACCTTTTCACAACAAATATTTTCCCCCCCTCTCCAACGCCAGTGTAGTGAAATTCTCTCCCTGTATCCACGCGATATGAAGTATTCCCCTCAACTCTCCATCCAGTCTGGGTCATAACACTCCCTCTGTTAGTCTCCCTCATCGTTAGTCCTCCCTAATGGGTGTTACCCTCTTCTTCCTTCCATCGTCTTCCTTTCTTTAGTACGAAACATCTATAATAATTTTTCAATTTATGTTTTTGTTATTTCAATCTATTGTGACGAATTCAATTGAAACAAATGAAACAATTGTGTTTTAGTTGTTAAAAATGTTTTTCATTTCAACTAAACAAATATGTTATATTTTTTCTTCTTAATTTAATCACTATTTTTTCTCTATTATTATTTTTCTAATTTAATATATTTTATTATTTTATTTTCCCATCATTTAAGTTGTCCACTTCTTACTTTTATATATAATTTTAATTTAGGCTGGCCATGTAGACACCACACTAGGTGTGAAATTACCATTTTGTCAAACATTTTAGATCGTTCGAACCAACATTCAGTTCATTTTTCGTTCGTCCAGAACAGGATTTTAAAATTCGGTATCAGCCGATACGATATATCAATCGGTATCTCATTATCGGCCGATATTTTTCTCTCTTAATTTTTTTTTTTTTAAAATGTGTTAATGACGGCTGATATCGGCTATATATATCGGATATCGGCCAATATCTCGACCCCTGGTTCGGACGATCCTTCTCTCCGTAAGTTGTGGAGAGGGATTTTCAAACGAGGTTGTTTCTCGACTGAGTTCTACAAATAAGGTATCAAAATTCATCTATTCTGAATTTTATAAATTCCGTTACTTATTTTAAGTGAAAATGATATAATTCTTTTTTTATGATGTTCAAAACTATACCCTTTTAACTTAAAATCAGTCTTAGAGTTCATAAAATTCAGACTAGATGAATTTTGATACCTTGTTTGTAAAAATCGGTCGAGAAACCACCTCTCTACCAACTGTAACCTTTGCGCGTTTGGCTCGGATTTTCAAAAGAGGCGGTTTCTCAACCAATTTCTACAAATAAGGAATCAAAATTCATTTAGTCTGAATTTTATAAACTCAAGGACTGATTTTAAGTGAAAAGGGTATAGTTTTGGACTTTGTAACAAAAAAATTAAGAGAGAAAATCATTTTTTTTTAATTTTTTGATACGATTTTTGAAATTCAAAACTATACCCTTTTTACTAAAAATAAATATCAAAGTTTATAAAATTTAGACTAGATGAATATTGATACTTGTTTGTAAAAATCGGTTGAGAAATAGGCTCGTTTGAAAATCCCTATCACCAGATCTAAAATAGAGGGGCAAAATAGTATTTCACAACTAGTTTAATTTTTTCAAATTTTAAATAATTTTTAAAATAGAAAAACAATTAAAATAGCAAAGTGTTCCATTTCAAACGAACTCAAATAGCCGCCAAAACAGAATTCACAATTATATTGCAATCAAATTTTCTTTAAAAAAACAAATAATTATAAGAACCTTAATCATCCGTGTTATTTTAAAATCATTAAGGAAATTCCAAACCAATTATACGGGAGAAAAGGGATAATGTTGTTGCTGAGATGGACGCATCTCCACCTTATAAAATATAAATCTTCAACAACAATACGATTAGAAAGAAAAAGAACAAGGAAAAAAGAAAAAAATCCCTTTCTTCTAGAACCCTCCTTAAACCCCCCTGACCCTTTTTTTATCATTTCATTCCTTATCGTTTCCTCCGCCGTTTCCAGTCTACTCTACCAAAGAAGAAGCAAACTTGCAATTAGGGTTTTGTCTAGGGTTTTCCTGCCAATGGCGCCGGTACTGAGCAGGAGCTTGGCAACTGCTTCCGTAGCTTCTCTTTATTTTCCTTCCTCTTCTTCTGCGTTTTCTTCTTCAGCTTCGAAGAAGAGCAGGGCACTGAAATTCAGAAGTTCTTTTCTTAACCAAACATTTTCAAGGAATCGATTTTCTGCTACCGGTTTGAAATGGAAGCTCGAGAGAAGATCGAATCGGACTGCGACAGTCCGTTGCGAGGCTGCAGTGGCAGATAAAGAAGCAGAGGAGGCTTCTGGGGAGAAATTCGAGTACCAGGCGGAAGTGGGTTTTCTCTCTTTACATCTGTTTACCGCTTTTTCAGTGAATTTGGTTTTTTTATTGTTTATTTGCTTCTTTTCTAGTACCGTCTCTCGCCTTTTAATCATAAATTTGGGATCTTTATGTATTTTTTTGAAGTGATTTTCATTTTATTTGGATTTTTCGTTGCTTATTTATTAAAATATGATTATCTTGTTTGGCCCTTTTTCATAAATTTGGTATTTTTATGCATTTTAGGGGTTTTTTCTTGAGATTTTGCATTTTATTTTCTTTAAAATGGACTTATATTTCTATTTTTCTCATAATTTGGTTTTAATGGCATTTTTTGAGGCGTGCTATCGTCTATCTGAGGTTTTAATTTATATTTTGATTGAATTTGATTTAGTTTGTATTTTTTCTGAATTTTTTATTTTAGTTATAGTTATAATTGGATTTTCTCTTTTTAATTGAGGTTTTGTATTGCCTCGGGATTAAAGTTGGTCTTATTCCTGGTCGATTACTTGTAAATGGATTTTTTTATGTTTTTAGGTGGGGTTCATTGTACTGAGGTTTTTCTTTGTATTTTCATTTAAGTTTGTTTTATTCTGGTATTTTCCCTCACGGGGTTCTATAGCCTTTAGTGGTGCTTTCCTTCTACTTGACATTTTATTTTGTACTGTTTTTCCTAAAATTTGTATTTTTAAGGCTTTTTGTGAGGTGGGTTTCCATTGAAGTTGGGAATTTCTTTTCCTTTTATATTGCGTTAGACTTTTCGAATGAATTAAGGGTGCCTTGGCCTCTTGGTATGGTGTTTTTTTCCTCTTTTCTTTTTAGCTCCATCAGTTTTGACTTTAGCGGGTTATTGATGATTGCCTGATTTATTAAAAAGTATGCCTTCTGTCGTTAATTTTCAGTATTTGACTTTTGCACAGTCGTATGCCTTCTTTCGTTAATTTTCAGTATTTGACTTTTGCACAGTCCCGTCCCCCGCACCACCACCACCACCACCACCCACACACGCGCACACACCTTTTTTTTTTTTTTTGGGAGTTGAACATCTTCATGAACATATTTTTCATTATCTGGTTTTCATATATTTTTGTTTTCATTGTGATTTATTTTGATAGCATTAAATGAATAGCTGTTTCTTCTGTCCTTCAATAGAAGGTTCGGAAGGACGAGGAAATAGTGATGAGCAAGAGAAAAAGTAGGTTTATTGGTTTTTAAATTTTAATCACTTATTATAATCATTTATCCCATATATCTGGCGTGGCACAAAAGTTTTTTTTTTTTGGTCTGACACCCATACGACTCAGACTTTTGTGATTGCAATAATGTAGTTTTGATAACCATTAGTAATAGACAAATCAGCGTCCATATGGATGCGGCTATCCTTTTTAACTCCTTTACTATAATCAACAATGATCTGTTAAGCCAAATAAATTTTTACTACTAATTTTTAGATGTTTAGGTTTTTGGTAGTGAACTAAGACCCGTTGCAATTTATACTAACAATGGTGTAGGAAATTTCAATAGTTTATGTTTGAGAATTTTGTGGTTGTGACTATTACATGGCAATCTTATGAAGTCCTGGTATATTGTGACTCTTACACAAAAAGGTATTTCATAGTGTGGTAATAGAATTATATTTTCTTCGCCTCCTTTTTTATTGGTAAGATCTTCCTTTTTTTTTTTTTTATTGATATTATTTATATGCGGTGTATTATTTCTCATGGCTTGTGAATATTGCAGGTCAGCCGCCTATTGGATTTGATAGTTCATAGTCTGTACAGCCACAAGGAAATATTTCTGCGGGAGCTTGTGAGGTTTGTATTGCAACTCTTTTTCTTAGGTTTTACCTTTGTGAGGAGCTGAAAATTACTTTACTTGCTTTGCCATTTAAGACTTTTTCTTCTTTTTTTCTTCCTTTTCTATTCCTGTGATTTTTTGTTAACTGACTGCATAGATTTTATTATTATTTTCTGTTTTGTTTATACAAGCTGCAATTATCTGCTACAGCTTATGAGAGAGATCTCATGAATATTGACAATGATGCCAGTGTTATTTGTTTCAATTCATTTGCATAATGCATGCTATCTTACTCATTTCAACCTAGAAAAGAGGGTTCATCCTGCAAATTTCTTCTCCCTATGTATCAGTTATCTGTAGCTCTTTATTGGGAGAGGAAATATTGGAGTTGATTTTCATTGGACTTTATTTTCCTAGGAAAATGTATGCTTAAAAAAGGAAAAAATCTGATATGCAGTTCAATTTGCTTCTCGATTCAAAGTTATTTTTATGTGCAGGTTCAGATCAATTGATTGTTGGCATCAACTTGCATTAGTGAGCAAATTTGTAGTCCTTTCTGGCTGTCTTCTGTTTGATTTACATGTTCAGATGGTTACTATTTCTCACAAACGTTGGGTTTTTTATTCTAGAAGCCAAGGGTTCATGCATTTTGAGAATTCAGTTTTACATTAATAGTTCCTTGGGTTAGAATTGATGATCAAATTTGCCAAATTTGCGGAAAATTGTAAATTAAGTTGCAAATGGTGGCTGCTACTGCTCATGATGATGGCTATGATGATGTGAATTGAGTTGTAATGAATTGAAAATGGGTTTGCTTCATCTGTTTTGTATAACAAAATACTTATGGAAGATTCTGTGTCATTTGATTCTCATAGCATAACGTCACGTGGTTCCATTGTTATTCTTGGAGGTCTCTTTCTTTTACTTTTCTCTTTTTAAATTTTGATCTTGATATATTCTTTTTGTTATTTCTTTGATCCTGACTATGGGACTTTGGGACCATGACCCTCCAAATATTGCTACTGACATATCTTTTTGGTTTCAGTAATGCTAGTGATGCCCTGGACAAGTTAAGATTTTCAAGTGTAACTGAACCTTCACTTCTTGGAGATTCTGGTGAATTGGAGATACGTATCAAGCCAGATCCAGACAATGGGACAATCACCATAACGTATGGTGGCATTGACTATATTGGAATTTCTATTTTTTTCTTATGAAGACATTTTTTTTCTTTCTTTTTTTGAATGATCCCTATTGTGATTTGTTACTTATCATGCTTCTTATGTGTGTAGAGATACTGGTATTGGTATGACAAAGGAAGAGCTGATCGATTGCCTTGGAACCATTGCCCAGAGTGGAACCTCAAAATTCTTAAAGGCACTTAAGGTGTTTGTTATGTTTGTATTTGGTATTTCTTTGGGTTTACATGTGTGTGAAGCATGAATCTGGATGGTTCTTTTACT
The DNA here is from genome assembly GCA_022113865.1 of Chimonanthus praecox. NCBI lineage: Eukaryota > Viridiplantae > Streptophyta > Magnoliopsida > Laurales > Calycanthaceae > Chimonanthus > Chimonanthus praecox. The sequence goes on along the minus strand of CM039088.1, from coordinate 57,433,389 downwards.
TCCCTTGGGACTCATGTGGTGGATGCTATTTAATGTATAGGACAATAAGGATGTTGGAGCAGACAATGGTTTAATTGGTCAGTTTGGTGTTGGGTTCTATTCAGCTTTTCTCGTTGCAGAGAAGGTACAGCATTTGCTTTGATGGGTTATGTTATATTGCTTTGTGGTGTCAAATTTCGTTTGTTCATTCATTGTTTTTGAAGTGCTTTCATGTTCTCTTTCCTTAATACTTGGTGAATTAGTGCTTAGACTTACATTTTTGGTACCCATTTGCATGGTTTGAACTATTTGTTTAGGAGGTTCTTCTTGTTCTTTCCTTACTAATTGGTGAATTAGTGCCTATGTTTACATTGGTGCCACCCATCTGCATGGTTTGAACTATTTTTTGTACGAGTTTACTTAGATATGCCATAACCTGTGTAGTTAAGTGGGGGATACTAATGTTTTATGAGGGTTTTTTTTTTTTTGTTATTATTGTTTAAATGTACATGATGAAAGTATGGTTAATGGAAATTGTTGACACTTCCTTCTAAAACCATTTTTCTCAAAAAACTAGTATTTAACCATTTGCATGATTTGAACTATTTGTTTAGGAGGTTCTTCCTACTCTTTCCTTACTCATTGGTGAATTAGTGCTTATGTTTACATTGGTTCCACCTATTTGCTTGGTTTGGACCAATGTTATCAAACCCGGCTCGGCCTGCGGTTGAACCGGCGGCTATGAAGCACGGATACTCCGAAACCATTCGAGTATCCGTGTCAGATACGTTTCCGACATGGATATGTATCTAATTAAATAAAATATTTTTTTAAATACGGATACGGCAGCAAACACGGGATACAGCAGCGAGGGAGAAAAGGGGGAATATATATATATATATATATATTTTTTTTTTTTTAACCTCAATAATTATTCACATATTATATACTGTAATATTGTAATATGTTTTAAACATATTATATATATATTTTCATAATACTAAATTGCTAATAGTCTAATATTTACTAATATATATATATATGTTATTTTTTTTTTTTAATTCGGCGTATCCCGCTGCACCCGGATCTTAGTTTTTAAAATTTTGCCGTATCCCCGTATCGAATACATGTCGTATCCGATACGCGTACCTGTATCTGTGCTTCTTAGACTGGCGGTTCAACAGTAACCGCCTACATAGCGGGTCGGGTCTCTTTTAAACCCGTCTGAGTTACAAACCCGTAAAAACCCTTTGTGGCCCACGGGTCAACCCGGTTTATGGAATAAACCAGTGGCCCGTTTTTAGAATATAAAAAAAAATAAAATTTCAAACAACTGAAGTGGAATAATATATTTAATTTCATGTACCCAATTGGGCCATCCCCAAAGGGCTAGCCCATTAATCCCAGCAAGAAACTGAGAAAGGGCGATGGTTCCCAGCTTCACACATCCCCTTTTATGGCATATTCGTGTGTGGGATTTTGTTTTGAACTTACCGATGTGGGACTTAGTAAAATGTAGTTGTAAGTGTTGCAACTTGTTAAAGAATCCTCAAGCAGATTTGTGTGTGAGTTGGTCATGAATAATAAATGTTTAATAAGAATTATTTAGACTTTTACTAAGTTAAGATTTTAAACATAATTTTTTTTTAAAAGTTAGATGTTAAAAATTTTAAAAAGAAAAATAATAAAACATAAAGATTAAAACTTAATAAAAATCAATAATATTTATAATAAAGGATTTTTTAATGATTAAAATATTTATTAAAAAATATTAAATTGTTATTTTATGATTTTATCTTTTTTATTTGATCGATCAAAAATAATATTTATACTAAAATATTTTTTGAATGATTAAAATAAATTGACAAAACGTTATATTTTTATATTAATAATATTATAAGTCTTCCTTTTCTTTTTTCTTTTGAAAAGATGGAAGGTGTGGTGATTCCAAGACATCACAATTTAATTTTTATTTTATGTAAAAAAATAAAAATAATTTAAGTAAATTAAATTTCTTCTTGGATAATTTATTACCTGTACAGTAATCTATCTAATCATTTAGATATTTGAAGTTCACCATCTAACATAGCCCATTGAGCAACTTTTGAGAAAAGATTGAATTTAAATAAAAATTAAATTTGGATTTAAATATCAAATGTATGAGATCATAGATTATGAAATATTTTTGTTTAGGATGATATTGGAACATAGACTTTGGAGTATTACCTTTTGGTATTTATAATTATTTCTATGGGAACAATAATATTTTTTATGAAAATATAATCTTGTCTTTTGTGATGTGTATTGTATTTTATATTTTATAGTTATTTAGATTTTATTATCTCATTTAATAATTAATAATTTAATATTATATTAATGATACGGGTTTGACTGGGTTTAACCTTATTTAACCCCACTCTTCCTCTAAGACGGATCGCTTCACGGGCTGGGTTTTAAAACATTGGTTTGGACTATTTTTGTAGGAGTTTATTTAGATATGCCATAATCCGTGTAATTAAGTGGGGGATCCTAATGTTTTATATGAGTGTTTTTGTTATTTGGAATAATGCGTAGATGATAGCATTTGTGCATTTGCAATTACTGCAGTTGATGGTTTGGGTATATTCTTCTCTAATGTCTACTTTTTTTTTTTTAATGTATTTCAGGTGGTTGTATCTACTAAAAGTCCAAGATCAGATAAACAGTATGTCTGGGAAGCAATGGCTGATAGCAGCTCATACATGATTAGAGAAGAGACTGATCCAGAAAATCTACTTCGCCGTGGAACACAAATTACACTTTATCTAAGGGTATGCCATTTCTTAATTCTTTATAGTTAAATATCGCCAGTGGATGTTCATGGTTAGTTAAACTATTTAATTTGCTTTTGCAGCCTGATGATAAGTATGAATTTGCGGAGCCAACAAGGATTCAAGGATTGGTTAAGAACTACTCCCAGTTTGTTTCCTTTCCTATTTACACATGGCAAGAGAAATCTAAGACGATAGAGGTGAGAATATTTTTCTGGTCTGTTCTATTCTTTGTTGACCATCTCTGGAAATTGTGACTTGATTTATAGATGGGCAATAGGAAAAAAAATTGAATAAATTCATAGTTTTTTTCTTTTGTGGTTTTACTGGATTTACTTGAACTGGACCCAAAATGGAGATAGGAAATAAGTACTTGAAGATGATGTGCCACATCCACAGACCTTGCAGTGGGTTGACAGCAGTGATGATTTTTGTCTCTAATTGTGGCTTGAGAATCCTTTCAGTGATGCAATGTTTATGGTGTATGAGTTCATGTATCTGCCCCATTGGTTCTCTTGACCATATGATCATTATCTGAATGAGCCCATCACCAAATGTCTGACATTTGGTTTTAGTTGTTTAATTTCAGTGTACGGGCAAGATCATTTCATAGTGGTGATTAAAATATGTAAAAAGCCCATCATGTGATGCACAGGCACGCCAGAACTTATGGGATTCAGCTAAAGCAAATACCTTTCCTCTTATTGGAGCATTATGTAGGATCTATTGCTGAAAATATGTGTTCTTCTATTACCTTTCAAAATAAGAAAAATGTGTACTTCTATTACCCTTTTGTGTTCTAATCATATGGGATTTTTGGATAGGTGGAAGAAGAGGAAGAACCAAAAGAGGGTGAAGAACCTAAACCGGAGGTGATCAGCTGTTTTAGACTTTCTCTTACCATTATTAATGAATGCATATATTTTTTGAAGGGATATTAATTAAGATAGTTAAGCTGACTTTGTTTTTGCTTTCCTTTGATGTAGGGTGAAAAGAAGAAAAAGAAGACTGTGACAGAAAAATATTGGGACTGGGAACTAGCAAATGAAACAAAGCCTATCTGGGTATGTTTGAATTTCATGTCATTTCATGTTCAGTATAAGTTTGTGAGACTCCACTTGGCTTAGATTCATTTGCACCGAATGATGTAGAGGGGCTGCAGGATGATGGAATTTGCCATATATGAGTTTGCTGTACTAGTCATTGATCAGTTCTTATGTCTGTGCAGATGCGCAACACAAAAGAAGTGGAGAAAGATGAATATCATGAGTTCTATAAGAAAACATTCAATGAATTCTTGGACCCTCTTGCTTACACCCATTTTACTACAGAGGTATGTATTGAAATTGTTGTCTAATAACCTTTTTTTATTTTTTTTTGTTGGAAGGTAAAGGATGTGTTCAAGAACTTGTCAACTCAATTAATGATAAAAGATGTTGGCTCAACCATTTTTCGTTTTGATAAAATGCATGCATTTCCCATTTTTATAAAAATCTCAAAAACATCATCTAGTAGATGATTTGATCAATTCAAAGGAATTCAAATTCTTTTAACCTTACTGCAAAGATATGGAAAACTATTTGACCTTTTTTGCATTTTTTTGCAAGATATTAATTTTCTTATTATTTATTTATTTCTTATTGATTGATTAGTTTTTCAATAGTTGTAGTATTTGTTTTATGAACTTCAAAATGCCAAAAGTTTTATTGAAGAGTAAATCTCTCCTCCATATAAGGAATCTCCAGGACGTACATTCTGTACTAAATCTTTAAAGAGTGAACTTTTGAAGATGCAGCATTAAACAATCATTTGTGAGGTGAGCATTGCTCAATTCTTTCCTTTGGCTGAACAGGGTGAGGTGGAATTCAGGAGTGTCCTCTACATACCTGGAATGGGACCTCTTAACAACGAGGATGTTGTAAACCCCAAGACAAAGAACATACGTCTGTATGTTAAGCGGGTTTTCATTTCAGATGATTTTGATGGTGAACTGGTAAGTTTATCTCATAATAACATTTTTTAAATGAATTTCAGCAACATTGGAGTTTCTTGAGTTTTTTTCAATGGTATTTAGTTTCTTAAGTATTATTGAGATGTTAAATGTCTTTTATGGGGTTAACGTGGCACTGTTGATTTTGATGTTCCATTTGCAGTTCCCCCGGTACTTGAGCTTTGTTAAAGGTGTAGTTGACTCGAATGACCTTCCTCTTAATGTTTCCCGAGAAATTCTTCAAGAGAGTCGAATTGTAAGAAGTTGTCTGCAGTTTCATATGTTAACAGGCATTCTAGAATTCCTTCACATGAAGAACTATTAATATTTTTTATTTGTTTGTACCTTTCATTACATTTCTGTTTTCATAACATTGACAGGTAAGAATTATGCGAAAGAGGCTTGTCAGGAAAACATTTGACATGATTCAAGAGATGTCTGAAAGTGAAAATAAAGAGGTTTGGAGTGATTCTCTGATCTTTGGGTTAAAGATAGATCTGGTTGTCAAGATTTGTCCAGTGTAGAAGTGGGAATCTGTATTTTTCTGTTTGTGTTGGGCGTGTTTTTGGGCAATGAATTTGAGATGGCTGACTGGTCTGTTTTTCTCACGATTTTTCTGTCTGAAAATCAACATTTTGTGCATTTGGATGGATGAAAGATATACCAGTAAACCCGATTTGGCTCTTAACCTCACCACCTGAATGAAATGTGTGATGATTTGTTCTTCCAAATTATTCAGATTTCTTTTTTCTTTAATAAAATCATTCAGGTTTCTTTTGATTCAGAATTGTGATTTGGTACATTCAGATGTGCCACATTTAAGCAGTAAGAACTGAAGTTGATCAACTTTACAGGACTTCAAGAAATTTTGGGAGAACTTTGGGAAGTTTCTCAAGCTGGGTTGCATTGAGGATTCAGCAAATCACAAGCGCATAACACCTCTATTACGGTTCTACTCCTCTAAAAGTGAGGAGGAGTTGATAAGCTTGGATGATTATGTCGAAAACATGGATGAGAAACAGAAGGCCATATATTACTTGGCGACTGACAGCCTGAAGAGTGCAAAAACTGCCCCATTCTTGGAGAAGCTGCTCCAAAAGGATATCGAAGTATGTAGACTTGGTGCCAGATGGAATTATTTTTGTCCGATCCATGTTGCTTGTTCTAACTTAATTTTCTCACTTTTAGGTTCTTTATCTAGTAGAGCCCATTGATGAGGTTGCGATTCAGAACCTACAAACATACAAAGAAAAGAAATTTGTTGACATCAGCAAGGAAGATCTAGAGTTGGGTAAGTATTGCCCTTTATACGAGAAAGGTTGTACCTCTGTGAAATATTTGTCTAAGAAGTTTCAGTCACCATGTTTGAAAGATTTCTCCTGAATTACGTTGACATCTAGCCAAAACGAAAAAAGTTCGTTATTACCTTAACTTTTTTTTAGAAAGCTTTCTTGAATACATCATCTCCAGAATTTGACAAAAAATGCTCAAAATATGTAGTACAGGAGACATATAGACAGTTAATTGTTTTTTAGTTCCTACTGAACACCCAAAACATTAGTGGTGTTTACAAAGAGCCTATAGTCAGTCAAGTGCTATTTGGACAGTTAGATGTGAATCGTATCATGCAGCACCTCTTTAATTATTACATATTTTTCTGTTGAGTTCTCATTATTAGATATGTTTTTGGGTAGTTCATCTTTTGTTGCATCACTTTGCTTCACTTATTTCTGACCTGAGCCTATGTTAGGTGACGAGGATGAGGTGAAAGAAAGAGAAAACAAGCAAGAATACAATCTTCTTTGCGATTGGATAAAGCAACAACTTGGGGACAGGTAGCCAAAGTGCAAGTTTCGAAGCGCCTCAGCTCGTCACCCTGTGTGCTTGTTTCTGCAAGTTTGGATGGTCTGCTAACATGGAAAGGTAACGCACAATCTCAAGAAAATGAATGTCCATCTGTAGTCATGTACTCGTGGGTGATTTATTTTGATCATTTATATTAGAAATGGTACATCAACTCTTTAGAAGGGATGGCTATATTGTGGTAAAATATCATGACAAGTATATCTTGGTCATGCAAATGGGGTTGCCTTGTAACAGTATATATCAACCATATAGATTTTCCTTTTGATTGCTTATTTAAGGAAGATATAATTGTCATATCGCTACATGTTTTCATGTTCATAGGCTCATGAAAGCACAAACACTTGGGGACACATCTAGCTTGGAGTTCATGCGAGGGCGGAGGATATTAGAGATTAACCCAGATCACCCCATCATTAAAGATCTTAATGTGAGTTTCTTTATTGGTCAAATGTCCATGTGTTGTTAATCATGTCTCTTTATTGCCTTGTTGATGGTATGTGTGGAGAGATCCATGTTTCTCCCATGTGGTACAAGGATCTCTTCCCCCCACTCCCCAACCACCACCACCACCACCACCACCACCACCACCAAGTAGAATCTTCATTGCCTTGGTGATGGTACCTGTGGAGAGAGATCCATGTATCCCACGTGTGTATTATGATCTTTTTTACCTTTTATTTGTATGTATTATGAAAAAAAGTATATTAAAGTCATTCAAGCATGTTTTACAAAGACCACTTCAAAGGAAAAAAGAGAGCATATTTTACAAAGTATCCTATATTGGGGTGCCCGACATGGGTACTAATTGTCTGACATAATATGTTGAGGGCCCTGCCATTTTTATTTATATTTGAAATGAAAGTGTCTGGGTATCTTAGGCAAGCGATGTCATAGGCTCATAATATGCTGTCTGGTATCTGTGGTGCAGTTATATGGATCAAGTGATTCAAATGAACATGGATTGTTACCAATGGAAGTTTCAGTGCATATATATTAGATAATCGAGTACTATGTACCACTTCAAATTTTTATCTTTTATGAAGAGTAACCAACAATCAATTATTGACGGCACCATTAGTGTCTTGATTAACACATCCTTTTTAAGACCTGTATTTCATGTCATGTTATTCAAAAGTGATCCTAGAATGGTTGAAGTTTCCTACAGAGAGTCAGAACCATAGAATTTTCACTGTTGTAGGGACATGGCATGTTCTTGAATAGAGAATCCCTGTATATATTGATTGTTTTTTGTATTTTTTGAAGGCCGCGTGCAAGAATGCTCCTGACAGCACTGAAGCTAAAAGAGCTGTTGACTTGTTGTATGACACAGCCTTGATCTCGAGTGGATTCACTGTAAGTCTATCAGCCCTACCTTACTACTTTCCCACACTGGCAAACCCGACTCCAGTGAGATGCAAATTTTAACACCTATAACATGTGCCATCCTGGCCTGTGCGCACGCTACATCTTGTAAAGTAGTGGCCAAAATACCCGTGAAGATCTGATGTCATCTGGTAGGCCTGCAATTTGGATGTGACTGGTGTCGATTAGTTATAACCGTCCATTTGTTTTGTGTATTTGGGGCACCAAATGAATGGATATTCCATTTTTTAAAACCTCTAAGGAGGTTGGGTGTTGATTTTCTTTAGGGAGACTACAATTATCATAGTTTGGGTCCCACATGGTTGGATGGGATGGATAATGGATTTCATGGATGAATTAAAATTTAAGGGAATGCTTTTATCTAATTATCATGTCTTTGTAAGATTGATCATGAAAAACTAATGGTCTCTAGCCATCAAATATTCAATGTCTAAAATCATGAGGTGAAATGATCAGATGGGATTTTTTGCCATTCTCTACATTCCAACTGAAGATATATGACCCACTTGAAATTTCAGTAGTCTCCGTAAAGAGGAAGACTAAGAACTTCTGAGTTTTTTTTTTTTTTTTTGGGTGCACTCGGGTTTCATATATGATGGCTTCCACCTAATGGACATTAACATCATGCTGCATTGGCATGTATGATGAATTTAACAGACCATAAGCCAACATGTTTTAATAGATGCATTACTTCTACAGAGGATGCTTTTTTTTTTTTTTCCCCTTTTAACATTTTTTTTCCTTACATGGTGCAGCCTGATAGCCCAGCGGAGCTTGGTGGTAAAATATATGAAATGATGGCCATTGCCCTTGGAGGAAGATGGGGGAGGTTAGAATCTGAAGAAGAGACTGAAGCTGAGACTACAGCTACTGAAGTATCTGAATCTGAGGTGGTTGAGCCATCTGAGGTGCGTGATGAGAACGACCCTTGGAAGGGTTAATTATCCCTTTTTGGAGTGATACTAGAGTGTAGGTTAAGCGGAAATGTGTCTGAGCTGAGGCCTGGTTTTGGAAATGGAAATCCTTATGGATTTTGGAAAGAGAGAATTGTAGGTTTTGCTTGGAGGAAGGAAGATGGTAAGGAATGGGTTATCTATTTTTGAGTGAGGTGACGTCATACCAGTAACGGAAACATGGAAAAAAGGATTATGGGAAGAATAATTAAAACCATGAGTTCTGAAGGAATGCCACCAAAAACTGAAGCAGGGTTTTCAAGAACTCATCATCATTATCAGCTTAAATGCTTTTGTTTGGGCTTGGGCTTGGGCTTGGGATTTGGGTTTCGAGTAAACGTTCATCGAGGCTACTGACTAATAATAGCGTTTTTTATATTTTAATTATTGATTTATTTCTCAAGTAGGTGTGTCTGTCTTCTCATTGATTTAAATTCAGATCATCATCTTATCGAATAAAAAAAAATTCAACTCTCAGGATGAATATTTGAAGAAAAACACAAATTTAATTCTCAAAAACCAGGACACAAAGAATGCCAAAATAGAGATAAAAATATATTATTTGAATGGAGAAATTCAACTATTTTTCACTTTTGATAATGATCTTAATTTCAAATTTTCTGAGTGTTGTGGTAAGGACATATGAGGATAAATGTTAAGGCTTCTTTCTCATAAAGTTTACCGTATAACATTATCTATTAATAATGGATATATAATTTAAATTATTTATCATTCAAATTAATGGGTTATAGGATTTGAATATCACTGTATTCATATCTTCATCCAAACAAGAACCGAGAGTAACCTAAGTTTGAAGTCGGATAAAAAAATCTCATTTATTTTGGGTTGAATGTTTCGAAATTTTAAAATTTTGTATTATCCATTTAGATCTCTATGGTGAAGACGAATGTGGTGTCTATGGTACTGTGGGAGAGTCAATGAACTTTTTCATTGAACCATGTAGCTCTAGTGTTGGGCAATCAAATAGGTGTCCTTTTCCCTCATTTGGTGCTCTGTAAGAGTTGGTAGAATTTGCGGTTCTCTCCTAATTTGATTTTATGCCGAATGCTTGGTTTTACCCATCAATTAGGACTAAAGTTCGGGCAGGTCGGGTTGAGTTTTAGTAAATTCAACTTAATTCATTTAAAAAGTGATTGAGTTCGTCTTAACCCAACCTGAGCTGATAACTCGAATTGCACAACCTGCCTGAATTTGGAAGGCAAAGAAGAACTCATATGCAAGACGACCTCATATTACAATTTGGTAAGGAGATGCAGAACACACTGCTGGCGAGGACTCTCATACAGAAGAACCTTCTCAAAGTAGGACCATTCTAACGTAATAAGCATGTAACATAGTTATTTTAATTTAAAATGCTCTTAATTCTAAATTTAACTACCTATTTTTAGCTTAATATCAAAGGAATAAAATTTAATTAAAAATATTTTTTAAATTTAAGTGATTGGTCTTAGTCCTAAATTTGTAATATTGAGAGCTGGAGAGGACTGAATGTCGGAGGGGATTGAGAGCAAGATATGGCTGAGATTCAAGGAGAGAGGGATCACAATCTCCGGTCATTGTGAATCAAAGAGAGGGATTGTTGTTGCCAGTCAAAAGAGAGAAGACTAGGATCAGGAGCCAGAGAGAGAATAGAGAGAAGTTCTCCCTGTCGAAGAAGGGAATACTAGGAGTCTAGGACCAAGAGCTGGAGAGAGAACATAAAAGATGTCACCGTCGAGGGAGGGAAGAATGAGAGCGGGAGCAAGAGTCAGAGAGAGATTTGGGGCTAAGGCAAAGATCTCTTCGATGAATAGTCGAACACAAAAAAGTTCTGTGGAACAAAGAATACTTGAAGACTAGGGTTGATCGGCTAAAACTTGAAGCTATTTATATTGGTTTAAAATTAGAGTGGCGTCGGGTCAATTCGAGTCGATTTTAAAGAGCTGAACCTAACCCCACCATTTTGGGTTCTTTTCTTCAGTCCAACCGACTCTAAATTTACAAATACATAACTCTATTGATTAATTTCTCGAGTCAATACCTAGTTCAAGTTTCACCTCTATCATCAATCATGGAGCTTCACTTCTACTATGCACACTAGCCACATTACCAATACTCTCTGAGTTTTGAGTGAGAGGGAATCCTTAAAGTTATCAAGAAACAATTCTATGGAATGATTAGAGTTGGACCATCAGTGTGTATTTGTTTTTTTTTAAAAGGATTAACAGTGTCATTCAAAAGAGGAAGAAATCCCAAAATATACAGAGAGTGAGTGGATCATAAGGGATGACAAAACTTGATGAAGGGAAATACCAAGACACACCCAATCCAAATGCCAACATTGGAGAATTGGGCCTGTGAAAAGAATAAATAATAATAACTAAAATTAATGAAACAATAAATTATATTAAAGTTATAAATTTAAAAATTAAATTACGAATGAAATAAAGAGAAAAGTGATTGAAGTAAAAAAATAAAGATAAATATTTTTAATAGATTAAAATACAATAATTTTTTTCTCAACAAAGGATCCTTCATTGATTTCAGAATTCATGAAAACCTAAAGACTGAAAAGAAGAATCAAGCACCGAAAGATGTAGACCGAGTGTCTGAGTCGTTGGGTGCTTTGGTCTTCCTCTCAAAAGCCAACTTTAATCAACTCCTCAATCATACACTTTGGGAAAAAGGTGAAGAAGACTGAAAAATGGTGATAAAATAAAGTAAAATAAAGAACCCTAGTCTTCATAAACAGTTCATTTTCATTATTAAAAAAAGTAAATAATTCAAACTCTACATGAGTATAGTTCAACTGATTGTCTTTCACTTCAGAAAGTGGATGACCGATATCCGAATACCGATATTTATACCCTGATCTAACGTATATAAACACTCAAAACTCTTTTTGCTGTCAGTCACTCCCATCTCTATTGGAAGAAATGATTTGTTTTTAGCAACTAAGTTCTGACCTTTTTTAACTAAGCTCATCAATGTTAGCTCCTCGTGTATTTACCATCAGAGGGAAATCACTTCCTATTGTGAAATGTCTTTGGTTGATTGGAAGAATGTGAAAGAATCTTGTAACAACTGTAGCATAAGTGCAGCTATTAGATAAGTTAGTGCATTTATGACAAAATCTGATATTTCTTTTAACAATTAAATCTGATTCCATTGCAGAATCCTCCAGTAAGAGATTGACACTGGTCAGCAAAATGGGTTTTTGAATCTCAGTTTGTCAGAACAAATAAAGTGTGAGGTACTGATCTCAAAGTGCTAGAAGTGAGTATCCAACTCAAGAGACTAGTCTAATAGGTAGAGTGACTAAATTTTTTTTGGTAAGTCTCTAGACCTTTTCTTTCACAATCAATATGAGACTTGTTCGTAGTCCAACAATTTCCACTCGAACGAGTTCTAGATAAAATGTCGCCAATTATCCCGTCTGACTAGGAGATCTTTTAAGTCCACATACGTTAGCTTGGAGATATGACTATGTCTTATTCTGTTATGAGAGTCTTAGATAGATAGTTGAAATGAACACATGACTCCATGGATAAATTATCAACTCAAAATAAATTTAAATTGAACATATATAATTTATAAAGAATAGATAGATTTCTCAACTCAAAATAAATTTAAATTGAGTTCATATATAATTTATAAAAAATAGATAAATTTGAAGGTTGATGAACTCAGGAAAAAGTCAAATCAGATGAAATTTTCTCAACTTATATCAGAAATGCCATCAATGGAAGCACCTTGTCACGTGAAAAATGTGTGGTAAACGTGTATGGCCTGTATACAACCATCTCCAAAACCATCATTTGAATTTTCATAGTATGGCATATTATCATTATCACCTCTAAATTCATTGCCCAGCATACATTGAAAGAGTGCAAATCCAAATCTTTCCTAGAAATCATTATTTTTTTATTGAATTTGCTGCATGACCCACTGCATCACTAATAATAGTTACAAGGGTTATGGGTTAGGCAATAAATTATAAATTAACCTTTCTAAACTTTATTAATCATTAAATTTAAAATGATAATGTAGATTGTAAATGACCCAGTGTCATTAACACATAAATAACTAACTATATTAAATGAATCACAATTTTAATACTATAAAACATTCAAAACCTTTCTTAGGACAATGGTGTAAGCACCACCATTATCTTATTTATGTCAAAAAATAAATTTCTCCACTATTTATCCATCATAGTTGTCTAGTGGGAGTGGATTAGGAATCCAATTGATTTAGAAAGATGAATTGGATAAAAAGAAAGAGAAGAGAAAAGACAAAAAGCTGATCTCTGATATGTGAATGTGTTAGTCTTTTACTAGTTGGTTTCCCACTTACAAGGCAGAACTTGAGTCAAGCCTTCCATTAAAATGATTACCATACTTGTTTTCCTTGTAATTGCTCTACAGAGTTTTAAATTAGACAAAACAATAAATTAATTATTCAAACTGTTGCTGTCCTAAATTAATATTTAGAATTTCCCAAACTAATTAATCATTTAAACAATAGCAAAAAAAATTACTTGACAAAATATCAAGAAATAAGCCATACAGTTCACACCAAAATTTGTGAAAACCCTCAAATGTTTAGAGGAAAAAATCATGGAGTAAATTCGAATTAATTCAGTATATCAAATCAAACAATATAATATTCTCATGCTCATACCCAAAGTGTGAGGTATGATAATTTTAAGGAGAAAATAATATTGTTCTGAGATGCTCAAAATCAAACCTATCTCAAATGCGTCGAAGGAATGGCCGGATGCTAGAGGGTGGCCGAATTGATTATATGTGCCTTGAGACGGTTGTGTTTGGGGTGATTGCGAATGAGTCCTTTATTGAAAGTGTAGAGAGTCGTCAAAGAGATTTATAAATGACTTGAGTCACTTTACTTAATATACTAATCTTTGGGTTGGATGCCGAGTCATAACAAGGGGTCTCGAAGCTAGGTCTCAAACTATCTCGCGTGGATTTAGGAGATCTCCTACTCCGATGAGTTTGGCTGGCCTCGTTTGATAGGAGATTGCTAAAGCTGATTGCCAGTGAATCCCACATTCAGTGAAGTCTCTACGAGTCTCCCAAATGTTCCTTTCCTCTGCTCTGTTTGCAGATCAGGTAGCAGAGTTTTTCTTCTCGTCCCTTCTGCTTTCTGGGCTGGTTTTCTTCCTCTCTCTCGGTCTCAGATCTGCTCTCCGACTCTCAGCCTATCTCGATTCTCTCTCACCTCTCTCCCAGTTTTTTTCTGGACTTGTCCTTTCTCTGCTCTCTGTTTTTTTCCTTCTAGGAACAGTACCCTTTCTTTCTTTCCTTTTTTTTTTTTTTGCCTTTCCTTATGTGGGCAGGACCCACAACACAAACATGAGATGCACGACCACCTCTTACAGAGGCATCCATTGTAAGTGGAGCACATTCTTGGATGGGATGTTATGAATGCTGTAAAAGAGGAAAGTGGTTTACTTTCATTTTAATTCAATTCATTTGGGTTTTTAATTAGAGTGGTCTTTAAAATTATAAAAAACTTAAACAGTATTTTAAATTTTTTTTTTTCCATCTATGGGCCTTTCTATAGTCTTTTCAAAGAAAGTGGAAGGGTTAAGAGTGTAGAATTGAATGGAGATGGAGATGGATTGTCATTTGAAATGACATGAGCAACCAAAAGGTGTGAAATGGAAAATCTTTATCATTTGTTTGGTGGCCACCCCTTACTTCATAGTTCATACAACCTTACGTGATTCATGACCCATGCCACCAAATCGTCAGCTACATGTAAAAGTGGAACCCCAACTCTCCATCCCCACGTCTATATATGAGAATTAGATAAAGCTCTAAGCTCATACTACAGAATACACATAAAATAATTTGTTGCATGTTCTTCAATGGCTAGCTCTTTGGGTTACTTGTTCCTACTCCTTCTTTCCACTTCTCTTATTTGCCAAAAGGCAGGAAGCTATCCTCATGCCCAAGTTGGGAGGGCATGTCCTTCCCAAGGTTATCACATTCTTTGCTTCTTTCATCTTGGGCTTGTTTTAATCTTTGTACAAAATCTCTCTCTCCCTCTCTGTATAGTTTTTTTTTTTTTTCTGTAAATTGTTCACCTTGAGCAATTACTGCAACTGGGTATTGCTAAATCAGCGAAATCTGAGTTTCATGTGAAGGAAAGAATGTGGGTATCACCCGTTAATGTTTTACATAGGGTTTTCTGCAATTTTCCACATGTAGATTCAAAAAAAAAAGAAGAAGAGGTGGATAAAATGAATTTTTTTCTTTTCTTTTTAAAATCATAAAATCATTCACTTACTTTGCTCGGAAGTCCTTAAAACAAATGGGCTTCATTTTAGGTTTTACAAAGTAAATTAAAGTTCAGCCTGTGCATATGCTTTAATTCAGTCTAATCTCTGTTAAATTGATGAACTCATCATCAACGAACACACACACATATTTGTTCATCTGGCTCATTTTTTAGCTGTTAACATTTTTTCTCTTGTTTAATCACATATATGTATTTATATATAAATACTCATATAATTATATATTATTATATTATATTTAATTAAATCTTACTATATCTTTATTGTAACAAAACATCTCTCAGTTCACCCAATATAATAACACCTGTCGTACTCATTTGAGATTTGAAATTGAGCTTTAAAAGTGAACTTTAAACTTAAATTATTCAAATAATTCATTTTATAAACATGTCTCAATGAATAGACTTGAGACTTTTCATCGAAAGCCCAATTAAAGTCCAACTTTACACAAACTATTTATTAAGTTATTTGTTTTGTACCATAATCAAAGTGTTGTATAGGGCACGCAGCCCTTCTAAGAAATGTGTCCCACTCTGTAAGGCCCGCAAGAAAGGTAGAGTGAGATGAAGATGGAAGTGGCCAAATTTTAGTCTTATTCATCAATTTTATGGTCTCTGTTTTACTGTTTAATCTAATGATAGTTTATTAATTAAATAATTTTTGAATCAGAACACCTAATAAATCATAGTAGAGAGAATCTGTGAATTACTAAAAAAAGGTAGATCTATGTTCAAAATAGTTTTGAAGATCATGTGTAACCATTGTAATACTTATCAAATTAGATGAAAGAATATTTTAATTTATTCAAGCACATAAACTTTGCTCCAATGTTAAGTGCTAGTTATAGGATAAAACGTCATGCTACAAATAATGAGATGTTATATGGTGTAATTAATGATCTATTGTCATGTAGAGCAATTCATAAGTTAATTTGTCGTTCCAATATTACTAGAAATTTTTCTATTTATTAATTCACCATTGTATGATCTACATGGAAAATGGTGATTGGTGGCAGCATAAATTATCTAGTGCTAAAGCAGTAATATTCAAATTCATTCACTAATATCTCTCTATCTTTTTCTTCTTTTTTTTTTTAACATGAATCAATCTGCAAAGGATTTCAATTGAATTAAGATCTAATTTGACCGTATCTCACAAAATTTGAAAAAAATCAAAACAATTTCTCTTCTTTCATTTAAAGTGACACTAACATTAAAGAAATATCTCTTTCTTGTTATAATTATTTTAGACACGTGTTTTTAATTTTTGCAAGATTTTTTCAATTAAATAAGACCAAGTGTTTGCATTGCACTACTATGACATAATAAAGTAGACCAAAGTGTACTAATAAGGGCATATTCGCCATTTTGTGTCATTACAGGATCCAACCGACACGGGCTGATTCTACGACACCGTTACGGACCCAATTCCATCTTGAATGACCCGGAGAAGCCAACTCACCGTGAAATCTTCCTCCAAGACCGAAGCCGAGTCAACTGGCTCCGGTCCCGAGTCATGAAGTCTCAATTGCCTCAACAAGTGCAGGAGGAGAGTACCATCGCCGCTCGTTTGGGTAATTCGTTGGGCACTAACAATTACATCGTGAGCGTCGGATTCGGCACGCCGGAACGACAGATGTCAGTCGAATTTGACACCGGTAGCGACCTCACTTGGATCCAGTGCCAGCCGTGCACGGGCAGATGCTACCCACAGCACGACCCGATCTTCAACCCGTCAAAATCATCTTCTTATTCCACCATCCCATGTGACTCGGCCGAGTGCTCGCAACTTGGCTCCGGCGAGTGCTCTTCTTCCACCTGCCAATACACTATTTTCTACTACGACGAGTCAAAAACCATCGGGTTGTACGCACGTGATACACTGACGATATCACCCTCCCACTTGCTTCCCAATTTCCTCTTCGGTTGTGGTCAGGACAACAATGGCACCTTCGCTCGAACAGCTGGGATACTAGGACTCGGTCGAGGTATTGAGTCATTTGTGACTCAGTCAACTAACAAATATCATGGAGTCTTTTCCTACTGCCTCCCCTCATCTGAGAAGACGACCGGATGTCTAATGTTCGGTCAACAAGGTCCCGACCGGACAGAGCATCCAGTACACACCACTCCGGACAAACCCGGATGGGCCGACCCTCTACTCCGTCGTCCTGAAAGGCATGAGTGTGAATAAGACGCCATTATCGATCCCTCAATCGACCTTTACCTCCGTTGCGACAATCATCGACTCTGGAACGGTCATCACACGAATACCAAAGGCTGCCCACAGTACTCTGACTTCGGCTTTCCGGCGAGCAATGTCGAATTACTCACCACCCCGACGGGTCGATGAGTTTCCACACTTGCTATGACTTGAGTGGGAAGCCGGCGGTGCCGAAGATAATGCTGCATTTTGAGGGAGCGGACATGGAAGTGCCGGAGTCGGGGGTGTTCATCATGGTGAGCGAGTCAGTCGGCTGCCTCGCTTTCGTTGCCAATTATGAGGTAGATGAGTTGACAATCATCGGAAACATGGTGCAGCGGACGTACGAGGTGGTGTATGATATCCCCAACAAGAGGATTGGTTTCGCCTCTGGTGGTTGTGCCTAAGCCTCCTATTTGAATTTGGAAGGATTAGAAACAAGAACTTCAACAACAAATTGCTATTTTCAATCAATATAATTACTACTGAACTCTACATTAAGTTTCAAATACTTAGTTTTGCATAAAACCAAAGGATAGAGAGTAGAATCAAGAGCTTGATCAGTGATCATGAATGAATTGCAGAAATGTATTAAGGTGTTTATGGTTGCAGGAAGTGTAGGGTTTATTATCATGAGGAATGTTTTATCATGGAGCCTGAAACTTTGGTAATTCTCTCTTTATCCAACTTTAGAAGGAAAAAAAAACCTATGTTGCTCCTTGTGAGTTTGATTGATAGATCATAATGGTTTTGCAATTCAAATGGGTTGGAGTGATGGTTAAAAATTCATCTAAAGATGCTGAAATTCTGAGTTCATTTTCACTCGAACCCAAATGGCAAGAATTTCTGGATAAGAAAGCTTAGACGTGCCTCGAGAATTAATCGAATATTTTAAGAAACTTGAAGATTTATCAACGTAGAATGCGTGTCTAAACAACTGTATTCTTTGTTGAGTAAAAATCTAAAATTGAAATGAGTGATTGAATTGATTTTTGGATTGAAAATACTACTCTGTTTTAAGTGGGCTACCTTATCCTGCTTTTAGGTACATTTTGGGCTGCACCATGAGGCCTTAAGTGAGGCCCATTAATTAAACAAATCGGGCCTAGCCTCTACCTGATTCACCATATATGGACCTATTTATTTACCTTTTCATAATCAGTAAGAAGAATTGAGGTTTTTTTTTTTTTTTTCCCCCTCTTCTAATCAACCGTCAATTGGAACGTGAAGGGATTATCAATATTACTGATCTCTTTCTTCCAAATAAAAAATATTCAAAAAATAAAAGAATATAAGTACTTAATACTGTATTTGCTGTATTGGATTCGGTGTCACTATTCTATAATAGTTTATTAGATTAAATTATTAATTACAAAGTCCAGAAAGAAAGGAATGCGGCCATGAAGACATTGGTGGAGTCTTCTATCTTCCTTAAATTAAAATAGGTATTGCAGATTAGGAATCTACAAACAAATGGATAAACAGATACTTTGATCCTTAAAAAATTTCAGATAAAATGGATGCTGGAAATGAAATTATAAATTGTTCATTTCGATTTCTTAGAATTAAATAATATAAGTGAGCAATATGATTAATTTTTTCTACGCATCAAAGCCTAGTCA
Organism: Chimonanthus praecox; assembly: GCA_022113865.1. Classification (NCBI taxonomy): domain Eukaryota; kingdom Viridiplantae; phylum Streptophyta; class Magnoliopsida; order Laurales; family Calycanthaceae; genus Chimonanthus; species Chimonanthus praecox. The sequence goes on along the minus strand of CM039088.1, from coordinate 57,414,259 downwards.
ATCTATCATACGTTCTCCGAATGAAATTCATTATAATTTTGTTTACAATGAAGAAATGCAAAATCCCAGCTCTCTGACTACGAAGACATTAGGTAAAACTTCGGATGCACGCAGCTCCCGCAAGCCACTGGCATCGAGTGACAAAGAGACTCAAACATAGGACCTCTGGTTCCTGAACATGAAATTCATAACATTGACAGAACAACTTGGCAATGTCACAAGCTTAAGATAAAAGCATTGCATGAAAAAGATATTTAAACACTAGTGTTTGAATGTTTGAAATTCCAAGTTACGACTCGAATCCTATCAAGTCAAAAAAACTCGAAAGAAGTTTTGTAACATATCGAAAAAACTCATGAACTCCCTCAACTTGAAATCTTATCAAGTCAACTTGAACTAACTATACTGAATTTTTCCAAATTTTTAAACAAGCCATTTCAATCATCTATGATAACTTTAGAAATGTGAAAATGTAACCCTTTTTGCATGAGTTGGTAGGTACATAAAACAGCTCCAAACTAGGGTTTAGAGGTAAACACAAAGTAAACTATGTTGTGACCTTGTGCAGGTCCAAAATTCCAGCCATCTCTAATGCCTCCATAAGGGAAGCCCCAAATGCTTATAATCTCACCCTTTCTCCATCCATTAGCTTCAACCACATCTGACCACTGCTTTTGCAGGATATAACCTTGCTATTGTTAGTGGATTGTATTCATCTTCAACTCCAACTCCCATCTTCTTCCTTCTTCATCATGACCGGCAACTTCGATGGCTATCTTATTATAAACATCTTCTCTTTGTTCGAATGTGAGACAGCGAGCGATGCTGGTTTCAACGACATCTTTATGGATAACGAACCGATTGTAATGGCGCCTCACATCGCTCTCTGTCAATTTCTTCTTCCATAGTAGACGAAGAGGAGTCGCCTCTGTGACTCGACCACCTAGCCGATCCCACAGACCGCGATGTCTAGGCTGATTTGGGTCCCAAGGGAAGCTCTCATCCAACTCATTTGGATCACCGCCGAGCTCGACGGATGCTTGAGTTGAAAGAACATCAAGGTTACTTTCCTTGTCAGCCATGGTGAAGAAGAGAGCAATGCAGTAGTAACAAGAGATGATTAAATATAACACGCTTGTGTTAGAAAAAAAAAAACCATGGAAGCAGTGGTTTAGGTGCTTCTTGTTTTGTAATTTTTGGAAATAGCAGGAACTACATGAATTAGGATTGAATATAGTGAACCACATCTGCCTAATTTTTACACTTTCTATTTTAGGCCTATGACTGCCCTACTGTATTCCTCCACTCCTGGAAATCTCTTAAACAAAAATGACAAGGCATAAATTTATTTTAGTGTTCAAGTTACTTTTCTTTGTTTTCTCCACATTAAACTTAAGTGGTGCAATTTCAATTCATATAAGTGATGTTTTTTTATGATGACTTTTTAGAACACTCGATTAATCCTTGAGACATGCAGGTAGAGTGGAAATTGAACTCATGACTCACACTTCCTCACGAGAGTTTTTGGCCATCACCTATACCCATTTAGATTCAATGTAAGTGTTGTTTGTTATTTTTTTTATGAAATTAATTTTTAAAATAGGGCTTTGAAAACCTAATTTTGCATGGAAAATGTTACCTTTGTAGAAAATAAATAAGACGTTGTCTCTTGGAGTAAAAACACTTTCCCTCTTTTCCCTATTGAGTTTTCTGATCTCCCCATTAAAAAATAAATTCCTCAGAAGAAAAAGAAAATGTTTAATATTTTATTATTTTTTAAAGGAGCCCTTATTCTACATAGGAATGAAGAATGGACTTATTTTCTTTGTTCATTACTTTTGTTGAAAACTGACAAACAACTGATGAAAAAAAATATAGCATAGAAAATGGAACCAATTTATTTTCTTTTATGGAACAGGTGCTTTGGAACTAATCTATTTGCCATAAGAGAGAAGATTTTAATGAGAAAAAAGTGAAATTTTTTCATCAGCCAAGATAACACTTCATTTAATTTCAACAAAAATAACAATTTAATGCAAACAACAAAACATTGAATTTGGACCACCTAAGACAACTAGGATTTTTAGCACATGAAATATTATATATATCAAACATAAACATAGGTGTAGCACAACTGGTTACGTCTCACCTCAGGAAGCGAGAGACTACGGATTTGAGTCCCCGTGGCCTACCCTTGATGTGCCTTGAGGGTAGAGGTCCACCCGTGGGGGTTTTACGTTGGACATCCCACGGCCACTTGGATTTGGAATTTGTATTAAAGTAAATATCTAGATTTGGTAAAATATTACATTTTAATCGTATATAAGACTTGTAGCCATCTTCTATAAAATTAATGATTGGAATTGAAAGCTAAAATGGTTAGAAATAGTGGATGCCTTCTGAATTTTTGTATTCTGAAAAATCTGAAGGTTCATTTTTTTTTTATATGGTAAAACAGAGTCTAAAGTCATATTTAATTGTAATTTTTAGAAGTGACTAGATTAAACTCTAGAAAGCATATTTTGAATTAGGATAAAGAACACTTTCTTTAAAATTGATGTTTCATTTTGAAATCTATCCAATTATAGTAAAGTAAATGGGAATACAAATAGATAAAAGTATAAAACATCAAAATTCAATCTCATATGAAATGTTTAGCCATCTAATCAAAGTTCATAAAATTAATAATTAAAGTAGAAAATTTAAATTATTAAAAATACCAAGTACTTATTTTTTTATTAAAAAAAAACTTTGTTAAATCTAGAATTCTACTTTCATTTTTTTTTTTTTTTATGTAGAATAAGGTCTAAAACCATATTTGACATTGTCAATGGGTTGGGTCGAATGTCGTAGCTTTCTTATGGGCTTCTCATGAGATGGAAATATTTTTTTATTGTAATTAATATAAACTTAAACTGCTGCTCATCATATAAAAATGCGTTGCATTGATACGGGATGCCAATATATTTGTAACGGTGCAACACAATGTATCGACTGTTATACCTCTTCGTCAGCATCCGTCTTGACTCCATCCACAATACAGTGATATGTTGTGGCCGATACGTTGCGAGTACTCATAAGTGATTTTGTATGGTGTGACTCTGATCGGATGGTTGGGTTAGGGGGAAAGGGACTTTGCTCTGCCTGCAGGTAGGATCCCTTCTCGGCCATCCGATAAAATTCCTCCTCAATAGCTGGCTCTGTTTCTTCCCACTGCCAACCATGTGCTTACTGCCTCTTGGCCTAACCTCAGTCTGAATCCATTATTATTTGGGTCAGTTTAAACCTGAATTATTTATTGATTGAGTTGAAATTTTCACTTAAATCTGATAGAACTAGGTAGGATATTTTAATCAAATTGGTGGGTCACGTCTAGAATTGCCTTTGTGGGTGGATTTGAATCAAGCTGGTAGACCCATTTGGAAAGCCCTGACCAGGTTCCTAAGTGATAAAAGAAAGAAGAACTCATCTTCTTTCTTTTTTTATTACCTTCCTTGCATATGTACAAGACCGAATCCATTCAATTTCTAAAAAGGATTACTAATCCTTAACTTTTAGAGGAATCCTTCATCAATGGTTGTGAATGACCTTTTTCAATCTTTTCGACATTGGTTCCGTAAGATCAAGTCAGAAAGCCACACATCAAAGGGAAGCAGAGGGCCTGGGCCCAGGAGGAAGGGCCATTTTTTCTTGATTAAGTTTTAAACAATAGGCAGCGGCACATGTAAATAAACAGTCCATATGTATGAAATGAAAGAGAAGAGAAGGAAAAAAAAAAACAAATTTGAGGCCAAGATTTGTGAACAGAACACGTTCATGAAATTGAAGCAATTAGTGGGTGCACCATTATATGATCATATTACCCAAATCAGTCTACTCAGTTGTGGTGGTTGTAATTTGAGAAAATAAATGGACAATTAAGTAAAGTTCAATTCATGGTCCACATTAGTTGCTGAATAGTGTTGAAAGTTTTAATGTTTTATCACGGGACATTTTCATATATGTTCAACGAATGGCTAAGATTTCATGCTTGCTCTAATAAAATTTTGACAGGGTAAAGGTCCATGCTCAGTGTCATGCCCGGAGAATTCATTTTGAGAACCAAACCTTTTGGTTCAATGTAACAGTTCAATTGAATTGGAGGCTAAGGTTTTAAATATCAAACTCGAAAGAGATCAACTCTGAGTTCAACTCAGATTCACACGAATTCTATTTGGAATAGGGTCAAAATAATAGGACTCGATCAAGTTATAATAGAACTCGATCGTATCGGGCAAGACTGAGTATGAGTTCACTTAGACTCAGCAGATTTTTAAAACCCCTGATTGGCTTGTACCTTAGAGGAGAAATGATTAAATGAGTTTGACCCTATGGTAACTTAAAGTAAGGCATAGTTTAGTTTTACATGTGGGTCTACTTTTAGTCAAAGAAAGCTTTTAGATCTTAATATCTTCTTGTAATTGTTAATGTGCTCCAATATCAACCATCAATGAGAACCATTCACAGTTAGATTGAGATATATCATGATGTATGGTGGATTGAGATACTATAGTATATCTAAATCCAATAGGAATCGGGCCTTGTGAATAAATGATTTTGCAAATTATAAAAATATTTTTCAACAATGTTTCCATTAGTTAAGAATAAAAAGTATACCATCCTAATTTGAACTATAAATGATGCTGAAAAAGAATTGATAGTTATTAATTTTATGACTCTGATAGCAATCTATACAGTCACTTTTTCAAAGTACCAATAAAAGTGAAAAAAAAAAGAAAAAGAAAAATTCCTTTTGTAATCATTTTTTTTAGTAGGAGAGTGGTCATTTTAACTCGATTAATCCTTAGAACATGTGCAAACTTTTCATTTCCATACACACGGGATAAACAACTACGAAAAGTGACTCTGAGAGGTGTTGAGCGTGACTTAAACTCAAGACTTCCTTTCATGAAAAGAGCTTTGATAATTTTGATCTTCAATGGTCCGTGTCAGCAATCTTGGACTCATTTTTGCTGAGTTGACATTTTTTTACATTTAAACAGTAAATCATTTATTGTTTTCAAAGAACCCCAGTTGGAGAAATGCAACCACTTTCCAATTGTAATTTAATTGTATGCAATGGTTTGAAAATAAGATTTACAAGGAAGACTTTGTGAGGAAACAGGCATTCACCAAAATCTTAGAGGTAATTTGTCATTTGTTTTTAGTAATGTTATTTGATACATTCAATAAACTTCGACATCACGTTAGATCATAAAATATTGATATTTATTTATTTATTTTATCAAAAATATTATTTTTACAAAAAAAGAAGAAGAATGAGATGCTGTGTGAATGAGAGAATTCTGTCGTACCCTTTATTCTTCACTTTCTATAAGCAAAAATACCTTATTTCACCAAAGAAGAAAGAAGACTCCTACGATTTATTCTTCACTTTCTATAAGGTTGGAAATGACAAAAATGCCTCAACTATTATGACAAAGAAAATTAAAATTCTCTTTTCCTTCACATTTTTTTTTTTCATTCTCAAATTCTCAAATTCTAAGAGCATTTGGAGAAGAATGATAACTTTTTTACTTTCTCTTAGGATCTTGAGTATTCTGTCTAAAAGACTAATTTATTATATGGAGTGACCCAAGTCTTTTATAAATCCCTAAATTTTCCTCTACACTTCCAATTGAGGCTTATTCTCAACCATCCCTAATAATTCCCTTCGAACGAGGCCAGCCAACTCGTCCGCCTAAGAGATCTCCTAAGTCCACATGAGTTAGCCTAAGACCTGACTCTGATACCACTTGTTAGGACCTTTGATATCCAACCTAAAAAATCAGCCTATTACATGGAGTGACATAAGTCCTTCATAAATTCTTAAATCTCCTTCTGCGCTTCCATCTTTGCTACTATAGTAAGCTCAGAAATACTTGTGCAATGTTGGAAACCATCGACTTACTGGATAGCGACCCCCCTCGTCTCCTCTCCTGTCTCGTATGAGACCAATATTCACATCACTAGGTTGAACTTTGTCGAGCCATTCAGTTTCTGTAGCTTAAAACTAGTCAAGCCACAGTCTGAGTGCACCCACTGAAAACTTTGAGAAAGGTTTTGAAAGCACAAACTGGTGAAAGGTGAAGTGATTGTTCCCAGAAGTTTCTTCAACATTTGGAAATGAATCTGTCGTGACTGAGAATGCCAGATTCAATCTCTTGAAATTCAAAAGTTAAGATCTGCTACTTAGAGCATTCTCTGCAAGTTCTCTCACTTGAGGTAATCTCTTTTCATTTTGTATTCAAATTTGGATTGGATGTACTCAATTCTAAAATTAATGAATATCCTTTTTTAATCATTCAAAATCAATGCACAAATGATAGGTTTTAGCAGGATGATGCCCTAAGCAGTGCTCGCATGTCTTAGTTGTTGTGAAGAGCTTCCATAATTCCAATCATTCTTCCAAGAGACAAAATGTATAGGTGATCACATTAAATACAATCCTCTCTTGAAACCATTAAATACTGCAGTGGACTAGTGACACTGAACCACGTATCCATAGTTATGGTACTGGATAAGTTTAAAAGTTTATACTTGTATATAATGTTTTTTTTTAAAAATAATTTCATTGAATGATTCTAATTTTGATTTTTAAAAATCTGAAAAACAATGATAAATAGAGATACAATTTTATCAACTTCAATTCATTCTTAACTTAATGAAGGTGACTTTTTAGGAATACTATGTGTGTATGATAAATAGAGATACAATTTTATCAACTTCAATTCATTGTTAATTGAATGAAGGTGACTTTTAGGAATACTATGTGTGTATAAATCTTTGAAAACCATCCCAATCTTATAATAAAAGTGACCACCAGATAGAAATTTCACCTAAGAAGCACCTTATGGAATGAAGGGCTAAACCTAAAACCCCCAAAAGGGGAGAGAGAGAGAGAGAGAGAGAGAGAGAGAACATTATGTCAACCATAAAGATGTCTACATTTTTCATACCTACATTGATGAAATGGAACAAGAACTGAAGCCAAACCTTGCAACCAACATGGAGATACACACATAATTACCAAAGTTTATGCACGGGGCGAGACCGGGCTCTTCTTGAAAAGGGAGTATGCATCACTGTAAATCGCCACCAAACTTGAGAACACAGCAAGGACAATCATTAGAACAGATAGGATTTTGTCCCTCTTTGTTGCTATTCCATGTGTATCCCTAAAAAGCGGGGAGAAATTTTTTCAGGCATTACAGGAATTGAATAAGATCTTAAAGATGGAAAGTGTGCTCAGACAGAAAATAGCACATGGAATATGTAGCAGAAAGCATCAGAAAGATAATCAATTCTCATTGTCTATCTGATAAGAACGATGTTGCCCTAATGTATGAGCTGTTTTGACTTTAGTAAATTGGAATCATCATCAACAACAGAAGCCTGAGAGAGAGAGAGAGAGAGAGAGAGAGAGAATCCCAAGTTTTTTTAATGGAAGCCTAAAGCAATTATCACTGTTAACTTATTACAAGATAAATTTACACCACCTTCTCATTTTAATGGAATTTAATTGTTAATGTTTCAAAAAAAAAAAGGATAAATTTACACCACTTACCGTAAATTTTCACTGTCAATTTCATTCTATCCAAAATCTTAGGAACTATATCTGATTCTTCACCACAAAATTAAGCTATAGAAACTTGACAATTGATGCATAACTGCAGTAGACAGGTCCAGGTACTGTTTGTTTATTCCGCATGTCAAATGGATGAGAATGGTTAGGCATGATTGATAAAAATATAATGTTGTTCCTATTTTTCATGTAGTTCAATTTTAAAGACTATTTATTTATTTTACATTTTTATGATATTCAAAGATGCAAGGTAGTGATAAGTTCATCTTGAATGGGTAATGGCATGAATCTTTCTAAATGAAAAATGCATGAAGAGCATCATTTCCTTTTCATGGAAACACTATCCACTATTTTACAGCTCTAGAAATAAACTTGAAGATGGTCCCTCTCACAAACAAAACCCAAGATTAATACTTGAAAAAAATTAGAAATCCAAGATGAAGTTCCTTGGTGTGTGTTTTTCATACATGAGGCAGTACTTGTTAATGAGCTTCAAAATTGGCAAAATATTTAGTTTGAAATGTGGAACATGTTGATGCAAATGGTTTGAAAATTAGTAAGGCAAACAAAAGTGATGGAGAGTAAGTTGATATAACGAGTAGGGAGGATGAAGTCAACAAAAGATGAAATGACTCAGTACTACTGCATAGTAAGAAACTTTGATACTTAGGTGCTTCCTTAGAACAAAATAGAGGATCTGATTTGGATAAAGCTAGTAGAGCGGGTACATGCTGGGCTACATGCAGATAATGTAATGGGGTGTTATGTGATAGAAGAGTGTCATGTTGATGAAAGAGGTATTTCTTTAAGACAGCAGGTACATCAGCAATGCTAATATATAAAGCTGAATGTTGGGCTACAAAGAAAAGTTGATAAATAATGGCAACAAAGATGCACATATGGTGCAACAAGGAAAGAAATAAAAATGTATATACTGGAGAAAGCCTAAAAGTTATCTGATGGGGAAGAAGGATGTGAGAATGCCTATGAAGATGGTTTGGGCACATCCATAGAAGACCAAAAATAGCTTCATTACAAAGATTTGAAAGATTTCTAGTTGAAAGTACTACGAGGAGTTAAAAACATGGATTCAGGTGGTAAGTAGGGCTGCAACTCGGGCGGGTCGGGCCGGATTTTAGAAAACCCAACCCAACCCATGTTAAAATTTATGGAACCTGACCCAACCCAAATTGCTGATCCAACTCAACCTGGGTGCCAACCCGACCCAACCTGGACTTGCATTCCGACCCGATTTGGACCTGCATTTCGAACTGTTTTTTAGCCCAATTTTAGCTGTTGTATTTAACCTTGTAATTTAATAGTTTATCATTATTAATGAAAAACAGGCAAACATAATTGGCTACAATATCCTCTATACAGTATACAAGACTTAACTGCAAATGGAAACATGGTTTTCTTTTCTTTTGGGACAAATGATTTCCTGTTGACGATGCCAATGCAACAAAAGTTTTTCAAACATGTGGAGAAGATCACGATAATCAGTTAAACGTGATTTTCATCCTTTCAGTTAATATCTTGAAGTACTATGGTATTAGGTTATTGCTGTCATATCAGTTCACAAAATGCATGAGAAAATTTTAAACAGATGTATAGTAATATAGAATACTTAGGCAATTAAGATGCATGTACAAGACCACATGCAAAAAGAAAAATTAATTTGTATTTATGTGGGCTATCTCTACACATGTAGAGCATGTTAGAAAACTAAGATTTGATAACATTTTTTAGGTAGAACTCACTCTCAAATGTTAGCAGTTGATAGGAGGGTGCCTCAAGTGTTATATGAAGTCATTGGTTTTCTTGAATTAACCGATGTGGGACTTTTGTCACTTCACCCCTGCCCTAACGTGCAGCTGAACCCTATGGCTACATGTGCCACCCTAACATGCACTGGCACGCAGAACCTGCTCTGATACTATGTTAGAAAACTAAGATTTGATAACATTCTTGAGGTAGAACTCATTTTCAAAAGCTAGCCGTTGAGAGGAGGGTGCCTCAAGTATTATATGAAGTCATTGGTTTCTTGAATTAACTTTGAGACTTTTGTCACTTCACAGAGCATCTCCTGGCATTTTTCTTCATCTTAGCTAAAGCTAATTTTTATTCTAATATTTTCTTAATCACCTCTTTATTTGCTTCTGCTTCTATAATTATCTTCACTCTCACATTCTATATTTAAATGCTCTCATTTATGTATAACCCCACTATCCTTTATTTCCTTGTACGCTGCTCATCCCCTACCATTTCATCTTAAATACATCTTACTTGATCAAGTTCAGCTGTTCTCCCTCTTATCTTAGCAAGCATACAAAATCCCCTTTCTCCCCTTATTTGTTCCTAGTCGGGCATAAAAACCCTCACACACTACATACTTGGCTTTACTTATCACTTCTTTAGTGGCTCTTTTAGCTATCTTCTTCCAAACTCTTTTCATCACCTTCTTTTGCCATTTCTTAAAGTGAGGTTTCTTCTCATCAAGGCAATCTAGACCTGTGTTCAAACACCATGTTTCTTGAAGCACATGTCATGTTTTTTCTTCAGATTCTACAAGTACGTCTTAGGATACGTGTTTAATACAAAATGCCATTTGATCCGGCAACTGATACCCAAACAATCCAAATCATGGATCCAACTGATCATCAGGTCTAATCCCAGTTGATTTGATCACTCCAATCTCCTACTTTAGGCACCTGTTTGTTGAATTTCAACTTGTAGAGGTAGGTTGAATTTAGACCATTGACTCATAATATTCTGTTTGATCAACCAAAAGGATATTTAGAATCCTGAGGTTGATGTTTTGTGCAATGCTGCCTCTAGAAGGGGTGCACAACTTTGAGATTTTCGATTGAAGTGCATGTGTGTAAAGCTATGAAGCACGGATACTTCGAAGCCCTTCAAGTATCCGTGTCGGGTGCGTATCCGACATGGATACGGCCGGATACGGCTCGGATACGTGTCGAATACGCACCCAATTAATTAAAATATTTTTTAAATGCGGATACGCCACCAATAAGCCCCCGATACACCACCGATACGCCAAGACGCGCCACCGATGTGCTCGGACACGCCACCGATCGCCTGGACAAGCGACACGTGTAAGTGTTTTATTTTAGCCACTTATTTTTTCTAAGTGACTTTTGTTTGTTTGAAGTGGTGTTTTCTTATCATCTAGTTAGTATTTGTTGACTCTTTTTATCTCATAATAGAATTTAGTCACCGATACACCACTGATACGCCACCAATACGCCCGGACACGCGACACGCATAGGTGTTTTATTTTAGTCATTATTTTTTTTCTTAAGTGACTTTTGTTTGTTTGAAATGGTGTTTTCTTATCATGTACTTAGTATTTGTTGACTACTTTTATCTCATAGTAGAATTTATGATGTTTTTTTAAAATGTCTGAATTTATTTTGTTGATATATTATCCCGCTGCACCCGTATCCTAGTTTTTCAAAATTTACCGTATCCCCATATCAGATACATGTCGTATCCGATACGGGCACCTGTATCGGTGCTTCTTAGGTGTAAAGTGAACAATTGGTAATGCATGAATATGGATTGCATACTCAGCCAGAATATCAGAACTCACCATATTGCAAAACCATGACAAGTGATCCGATGAATTTACAAGCATAGAATTCTAATGGGCAATTGGATTTTGAACCTTATGGATCCAATCTGAAAAGTTCCAACCTGATGGACTGGGCTAAAAAAAATTCCAGATTTCAATAGACTCGAACACTACTAGGATGGATCAACTCAGACCTAAATAACAACAACGATAAAGAGCAATGATAACAATGATTATGTAGGTTATAAGCCACAAGAACCCATAGAAATCAGAACAAACCAGACCCAGTCGGTCTGGGAACTCTGATGTGGATTTCTTTGGGTGGTCCCAACCTAAATGCTACCATTTTACAGCACTAATTCGTCACAGGAAAAAAAACAATAAAAGCTAAATACTCAAAGGTTTCTAACTTTGAACAAGAGAACTTTACCTTAGGGTGATGACAGCTGGAAAGATGAATCCAACGCAAACTGCACCAGTCGCTCCGGTAAATTGAAATGCATCCCAGATGCTTGGTATGAAATTTGCACCCAAAAACACCAGAGATATGAGGCCCACAGTCATCAAAACAAACCTGTGGTTGTCCAAAACTAAAGGCCCCGCTGAAGGAAAGAGGAGACCATCCAGGTTGAGGCGGAGGGCAAAGAAGATGATAGGGAAGACAAGCATCAGGTGGATAGCATAGCTTACACGTACAACATCACTTAGCAATGAGCTATATGGGATTCCAAGGTTGGTGTCAAAGTTGGCAAGCACATCATCAAGGATTGAATCACCGAAGAGGAGGAAGCCAAAGAAGCTTGTCATTATGTACACAGTCGAGCAGAGAACAACTGAAGTTTGTACAATTGCTTGCATCTGCGATGAGTCCTCAAGCTCACTCTGAATGGTGTGCACTGCCAAAGAATAAAAATGAATGCTAAGACTACAAAGAAAATGCAATAATTTTGTTAATTTACCATAACTACTGGAGATAATTAGACCCACCATTCACAATCCACAATTTTAATCTATTACAGCCTACAATAGGGAAGTCCTAATGATTTCAGGAAGTGAGATGTGTACCATTACCATTTGACCGTTCATAATTTACTCTGGTACAGCCCACAATTGAATGCGCAAGTTCCCAATGTTTTCAGGATGGAAGATCCTAGACCTCAAATCTTTTGCCCTTTGACTATTATCATCATTATCACCACTGGAGATTTTCCCATCTATATAGATATTTTTCCAAACTATATATAACATAGATGAAATGTAACGACAACACTGTGCCACTACTTCTGTAATTTATAGTAAGTTCTCTAGAGTGACCAACACCAACCAATAAAAACAGTTGGCTCAAGCACTTCACTGAATAAATTAGCTTCCAATTAGAGTGATATTAAACTGTTGGGTTGAATGAAAGATGAGGATGTATTCGATCTATGTAGCATAGTACTATCCAACAACACTGATCAAATAAGAGCGATGCTCAGACCAAAAACTATGATGCCCAGACACTTGTATATGTTCATCAAATAATGTTGAGCACACATACCCATGTTGGATACCTTGGTACTTCTGGGATACAGTTTAAAAACATGCTTTAACTAATCATCATCTTAAGTTTGTTATATTTGAACTTGCAATGATTTTTGTGTACTTCTATATTTCAACTTATAATGTTTTAGTATTACTTTTGTTATAAGATATAAAGATATTACCATAACTACCTTTATAAAGTAAGACATTAATGTGACATTTAACATGCCTGAAACCTAGTTCATGTAATACTACTGAATGAAATAATAGTGTAGCTTAAATTTTCGAGTAAAAACCATAACATTAATATAAAAACAGAAGGGTAGTTCAGTTAGCTTGAGTTTCTAGGATTAGGTTACAGGTCTCGGGTTCAACTCCTCCTGGTCTAATCTTGATTTACGGGGTTGTGGGCGGCTTCTTGTATAATGACCAAGGATGATTAAGAAATTGCTCTCTCCTTTGTCCTTCGTATTTTTCCTTTTCAAAAAAAAAAAAGATGATTAAAAAACACTACACACAGGCAGTCCTTCAGAAAGGCCAATAATCGCTTCATGCTAAAGACTTATGGGACAACCCCCATTAATCTAAAACTTAAAACAGATCATTTTGCATCCAAACCCATTATTTTGGGACAGATACTTGAGCTTTTCTATCCACGGACATCCATTTACAACCTATCCATGGTGGGTTTGGTAATCAAACAACAAAGGTCCCGTCCCATTTGTAAATATGTCACAACAATAGGGAGTATACATATATTCTTGCGTGTATATGCCATGAGTAAGTGCATACATGTGCAGAGAGAGAGAGAGAGAGAGGTTTTCAGCTTGCACACCATTGTAATGGCAAATGTATGCTGTTACAAGAACAGGGACCGCAGTAAAGAGTTTCCAGAAGGAGGTCAGATTGGTAACGTCAGGAAGCCATCTGGGCATCGCAATGCTTCCATTTATCAGTTTGACTATTGTGATCCCAGCAGTGATAACAACAAACACTACTGCTAGGGCAACTGATAAAGCAGAAGTATATCTCAATGAATCTGCAAGAGAAAAAATTGAAATAACATCATTTGCATCAGAAAATTGAAGAGTGGAAGAATGAAGAATCTTCAACCAGAAGTGCAGTTAGGGAGTCAGGCCAATGAACAAATAATACAATGAAAAATTTATTATTGGGAATTGAATGATTTCAAGTATTAAAATTTCTAACAGAGATAAGTGTCCAGTTCAAACTCCAAAGTGCCAGGACACAGAGGTATGGGGACAGAATTGGCAACCACAAACAAAATTGAACAAATACTTAATTTTTTGCAACCCCCCCTCTCAAAAAAAAAAAAAAAAACCATACATAGACCTTTCAAATCAACCTAACCCCATGTATTATCATGCACGCAAGTGGGCCTATAGCATCAACATCAGAGAGACCAACTCATGTAAACTATCTTGATCTCCAAGTGCCGATGACATAGTTTTAAATCCTATAGAGTGTGCTTTTGTTCATGTGACGCTGAATTTCAATGAAGTAACTTCACAAACTTGAAATGCAACCTGAATTTGACCTCTTGGACATTAAGAAGGAGGTCAATTAAAAGAAAAATGTTACCCAATTAAAAGCCCGTCTGATCACCACATCTATACAGTAAATATGTAGTTATAAACAATCCAGCCAAAGTAATAGGAATTAGACTGAACACGATTTCAAATAAGAAAACTTCAATAATTTCAATTTGATTTAAAGTGAGAGAGGATTCATCCCTAAATATTAATGGAAATTGAGCAAGAATCCCAATGATCAAGAATTGGCAATTGATGTGGGAAGGAACTATAAAATAATAGGAATCTCACAGAAATATTCATTTTTATGAATTGTTCATTTAATTAAGCTTAAAGATTATTGTTAAAATCTTATGATTCATATAATATGACAAGAGGAGCGATTTGTATTATTATAGAATCTTATGATTCCTATCAATGATGGAGCTATGGAATCATTTAGAATCTGAAAGCATGAAACTTTTGATTTTGATGGTTTTTGAGGCTTCAGTTGTTGAGTGTCTATGTCCTTTGGATTTTTTTTAGGGCCTTCTAGTTCATTGTTTGCTTTTTTACGATATTAGAGTATGTACCAGTATCATACTTTTAGAGGTTGAAAGTTTGAAAATCGAGCTCCAATGAATATATATATTGTTTTACTTCATTTTGCAATCTATATATTTGAAGAAAATTGAAGCATTACTCACATTATTACATTTCAGATATCTTTCACTTTATTTTATTTATTATAAATTTTTTGAACCAAACACTTCAGACACTATTTTATGATTTGCGACATAAGATAGAAACCAATTTAACAATATGATCTGATTTTACAGCATTGATTTCAAGCAATCTGTCTCTTGTTTTGACCAGGCAACAAAACTAGGTTCATAGTTGAAGCAACTAGAAGAAAACCAAAATAACTAGTTATAGTAAACATGGTTGAGCTAAATGAGATATGTTCTTATAATGTATATATATGTTTACAAAGAACTTATAAGTTTCCATTTTTGTGAGATTACTCACATGCATGTCTTAATCCATTGTGAATTGGAATGCTCCCAATTTGAACACAATAGGACTCACATCCACCATTGGTTCCAAGTGCAAAACACATAGTAATTCATACACAATTGAACTTTGGAACACTTAAAATCATGCCATGATCCTTTTGGGAACTCCCATCCACAAGTTCCCCTACACATCACCCTCCCACATGATTCGCATTCATAAAGGCAGACCCATATTAGCGGTACAGTTGGCAACCCTGCTGCTTGTTCCTCCATGCATCCTTCTCTTAGTCTCTCACATGATTGCCTGAGTCCAAGTAGGCTCCGCAGTTGCAAAATTCAAATTTTAAGACCCTTGACTACCATCCGCAGGGGATTGTGGGATGGGGAGGTCCAACAATTGATTATAGATGAACGTAAATGAAGAACTCACAAAGCTCTCCCAGATAGAATGGACATTATCATGGTTTAAGATAACATGAGAAACTAAAACAAATAACGACATTCATAGAGAAAAATAACATCATGGACCAGTAAATACATTAGTTAGATCTAGCTAGAGGAAAACAGAAACTAAACTAATATCGGTATACACAATAAAGTAACATCAAGGAACCAGTAAATAAATTAATTAGAGCTAGCTAGAATCTGACTAGTCACTGGAAGAAACCATCTAACTAGAGATAATACTTGCCTATACGCTTGAAGCTTGCCATTGGTGCAATTATCACAAGGGTTGTGACAAGAAGTACAAAAAAACGTCCATTCCACCAGTGTTCTCCAAACCAACCTTCCAAGATGCCAGAGTGATGAACACCACTTGAGGAAGTTCCCGAAAGCACATCACCTTACCAAATCAGCAATAAATCGATGAGATTAAAAAAAATCATTGTGGGACATTCCAAGTGATTCAAGTGAGAAGTAACGTGAATGTCTGACAAATCTCCAAACAACTCAACTAGATAAATGCAATAAAGAGGTCAAAATCAGCTCAGGTCGGCCCTTATCTTTACCTGACTGCCATCACATGTAAAATGTGTTTGGCTTGTATCAAAGTTCAGATCAAGTACTAAGTAGAGGGTATTCATTACCTGGATGCAAGCTGAATACTATGGGAGTCAGTATTTTGATTCATAATACTCTATAAAGTTTTAGATGTAGGTGGGGTTAATGGATTATAACTAATTTGACATTATATAGACATAGTATATTAACAGATCAATGATATTACAGTACTTAGTTCGACTGTTCTCACCTCTAGGAGTAGCATCTGGATTTGACCCAATAACATTCGGTTCCTAACAATCATTCCTAAGGCCAACCCATCAACCAGACTGAAACCCTAATATCATTCATAACTATCATCAGGCCTTGGGTACAACAACCAAATCCATTGACAGCCCTAGCTGCCAAGATCAATTATTCTGAGTTCAATTAAGAGAAAAATGAAAAGGAAATAATAAAGGAATTAGGTATATAAATTACCATCGATAATAAATACTGGATAGCATGTTCTTTGCAATATAATTAAAATTACAGAAGCAAATATGATAGACATAGAGTGAAGGAGGAGACCCTTAAAACTAGATTAAGGGGATCAAGAATGACATTATATAACAAAATGTGAAAGAATATGGCCTTTGTTAAAGCAAAATGAAAAGTAGAACTCAAAAAGCTGACTGTTGATAAATGTGAAAATGTCTATTGTCTAATGATGATGATGATGATGATGATGATGGAAGCAAATATGTTATATAATAACTATAGGCTGTAGGAAAAAAAAATGAGTTTACTATAACTAAATTGAACAATGATGGCTAATATGTATTTTATGTTGTTTCACTTTTCATAACCAAAGGTGCTTTTTCTCTACATGCTCAATTTTACACTCAAATGGTCTCTTTGCTAAGGGAGACTCACCAAAGATGCATGACTAGTGGCGACGGATGGTGCCCCACCAGATCTAGACAGGGGATTGTGGATTAGTTATTTCAAATAATCGGCTCCATACTTTGAATCATAAAATATTTCACACATAATCTATAAAAGCATAACACAACCTGGGGCAACCTACATCAGAATTAGTAAATTGAAACAAGTTTGAAGCAAACAACTTCAGAAGTCACCAGACTATGAAAATAAGGTCAAGAACAAATGACAAAAACAAAGGTTGAGGTTTAATACCAAGGATAATCATGTAAACAATCAGCGCACCAACAGTGTTGAAAATAACACAAATCTGCAATAATATCCTCCCTGTCCTCCCAAAGGCATCCCCCATGACACCTCCATAAGAAACTGTTTTGCCAGCTCTACTGAACCTGATTAGCAACTCAATTGAAGCTTCAGTCAAGAATGCAACAAATACAATCATGGAAATCCCAAGACCAAGGCCTAAAACCTCCATCGTTGCGGGCAGAGACATGATTCCAGCTCCCACTATAGTTGTTGATAAATTAAACACAGCCCCAGAAAATGACGCCCCACAAAACCCATCAACAAACTCGGCACCTTTCTCTTGCTTGCAAGGCAACAGAGGAGACTTGTCATCCACAACATGTTTGTCTATTTGCTGCTTCTTCTTCTTCAGTGGCTTGAGGCTTCCAATTGCCATCCTTTTACTGTTCAGATGCTCAGATTTTTTTTTTACAGAAAAATAAATGTACAGAATCTTTCAACACCTCCCAAAGTCTAGAGCTTTACAAAGGAAGTTCTGCTGAAAGTTTCAAAATTTATGGAAAATAAGAATCAGAAGTTTTGAAATCTGCCGTTGACCGAAAGGAGTACAAAAATAAAGATGGAGGTTGGTACGGCTAAAGATAACATTCCACACTATGGTACATGATATATGATAGAAATTTACAAAATTTAAAAGCAAAAAATTTATGGGCAAAAGATACCGATTCAAATAAATGAGATAGAAGATCTATATTACATAGAAACTCAAATAAATGGGTCCAAGGTTGAACTTTAATACATAGAGATTGAATGAGTTAGCAGTGTAGTGTCAAAATTCCACAGAAGTTTTTAACAATGTTGTTCAATATCCAATTGTCTTCATTATTGAAGCTTCATCCCATTTATGTGTAGTTGGCTAGTTCTACTGGTCCAGTCATTTCCCTTAGGGTCAAATTTCATCACTACACACCCAAATATATCACTTCTAACTACTTCCTTCTCTGTCCTAATTGGTCACCCCCTCCACCTGGTACCTTCTTCTAGCATGTGCTTTATTCAAATTCTATGAACAGAGGATTTCTCTGGTCTTCTATGCACATGGCCAAAAGCGATTTCAACATACGAAAAAAAAATATGAACAAATAAGCTTAAATTTGTAAAAGAAAATTTAAGAACATGGTCCTAAGCTCAATTTCCAGCATTCAAAGATTCAGAGAAATGAAAGTATAAAGTACATAATCTTTGCTGCTTTTTTTGTGACAACTGGTTCAAAATCTGACATCTACATTTCAAAGCTCAAAAAAAAAAAAAAACACCAACAGATTTATGTTCAAATCATGAAATAAGATACATACCAATGCTTCTAATCAAACAATGTACGGCAAATGGTTGAGATATCTGAAACCCTGAAGCAGGGAAAAATAAGGAAAGAGGGTTCCTCTTCTTGACGAGAATCGAGATCGTTTAAAAAGCCCTGAAAGGGAACGGTTTCCGTATGATTCACGTATTTGTATTCGTATTTGTCTTTCGGTGGATGCCATGTTGACTGAGGAGGATAGCAGCTCGCGAGAGGGAAAGCGACTGCAGAAGCGTAGATGATTTCTCATTTTCGCGATTTCCTCCGACTCACTGAGTCACTGGTATGACAATTTGCTCCAAAACTTAGCCAACGGTCGATTTAAGGAAAACAGAGCCCGAGCATTCATACGTAGCCGGATTCCTAGTCGACCTTTATATGTCAACGCTTAGCTCAAAACTTGATAATCGTTTGATTATTATATATATTTTATTTTTTAAATATATACTAAAATTAAATGTAGAAATTGAAAATAGACTTGATAAATTATAAATAGATCAAGTTTCATCTAAAAAATTAATTTTTAGCCATTGTTTGCATGTTTGAATTTTTTTAAAATGTGTAGTAATTTTGATCGATAAAATTAAATAGTTACAATTTGAGTTTTATAAACTTATATCTTTATGACATCAATGTAAATTTTAAAAATAGAAAATTGACTAACTATGTACATAATTTTAATAATAATTAAGTTTATTGTAATCGAAACTTCTTCCCATGAACTTTTTTCTAAAGATCAAACTCGAGACAATTTAGATATAGTATCAATTTATCATTGTCACCTCTATTTATATTCTGAAATATATATTTAAAAAGATTAATCTTTTTATAATTTTTTGAAAAAAATATGTATTTTAAAATTAGTAAATAATACACCAATATTAATCTAATATATTAAGATTAAAACTAACATGATTTTCTATCTATAACAAAATTAACATTGTAAATTTAAAAGTTTGAATATGATTGTGTAGAAGACTTTAATAGTAAAATGACAAGATATACTCAAACCTCTAATAGACCGTCCCACATCCAATAAACGAAACATATTCATTGTGGGCCACGGCCCACCGATCACGTGTGTACCACGTTCCAACTGCAATCAGTTAACATGGTAATGAGTGGAGAATGACGCATTAGCATGTCATTAGAAAACAAATAAATAATATTTAAGTCCAATTAATCTAGTCACCTGAATAGACTTTCTGATCCTATGAATGTGGCCACAATCGTTCCACGTGTAAAATCCAGCCAACTATGATTACGTCCGGCAACTGCTTAAGGTTAGGCATTGAAGATTAATTATAATTAATTAATTATAAATTGATTTATTTTTATATTAAAAAAATATGAATTGTTTTGATGAATTTAAAGGATCTAAATTATCCTAATCATATTAGTATTATATAATGAAACGGGTTTTAAGATTAGATTCGTTGAGTTAAATTGGTTATCATACTTTTATTATATCAATAGTTAAAAATATGTAAATTTTGTTTTAAATGAATAAAAATAAAAATGTTTAAACTTAGACTTGGTGAATTAAAAGGATTTGGCCTATTTTAATATAAAATTTAAAAGTAATTCATAAAAAATATTTTATAAATTGAAATATTGAGTTGGAGGGATTAAAAAGGAAAAAAAAACAATTGATAA
The DNA here is from genome assembly GCA_022113865.1 of Chimonanthus praecox. Classification (NCBI taxonomy): domain Eukaryota; kingdom Viridiplantae; phylum Streptophyta; class Magnoliopsida; order Laurales; family Calycanthaceae; genus Chimonanthus; species Chimonanthus praecox. The sequence goes on along the minus strand of CM039088.1, from coordinate 57,393,780 downwards.
ATGCCTCTACTTTAGATTTTCAAGCTGAACTTTGATAGATACGTGACAAGTCATTGATAAATTTCATAAGTCTCTTAAGATATACTTAATCCTTCCTATTTTAGTTGTCTCATGAAACATTTATATTTTTTAAAGAACTCTCTATATAAGACTAGCACTCCATATGACCTCATCTATTTTCAACACACTTTATGCTAATCAAATGTGAATAGGATAACTATTTTGGGACAATCTAAAGATTCATATCAAACAACTAAATTAGGACAGAAGGAGTACATTGTATTATTATTTTACTTCATCTATCCCAATTTAATTGTTTGATATGTATTTTGGAACTGTCTCAAAATACTTGTCTGATGTGCTATTTTGATATTTATCTCTTCTTTATTAAAAGAGTTATAAGATGTTGGAGAAAAGTTTATAAGTCTTTTGAAAGTCCTTCCTTAAAAATCAAAATTTTAAAATGAAAGAACTAAAATAGGACGAAAGAAGTATTATATATTCACATAAATTTAAGATATAATATTTATTTTACTAGTTATAAGGTCTTAATTCATAATCAGCAATGTCAACTAAGGTGTCGCAATTTTATTCATTGAATGACAAAGCTACAAATATAATAATTGTGTAGACGTGTCCCTATTGATGTTATTAATCTTTTTTTAACATCTCTCTGATGTGATTTGATATTAAAGAGAGAGTTGTAACCTCAGTACTCTTCATATTGACAGGGTGTGGCCCATTGATACCGAATCCAACATTCGATTTTGAGTGGAGCATGATCTCACGCACCTCTAATGAGCACCAAAAGAGTAGTACATTGTTTTAGACATCATATGATAATAATTTATCATTAATATTAAATTTTAATTAAAATAATTAATGATAAAGACACACTTCAGTTTTAATTTTTATAGACACCCATGTATTTTTTTTACAATTTAAGCTTCGTTGTCTACTTGAATCAGCTTGACCTATTTAGTGAACCGACCAAATTTGCTGGATCATCTTATTTAACAAGTGATTTTAATTGGGTCAAATCTATTAAGAGTCTGATTGGATTAAGCTTTTAATAAATGGGTTATGTTGCATTGATACATTTAAGCTTGATCATCTACTCATATTGGATTGACCCATTTAATAAATAGGTTGAGATGTATTGGATCAACCCATTATATAAATGAGTTGAGTTAACCCAATTTATCTTAGTCAAGAAATCGATAGGTTAGGTTACCTATTTGTAAATTTAGGATCGGGTCGGGTTGGGAAAAAAACCTCCATAGAATCAAGATTGGGATATGTTCAGAAATTTAAAATCAATCAGAATTGATTCGATCCAACCCGAGTTTCAAGAAATATAAAAACTTGCTGCTGATTTTCCCCCCGCTAAAAACGGGTTGGGCTATTGGGCTAGCAACTCGGGTCAGATTGAGCAAGCAACTTGGGTCAGATTGGGTTGAGCAATTTAGGCCATCAACTCAAATCGGATTGGACTTAATAATTTTTTATATGAGTTGCGTTGGGTTTATTAAAACTTGATCCAACCTATGTGAATTTCAGCATTAGAAAATCTCTAACATACCATATAAACTTTCACTTGATAGATAAAGTTTAGAATTTTAGATCCTTTTGGTTGAAATGATCTTTCCTTTGGATATCAATGGTAAAATTGAATCTAAATAGATTAATGTGTATTTGACTACTCTAAATTTTTAAAGATTAGATTTTTTTTTTTAATTCATGGAAAATCAAATATTTCAATGTAAAAAATGTTTAGCAAGTAGTGGATTGGTAGACAATATATAGAAAAATATGAAATTCTGAGCTACATCAGGCATCCTGTATATGCAGATATCCATCTCCTACTTTTGAATATTTAGTTAAAAATCACTTTAATTTTTTAGGCTTTTAATACTCTAATAACAACCAAATCTTTCTATCCTCCAATTACAACTAATTAGCAAGACTGTGATATTATGAATGTAAATTGTAAAGAAATGATATTATTACATTTTGTACTGGAGCCACTGTTTGTTTGTGATATCTCTGTACAAGTCCATGTAAAACACATTAACCATAAATGATCTTCTGGACCCAAAACTCAAAATTGGTCAAATAGTTGTTGGGTTTGAGCCATCGCTCTATCAATATTTTTGCTTACATAGAAATAGTTCAACGTAATCTCTCGTTTCAAGAAGTAGGAGGTACCAGGTTTGAGCCCCCAGTCTCATTTGGTGTATCCTAAGGGCAGTGAGTATCACTTGTGGGGATTTTACGCGAGATTTTCCATAGTTTTCCACACATAATTAAGAAAAAAAAAAAAAGGTTTTACCAAGAAACAGCCATGCAACAATTAACTTCAAAATGGATGGGATAGAGGACTTTGATGTCTAACTCTTAAAAATTGACGATTTAAGCCCATAGCCAGTCCATTAAAGGTCCAGGGCGCTGATATTGCTGGGCCTGCATCGCATCGCTCATTGTTTTTGGGCCAGTGACACTGAATGCATGCATTAGTAATGATGTTTTAGGCCCATGTTAACATGGAGCTCTGAGTTCAGGTCTAAGTAAAACACTTGTTGCTTCATCATCTGACCAATTTTAAGGCCCATTCTGAATGCAAATCCATGCTTGCTAATACTACTAATATACTCGGGCCTGTATACAGCCTTTTTTTTTTGTGGGTAAGGAGATCAAGTTAGAGAGGTCATGGGCCAAGATATAATTATTATAGTCTAAGTCATAAACTTGATCATTTCTCATAACAAATGTTTTTGGCTTTTTTTATGGACGAAACTTGTACGTGATTTCATGTATTCATGAAATTAGTCTCACCTCCAATGTGAAGAAGGGATACCCATGTTATAAAAAAAAAAAAATGAATTAGAATCTCATATTACTTTAATATATGAATTTGAGAATTGTTAAGAATATCATTATTTTTTATAACAAAAGATATCAATCTTCCTTATCACTATTTAAATAATAAAAAATAGATAAAAATGTTTTAATGTAGATGTGCAAAACATTAAAAATATGTATCCCATTCTTCAATGTTGATGTGCAGCCAACATTGACTTCAATACATTATATCACCTATGGCTGCAATCATTAAAAAATATTATTATTCAACTTCACAATATTAAATTCCCTTGATTTATATGTTGGAATACAACACATTTATTTTAGGTTGGAGAGAAAAAATTATTTTCAAGATAACATATAAATAAAAATTGAAAGTTCTTCATTTGTATATTCGTTGATAAATACTTTATTTTCTATATATCATCTATTGCAAGTAATAAAACTTGGTCCAACTCAGTCTTGGTACTCTATTTGATCAGATGATCTTAACCGTTCAATACGACGGCAATTCGAACTTGACCAACTGCTGCCCAGAGGTCCAGATGCTTCTGTTGGGAAATCAATCAAGTGACTGAATCGAACAAACTTAGATTAAATTACCAGAACTGGGTTGTGACCTGTTTGAAAGAACAGTTGGATTTTTTTTTTTTTTCAATTCAGTTTGAATGATTCCGAGCAGCCACAAACCTGGCACACTTGGCATCATTGTTTTAAAAATCAAAAAGACTCAGTTGAGTCGCTCTGAGTTGGTTCAACTCAAAATCTCATTTTGAGTTGACTAGACTCAATAGATTTTAAGTCGATGATTTTTTCTAAATTTTTTCTAATAACTCGGTCAAATTTCTGAAGTTAGTGAGATTTCAAGTAGAGTCGAGTTTCGAGTTTTTGAATAATGCTATGATATATGGTACTAGTTAGAGCAACTAAAGAGAGGCTTGAGTATCTATTTTAAATGGAGAGACTGCATATTTATCATGAGATGTGTCCTATATGGTTGGGTATGATAAATAGAGAACTTCATGGATGATATAATTAAAGGGAAACTCTTCGATCCAATCATTATAACTCTGTTAGATGGACCAAGAAAAATCAATGCTTTTGTAAAAATCAAAATTTCAAAGCCTAAAATCAAAAGGCGCTAGAGTAGATGGAGCTCAAATTTTACACAATTAATATCCTTATCATTATCTACATATTTCATCTGAAAATATATGGCCCACCTCAATATTTAAAGAGATGGCTCCTTAGATAAGAGAGACTTGAGAAGTCTCCCTAGAGTTTTTCTACTAGTTATGGTCCACTCAAAGTTATGTAAAGGATGAAATTATAAATTGAGGTTCTTTTTAAAAATTTGAAATAAGTGCACTAAATAGTTGTTGAACATTGTGGTCACATTTTTTTAAAAACTATTATGGATATCTCTAGCCCACATTATAAGTGAAACTAATTTCACATATACTCAAAACCACCTCAAAGCCTCGTTAAGTTTAAACTTAAAGAGAATTGAACCAAAGACCTTTGATCTAATCACAAAAGATCAGACCAATTGCGCTACTTGTGTGGGGTACATTTACAAGGTCCTCACCCTTGTGATATCTTAAACATGAAAACTTTATATAAATGAAAATAATATTTAGGAGTTTGGTCATGACCCTTTATTTGTGGTGGGAATATTTTTCAAATTGAACAATTTATCTAATTCTACAATGGACTACAATTTGTTGGTAATGATACAGAGGCATAGTGCAGTGGATGTCACAGCTAAGATATTTCTGTAATATTTTATATATGTCCCACCTTATTGAAACCCATATCTGGATTTAAACAAGGACCCACTTTTCAAATTAAAGTGTGGCGGTTATGAGAACTGTATGAACAATTGCTACTTTGATGGAAAGTCGTACAGTTTATCAAACTGCTCTTGGTCCTCTCTTCTGTCTCTAATGTTTTCTCTCTGCAAAATCCCATCAAAGTAAGAACTGAAAAGCAGAGAAAGTAAGAGAAGGAAAGAAGGAGAAATCAAAAGCAACATTTCTTCTATTTGTATTGTGACTGCAGGAAGCAATTAAGAGAACATCAGCAAAGTCTAATTAAGAAGGGAAGCTTTTATTAGCGATGGATTCATCAGGTATGATTTTACATTATTATGATGTAATTTCCTCATTATGTTAATATTATGATTATGATATTTTTTTGTAAAGCATTGATGATTCAAGATCTTGTGAATTTATTATAAAGGATTGAATTATGTTAATAAATAGGTATGAATCAAATAATGAACTAAATTAATTAATTATTAAATTCATACCCAAATTGTCAATCCATAAAGAAAATTATAACAATTGGTATCAGAGCAACGTCTATGAATCAATGATGCTTTCATTAAAGATAAATGATGGAGAATTTTATTTTCATTAATTAATTATAAAATAATGATGAGATTTGAATAAGTGGAAAATCTACATCCCTTTCCTTAAGGAAACCCACAACTTCATGTCGATAAAATCTGCCTATAGCCGTACTCTCCTTGTATCTCAATCCATCATCTAAAAAAAAAAAAATCTAGAAGAGAGATTAAGAAGGACCAGAGGAAGAAACTTCATTGCAAAGGTTTTGTGCATCTCTTTTACATATTCAACTTCTGGAAAGATAAAAGACATTAAGTCAAAAACTACGGTAGGAAAATTTTATTTTCCAATTATTAACTGCTATATTTAATTATTTACAAGATTTTTTTTCAATTCTTATATTGAAATTCAGCATGATTTATTGCATGAATATGTACATTTATATCATTGCATAAAGTTGAATGCTTATGATGAAGTATGATGTTAGATTTTCATCATCAAGTATCACATAATGAAATGGATTTTTGAAAGTACATAACAGTCCCAAGTCTGAATAGTATATTATGTTAAGATTATTTGATTTGTCAAAATATTTATGTGAAGTTTCTTGTGAGAGAAACAAATACAACTATGATGAAATTAAAAAACAATTATTATAAGAACACCTGATGATATACTATGTGTTTGATGAATTGAATATAAATAAAATTCGATTCGATTATGATGTCATTGTTCTTGACTTAAATTCATATAAAGATACGATTTGGTAGTCACCAAAGTGTCCCAATAGGAATGAGTCGAGTTTCGAGACTTATAAATATGATTCAGTACTCCTCCTAAGTATTGGATAATAATGACCTTGCAAAATGCAATCCCTAGTCATAAAGATATTAAGTTCGCCCAAAGGTGCACCGTTTCAAATGGTTAACGGATTGAGAGAGATAGGATAATTGATGGGTATTTGTGGTTTATATTTATCCAGACACCCAAAGGTGACGGTGATATTTAATCTATAATACCCTGCCCCAGTTTAAGCATATTTTAACTCGTTAAGTTTGTTTAACCGGTTGATCTCGAGGTTTTCGGTCAGGGCTTTAAGGAAAGCCCAAGTGTGGCCCGATCCGAGCTTGTGAGCTCAGAGATCCAGCCCGTCGAGCTGGAAGGACATTTTAGTAATTTACCGCTTTTGGTTATAATTTTATAAATTATATTGTTATGTTTATATTATCAGTGGATAATATTCTCCTTAATGAAGGATTTGCATTTCTAATTTTAAAATAAATTTATTTTCAGAAAATGGCATTTAAATCCCGCCCGTCGTCTAAACCCCGAAAGGGAGTTTTAATTATTTTAAATAATTTCGGAAACGAGATAAATTCGGAAAAGGGTAATTGGTGTTAGACCATTTTAAGAATGGTCTAGTTATTTCATTTCACCTCAAAATAATGTTTCTAAATTGTTTATTTTAACAATTCTTTATTTAAGTAAATAAGATTAAAATATGAGTTTTATTTAAATAAATGATTTTTAATAAGAGATAAATTCTGAAATTTTTATGGTGACCAAGGTTTTCAAAACCTAAACCATCTGTAAGGTTGGATCAAGTTTTGAGTTTTTAAATTATTGCTTTTAGTTTTAAAAATCGATTTTTATAAAACTGGGGCTTATCTGCAAATTAGATTTTGATGGAGGGCTGATCTGCAATGGCAGAAAATTTCCTGCACACGCCATGCAGGCGTGCACTGGCTGCTCGGCCGGATTTCCGGCTATCATGAGCTCCCGTCGTCCAATCCCATCGAGCAGCAAGTTTCCGGCCTCTCTTACCTGCGAATGATGATCCCCGATTGTCCCGTCCCATCGTCGCTGCATGAGCAGCTGATTTCCGGCGTCTCTCCTCAACCGAAAGCCTATAAATTCAGGCCTCATTGAATCATTTGAACTTCCAGCAATCCTCTGCTTTCCCTCCTCTCACTCTCTGTGCCTGTGTTCTCAGCTGAAACCCAGCCGACAGACCCTTGATCAGCCTCTGTTTCCTCCTCTATTTATCAGTCACCATAAGCTTAGGGAGATTTTCAAAAATCTGAATTTTAGTCCAGGAACCGAAGTGAAGGTATCCATTGCATTCCTCTTTAAATTCTAACCGATTTAGAATCAAACAAAACCAAATTTGGCCCTGTTTTGATGGAGCAGTTTAAAGTTTTAAGGAAAACCATGGGTTTCATGTACCCGTGAGCTTTCACTGTTTAAATCAGCTGGCCTAGTGAGCTTCTGAGCTCCAAACCAATCCCTATGGAAAAAGGACTCCCAGAGGAGTCCATCAGACCAGACAGATGTGAAAACAGAGTCCGAAAAACCCTCCCTTTTTGGAATCGCATTTCACTGTTTTACCGCCATCATTGTCTGCTGGTGCAGACAGTTGAGGAAGACCACTCTCGGAAGGTCCGAGAGCCGTTATTCGGAAGGTCCGAACCTTCGGAGTTCCGACAGCAGTGACCCTCGGACGTTCCGAGCTTCACCCGAAGCCCAGTTACGCCCGAGGCGAGCCTGACCCTTCGGATGCACTGAGCCGATCTCGGAGGGACCGAGCCCAGCTCGGAAGGACCGAACCCTCTCGGACGTTCCGAGCTTGCAAACCCACCGAGACTTACTGTTTTCTATTTTTTTCGGTTCGGATGGACTTCGGAAGGTCCGAGACCCAGTCTTCGGACGATCCGAAGTCAGGCCCCAACTTCCGAGGCCAATGACTTAATTTAGTGTGGTTCGGATGACCCGAAGCCACTGTACCAGGCTCCGAGGGACCTATTTTTTAAATGATAAAATATTGTTTGATTACTGTTTTTGTCTAATCTTGATTATTATGTAATGTGTTTGATTATTTGTAATGATTTATACCCCTTTTTTAATTAAAAATGTAGTAATCCCTTTCTCTTATTATTTATAGTATAAATACTATTGTATCCGCTTTCAGGCCGACCCTATTGGTAGGGAACTGAGTGATTCACTTTCAGGCCGACACTATAGTCGGGCACTGAGTGACCTCGATGCCTACTCAAAATGTCAGCTCTGGTCCTATCCAGAAAACAACCGAGAAGTGACCCGAGGATCTACACCTAACTCAATAAGTCAATCTGGTCAATGCCCAGAAGACAATATGAGTTTTGGACTGAGCCCCTTTTTATTATATTATTATTTTGTGGATGATTTAAAAAGGATAGAAACCAAGTAGGAGACTCAATTCCATAAACCCTGGATATTTTTGTGGGAAAACGTATGATTTCGAAATACTACGTATATGTACGTATTTGTTATGTATATTGATTGTGCACTTGTGTGTTGTTTGAACAGTGACCACGTGAACCACACATAACGGTGAGGGAATTTAACTCTGCAGATTTTGTAAACGGGTTTTTATTGAGCAATGAGTGGTTTCAGTTTTGATGAACCCACTCATGTGCCTATACACGATGCACTATGGTAAGAGTGCTGATGTTGATTGTGATATTACGATGTTGATCGTATGAGCATGAAAGATTGCTTCCACGTACCTGGGCTATTAAACCAATGTCGGCCATATGAGAGATGGTTTATGTCTACTGGACCATGGACGGACCATGCTGTCGTCAGTTGCTGACTTGAAGGTATCAGTATCGGCTAAGTCAGAGCCGGAGATGTACTTGCAAGGATGTATTTTGACCGTGTCGGGACTTAATACTGGTCTCAGTGTAGTCGGCAGGCGTTACGGTGGATAATGACAGTGGTTTAATGATTTTGATATATTACTTGGGATTATTATTATTGTTTCAAGCATGTGATATTAAACTGTTGCTAACCTGTTTTATTATTTACTTAATGTGCATTGTTATATTTCTTTCACTGGGCTAGTTAGCTCACACCACTCACCTTTCAGGCAATGAACCCGAGGAGGAGGACCCTCTTTATCAGGCTTAGGTTGGATAAGCTGAAGCGGTGCTTTGGGATTCCCCCGGAGGGGAATACTCTAATATTTTCCTGTTGGTTCTTGGAACCGTTGTCTTTTATTAAGTACCGGATGTGGTACTTAATTTATGTTAATTTGATGTACTAGGCTTTGTTACCTTTGTAGTGGTTGAGACAATGTTTTGAATATATGAATCAATGGTTGATTTTGATTATGCTATGTGTTGATGTTGTTAATGTCTATTTTATTGGGTAGGCATATGGTACATGTTTGAGTCCACATGATGGGATCATATGTGACCCTTGGGCCCAACTGTTGATCCGGCCCAATTAGATTGCGTATGCTTATGGTTTAGTTTACTTATAAAAAAAAAATAAAAAATCAGTCGCGTTCCCGCCCCACCCTTCGAGTCGGGGCGTGACATAATCACCTGTATTTTATTAGTAAGTCCTATCGGTGACTGGGAATCACCGTAATATTTATAAATAGTGTACTATTAGATTACCCAAAGGTAGATCACCAGTAACACTATTTGCTAAAATTATTATTTATGTGTTTCAATTTAAGTAAAACTCATAGCATTAAGTAGTGATCATGATATTATGTGTATCTTATAGCATCTTCATCTATCACACTGCATACGCAAGCTAACTCTGTCCCCATATTAAATGGGTTAAACTTCTGTGAGTGGAAAGAACAAATTGAGTTTAACTTAGGTGTACTTGATCTAAACAAAGCACTAATCGATGACAGTCCTACTATTACTGAAACTAGTACGGCTCCAGAGAAGTCAGCCCATGAGTCATGGGTTAAATCAAACAGGCTTAGCCTTAAGTTCATGCGTATGACAATAGCCAGCAACATCAGTTCTTCTCTACCCACCTCTGAGAATGCAAAAGATTTTCTTAAGAATGTAGAAGATAAGTTCAAATCTGCTAAAAAGTCCCTAGTCGGGACTCTTATGGTCAGACTCACCACCATAAAGTTCGATCGTGGTATATCTGAGCATGTGATTGAAATGACCAATATCGCTGCTCAATTGAAGAACTTAGGTATGACTGTAGATGAATCATTTTTGGTATAGTTCATCCTGAACTTGTTACCTCCTCAGTATGGGCCATTCCAAATTAATTATAATAACATGAAAAATAAATGGCATATCAATGAGCTATCTAGCATGTTAATCCAAGAGTAGGTCAGACTTAAGCAAATGGGTCATCACTCAGTTCACTTAACAACTCAAGGGCCCAGTAAGAAAGGAAAGAAGCCTAAGAAATTCAAGAAATTCATGTCAAAGCCACATGAGCCAAGTACGAGCTCCAAGACTCATGACAAGGGAAAGGGTGATGTGAGGTACCATTTCTGTCGAAAGCAAGGGCACTTCCTAAAGGACTGCCATAAGAGGAAGGCTTGGTTCGAAAAGAAAGGTATTTATTACATTTTAGTATGTTTCGAATCTAATTTAACTGAAGTATCTTCTAACACTTGGTGGCTTGATTCTGGAGCAACAACTCATGTTTCTAATACAATGCAGGGATACCTTACAATCCAGACCATCGACCCAACTGAAGTCTCCCTTTACTTGGGCAACCGGGAAAAAGTATATGTTGAAGCCATTGGAACCTATCACCTTTTCCTTGATACCGGTTGTCATTTGTATTTATTTAACTGTCTTTATGTACCTATGGTAACTAGAAACCTTATTTTTGTTTCTAAGTTGGACCTTAATGGCTATCATTGTAAATTTAGTAGTAAGGCTTTCAGTTTGTTTAAATCTTCTTCTTTTATTGGGTCTGGTTTATTATTTGATGACCTTTATAATATTAAGCTTGATAATGACTTTGCAAACACTATCCTAACCCTGCATCATAATGTTGGTATTAAATGTGGGTTGGTTAACGAAAACTCTTCAAATTTGTAGCATAAACGTTTGGGACATATGTCCCGAGAAAGAATTGAAAAACTAGTTAAAGACGAGAATCTTCCGAATCTCGACTTTACCAACTTAGGTTTGTGTGTGGAATGTATTAAAGGTAAACAGACCAAACACACTAAGAAAGGGGCCACAAAAAGTAAAGGACTACTTGAACTGATCCATATCGATATATGTGTCTCATTTGATGTTCCATCTTTTGGTGGAGAATTCTACTTCATTACTTTTATAGATGATTTTTCACATTATGATTATATATATATATATATATATATATATATATATATATCTGTTGCACGATAAATCTCAAGCGGTTAACTCCATAGAGATTTTTATCACTGAAGTAGAAAGACAATTAGATAGAAAAGTGAAAATCGTTAGATCCGATAGAGGTGGTGAATACTATGGTAGGTATGATGAGACGGGTCAACACCCATGGCCATTTGCTAGATTTCTAGAAAGTCTATGTATAGGGGCACAATATACGATGCCAGGTATGCCTCAGCAGAATGGTGTTGCTGAAAGGCGCAACCGTACACTTATGGATATGGTTATGAGTATGTTATGCAATACTACCATACCCATTATGTTGTGCATGTATGCCTTAAGAACTGCAGTGTATATTCTTAATAGAGTTCCTAGTAAGTTAGTTCTTAAAACTCCTTATGAATTGTGGACAGGAAGGAAACCCAGTTTAAAACACCTACATGTGTGGGGTTGTTCTGCAGAAGCTAGAGTCTATAATACACATAAAAGAAAACTTGATGAGAGGACGATCAGTGGTTACTTTATCGGTTACCCTAAAAAATCCAAAGGGTATAGGTTTTATTGTCCAAACCATAAAATTAGGATAGTTGAAAACCGGAAATGCAAGATTCATAGAAAATGGTGAGGTTAGTGGGAGTGATATTATGAGAAGTGTATCTATACAAGAAGTGAGGGTACAAGTCCCTGTACCCATAACTTCAAGAAGTGTTGTAGTTGTTCCTAATGTCATTGAACAACCTAACGATACAACACAACACTTGGATGATCAATCACTCCAATAGGAAGAGATTGTCACCACTGATGAACCGATAATAAAACAACCACTAGAAGTAGCCTTAAGAAGGTCTCAGAGACAAAAGAGATCTGCTATTTCCAATGATCATGTGGTATATCTACAAGAGTTGGAATATGATGTAGGGGCTATTAAAGATCCGGTCACTTATGAAGAAGTCATAAAATGTGTAAATTCTGATGAATGGATGGATGCCATGAAAGATTAATTGAAATCCATGGACCAGAATGAAGTCTGGGACTTAGTAGAATTGCCCAATGGATACAAGAAAGTTGGATATAAATGGGTCTTTAAGACTAAACGAGACTCAAAGGGCAATATCGAACGGTATAAAGCCAGACTTTTAGCCAAAGGGTTCATTCAAAAGGATGGCATTGATTATAAAGAGACTTTCTCCCCTGTATCAAGGAAAGACTCTTTCAGAATTATTATGACTTTGATGACTCATTATGACTTAGAGTTACACCAAATGGATGTGAAAACAGCCTTTTTAAATGGTGATCTAGATGAGGATGTATATATGGATCAACCTAAAGGTTTCTCCATAAGGGCAAGGAACATTTGGCTTGCAAATTTAAGAAGTCAATTTATGGTCTTAAGCAAGCTTCTCGGCAGTGGTACCTTAACTTCAAAGATACAATTACTTCCTTCGGATTTAAAGAAAATACTGTTGATCGGTGTATATATCTGAAGGTCTGTGGGAGCAAATATATCTTTTTGATATTGTACGTTGATGACATTTTGCTTGCCACTAATGATCTTAGTCTTATGCATGAAACCAAGAAGTTTCTCTCCGCACAATTTGAAATGAAAGATATGCGAGAGGCATCCTACGTTATTGGAATAAAAATATTCCGTGATAGAACGTGTAGGCTATTAGGTTTGTCTCAGAAAGCCTATATAAAAAGAATTTTGGAGAAATTCGGAATGCAAAATTGTTCCCCTCAAGATGCCCTTATTCAGAAAGGAAACAAATTTAATCTTAAGCAATGTCCGTAAAATGAACTAGAAAGAAAACAAATGGAGGAAATGCCTTTTGCTTCAGCAGTGGGTAGTCTCATGTATGCACAGACCTGTACTAGACCAGACATCAGCTTCGCCGTCAGTATGCTGGACAGATATCAAAGTAACCCTAGAATGGATTACTAGAAAGCTGCAAAGAAAGTTATGAGATATTTATAGGGTACTAAGGACTTCATGCTCACATTTAGGAGATCCAAGAATCTCGAAGTCATTGGCTATTCGAATTCGGATTTTGGTGGATGCGTTGATAGCAAAAAGTCAACCTTTGGCTATTTGTTCCTTATGGCTAATGGAGCAATCTCATGGAAAAGTGTCAAACAGACTATTAGTGCAACATCTACCATGGAGGCAGAATTTGTGGCGTGCTATGAGGCCACTATTCAAGAAATGTGGTTGCGGAACTTTATCTCAGGACTTAGAATTGTTGACAGTATTGCCAGGCAGCTGAGAATTTATTGTGATAATTCTGCAGCAGTTTTCTTCTCCAAGAACGATAAGTACTCTAGTGGTCGAAACACATGGAATTAAAGTACTTTGTCGTAAAAGAAGAGGTTCAGAGACGAACAGTGTCAATTGAGTATATCAGCACACAGCTTATGATTGTAGATCCGTTAACGAAAGGATTGCCTATAAAGACCTTCAAGGAACATGCCAATAGAATGGGTCTTGAACGCAACCCATCATGATGTATTTTGATGCATTATTTTAGACTGTTTTATGTATCTATCTGTGATTTTGGCACTTGAGTACTCATGATAGCATTTCTGACATTTTATTCATGTTTACTATATTTATATATGTATACATTATGTATGATTATTTACACTAACAAGAATAGTCTTTGAATGAAAACACTTATGTGGACTATTATGAAATTTCTCAATTAAAGGCTATATTAAGTGGATCATTTATGTTGCAGTGATGGAAGGGACCATGTCCGAAAAGATGCTGTGCAACCTCCATTGCTCGCATTTGTGGATCATTTAATATTAACATTATAATGATAACCGTATTATGTTTATTTGAATGTGAATTATGTGTGCACTTTATGTTATTCTTATTTGAATCCTATAATGATAATAATGTGGGCCAAATGGGAGAATGCAATATTTTATATATGTCCCCCCTTATTGAAACCCATATCTGAATTTAAACAAGGACCCACATTTCAAATTAAAGTGTGGCGGTTATGAGAACTGTATGAACAGTTGCTACTTTGATGGAAAGTAGTACAGTTTTTCAAACTGCTCTTGGTCCTCTCTTCTGCCTCTAATGTTTTCTCTCTGCAAAATCCCCATCAAAGTAAAAACTGAAAAGCAGAGAAATTAAGAGAAGGAAAGAAAGAGAAATCAAAAGCAACGTTTCTTCTACTTGTATTGTGACTGCAGGAAGCAATTAAGAGAACATTAGCAAAGTCTAATTAAGAAAGGAACCTTTTATCAGCGATGGATTTATCGGGTATGATTTTATATTATTATGATGTCATTTCCACATTATGTTAATATTATGATTATGATATTTTTTTGTAAAGCATTGATGATTCAAGATCTTGTGAATTTATTATAGAGGATTGAATTATGTTAATAAATGGGTATGAATCAAATAATGAACTAAATTAATTAATTATTAAATTCATATCCAAATTTTCAATCCATAGAGAAAATTATAACAATTTCAACAGTTGCTTGTAATATGGATAGATATGGCGTGATGAAAAATGACCTAGTCAATCATTTGAAATGTGGGAAGCTTTTGAAAAAAAGAATTCACATCTAATTCTAAAAAAATGAATAGTGAAATCCCATTTGATATTATTGGGCTAAATCATTACTAAAAGTGGCCACAACACAAGTGAGGAGGAGAAAAAAATGCTGTCAACTTCACTAATGGGGCAAGCAAATAGGCCTTAAAGGAAGCAATCAAACAAGCACTTAATTGCCACTAGACCAGACATGCAATGCTTTAGCTCTATTCTCTGGCTGTGGCTATAATTCTACCACACTTAAACTTAGATTCACTTCCATGGATTGTTTTTCTCACTTCAAATAGCTACAAAGAAAATCAAAAAAAGTGGTCTAGTGCCCTCTAAAATGAAAAGCATAGCCTTGCAACCAAAGCAGCTATGATTTATTATTCTTATGTGCGACTCAATTATTTTTAATTATACGAGTGAATTTATATGTATGGATAAATAAGTTATGAGCCCCATATTTGGTGGTGTTTGACACATACGAGTCTCTTTACAAGAGAAAAACTCTTGATGTCGAACTTACTCTCAAAAGCTAACTATTGAGAGAAGGGTGTTTCAAGAGTTATATAGAGTCATTGGTTTCACTAATTAACCGATGTGAGACTTTTTGTCACTTCACACCGCCCTCACATGGAACTGCATCTTGCGGCTGCATGCGAAACCTGTTCTAATACCATCTTAGAAAACCACGACTAGACAATATTTTTGAGGTAAAACTACTTTCAAAAGCTAACAATTGAGGAAAGAGTGCCTCAAGAATTATATATAGCCGTTGTTTTTACAAATTAATTAATGTGAGACTTTTTGTCACTTCACACGCTTGTGAGAGCGACTTATAAGTGATTCTTTATTCTTTTATTTCATAACACAACATCATCCTTTAAGTGAGAAAGGAGAGAGTTGTCGGAAAGAGACTCATGTGAGTATTCTTGTTGTTGTAAACAAAAAGTTAGGGTTTTTTTCTCCCATTATAATCAAGAGAGTAAGGAGGGTCTTTTGTATTTACAAGAATGGTGATCTTCAAAGCTAATATGCTGAAAAGGTAAATCTGTAACTCTGTTTTTAGTAGTAGATTTGAATTGTGATCTCATGGTGATTTCTCTCTCTCTCTCTCTCTCTCTCTCTCTCTCTCTCTCTCTCTATAGAGGGTTTTCTATGTAAATTGGTTTATTCATTTCTCACTATTGCTCTCTTTATTTTATCCATTTCAATGCTTGTGATGATTGTGTTGGATCAGTATGTTTCATATTGCATTCTTTGTGTTTGTTAAAATTTAACCTAACTCCTATAAATACAGAGAGTTCTGCATCTCATTCTAACAAAACTTTCATCATCTGATTCACATTGAAAAACATGTCAAACTTTATGGTGAATTGCCCATCTACTTTAGATCCCTTCAAACCATCGGTCTGGATCAAAAATTGTGGGAGCCACTCATACTATCATGCCCTTGAATCTTTGGACTCTCTTGCTAGAATATGTTTCGCAAAATGGGGTGACCAAAGAAGAAAATGACATCTACTTATTAGTTGGAAGTTAGGCATTCTTTGATGCTGACCAAAGAAGCAATTTAATCCCCATGAAAGATGTGGCCTCACTGTGACCACTTGGTTGTAGAATTTCCTGAATGTCTTGCACATGTTTTCTTGACAAGATGTACAAACCAATGTAATTTGCACAGACCATCCCACAGAGACACCAATGGAATTTGGAATCATCTAAAATGTAGAATGACTTTGAAATTTCAATTGATATGCTGACATAAGTTCGAATGGTAACTTGTTGTTAAATGATTTGAAGACTGTTGCATTAACCTTTAAAAAGTCCCCACCTTAAGGTTGGAAGAATCTGCTGAGTTCTTCTTTGGGTAGTTTGATAGGTCAAGCCAATGAAAATAATAATACCATAGGATCATTTTCATTTGCATCAAAGACTTGAGCTTTTATGATCTGAAGAAAAAAAATGGATAAATGGAAACAAATGGGTATTGCAATTCCCCTATGGTTTTATGGGTTTATCAATTTTAAAAAGTAGTAGCATTAATCTGTATTTAGGAAAAAAAAGATTATCTTAAGGAGTTGTTTGTCATTTTACAGCTATGAAAAATGATCATGCAAAATAACATCCTTCTTTCCTCTTTCATGGAATAGAAGAACTTTGTTAAGACCACAAGAAATTTGACATTTTCCTCTCCTTTTAAGGAATTCATTTTGTAGGAGAGGGGTAGAAAAATTTATTGAAGAAAATGGGAAGTTTTCTTTACTCGCCAATACAATGTTTCAATAATTTCAATGAAAATAAAGATTTTGATATTAATAATCAAAACATCATGCCTTTACATTCTGACACAAGACTGAATTTCATAACACTTGTTGAATGATATAAATAAAACCCTAATATAATTCTTTCTATAGAACTCTTTTTAGTATCTCTACCCAATATTAAGACACGGGTAATTACTATTATTGAATGTGTACATGGCAACAAGAATTTGTACTCAAATATAGCTTAGATTGGAGGAGTTCAGTGGCATTTAGTCATTAATCAATTTTATTTGGCCATAAAAGGAACTTTAGATATTGATTGCAAAGATGCAAATTTGCATATGCACACCAATATTTTATGTGGCGACACATCAAGGTCACTGAATATGAGTATTGGCCCAATGCCCCCACTTACTCCTACATTTTCCGTTCCTCTACGTCACGATGACGACGATGACAATGACATGAGGCTGCCGACGGCGACGTTTCGCTAATTCAGATGCTTAAAAAATAACCATTTGTTTAAAGTTACCTAAGCAACTTATTATCCATATTGTTAGTGGATCAAGACCTTATTAGCAGTACGTAAGCAAAATAGACATGCGTGCAAGTTTGCATTTACTCTAGAATCCACTCAAGTATAAAGAAGAATAGAAAGAGATCACTCACCAAAAAAGAAACATAGAATACCAAGAGACCACACTGTAAGCCATATATGCTGCTGCTATATATCCTCCAGTGATCATCAACTATAAAGAAAAAGAAAAGAGAAACAAAGACAGTTAACTGAATAAACACCCACTAATCTAACCATATAGAAATATATTATGAAAGAATGACATTAAAGAAGGTTAGAGAACTAGAAATAAGATGATGATGATGTGCTTATCCTCTCTAACCCAATAAAAATAATAAGAAGTAGACTTTTTAGAGTACCTGACTAATCATTGGAGCATATGCAAATCTCAATCTTCATAGTCCATACATACTGGATAAAACTATGGAGGGTGACCCTTTGGAGGAGTGCGAATTATGAACCTTTTTCATATGTTCTCGAGAGTCCGACTTCATTTTTATCTAAAGGGTTATGTTAGAGGGCAGAACTTACCAATTAAAGATTTGGTTCAGAAAATATATACTAGGTCATATGGATGTTTTACTTGCAACATTTCATATTCATCTAATCATCTTAGTTTTGAGTTTAAAATTCAACATTTTAATGGTCTAATTAACTGATATGCGCTCCCAGCAAGTTGATTGTGTAAAATAGATACTTTATTAAGAGTTTCAGTGGATTATTTGAGTTCTAGAGCATTGTTCTTGCTTTCATTAGTGTAGACAAATCCAAACCAGTATGTAAGGTCCATGATGGATAAAGAAACTCGAGCAAGAGGGAATTAAGTTAGCAAGGAGAGTTTGATTATATTATTTTAGTGCTCATATATCCACGGTTCCAACTTCCCCACCCCACCTCCACCAAACAATTCCATTTTTCATATTGTGTGAGCCGGCCGATATATATCGTTTCAACCGATATTTTTACCCAGGATGACATCGACACTTCTACTCTTTCTTGTGAAGAGAAAAATATTTTAGCTTTAGTCTCTAAAGAAGGCCATGTAAACTTTCCTTTCCATAGGGGCAATATGTGGTCATGTTTGATCCTAGTTTTGCCCCCCACTTACAGAATTTTCCATGTAAACTGTGAATACAGAAGCAGACATTGCAGCCAGAGGCTCCTCCTTAAAAGTGAAAAATTATATTTCCTTTGTCCTATTTTAGTTTTCTCATTTTAAACATTTGTATTTTTTAAGGAACTTGAATTTGACTTAAAACCACCATGCCGCAGTTGAGAGGTGATTCTCATCCATTTCAACACACTTTATGTTACTCCAATATAAATGGGACAACTATTTTGAGATAATTCCAAAATCCATATAAAACAACTAAATTGAAACAGAGGGAGTGTATTGTAACCCCAACTTCAGTTTTATTAGTTCTTTCCAACTCAAGCTTGCAATATATTCTTAATTACGTTATAATCTATTAATTTCTTTTAATATACCAATCCATGTTTTTAAGAGTCTCTTCCTATTATCTTTTCTGATCCAGTCCTTTATAGATTATACTAGAGTCATTTCGGGTCTTTTCAACACTCAAATAATTTAAATATGTGATATATGCACCCTTATACTTTCTTTTATCGAAACAATCTTTTTATGATCAAAGTATTCAGATATCTTAAAGCATTCGACTAATTCTCGAGGTGTGTGTAAGCCTCTCTACCCACATACACCGGATAACTCTACGAAGAATAGTCTTTTGAAGTGGAGTGGGAATCAAACTCAGAACTTTCATCACTTTATGAGGCGGAAAACCTTAATTTCTTATGGTTTTACATTCATTTAAAATTCTCTTATTATTACATGCACCCATCATAGCATAAAGACCTTTGTCATTGATATTTTGTCTACTTCTATTTATTCATCATTTAAATATTCAACTCCATACAGCACTAAAGTTCTAGTTATCCGCTTACATGTTCATTGTTCTACCAGATAATTATTGGGTCAGCCTTTTATACACCACCAAGCCAAAGATAAAGCATCATTGGTCAAATACAAGACTTTCAGACCAACACATAGAAAAAGAAGTTAGGGTATGTACTTCAAAGATCAAAGCTACATTGTCGTTGATCATCAGAAATGAGTTTTCATATTCAACGTATCAAGATCTAATTAGAGATTTCTCAACTTCTTTGAATGGAAGACAAAAATATAAAATATTTGTTGGAATTTTTGCATCCACCACCACAAGGTATGTTCTAAGTTCATTGCTGATAAATCATTGGAAAACATGGCTGAGTTGGATTGAGTTACTCAGGGAGAGCGAATTTCGAGTTCAAATTCAGCTGAATTAAAGGCAACTAAAGAGAGTGCTCAAATTCTCAAACAAGAAATCTAAGGGTTGTTAAATTAGGAGAAGTCTTGGATAAAAGAATTAAGGAGAATTTTTATTTGTTGAGATAAATTGAAATCTTTTTTTTTTCCTGGCTTTCACTTCACCGAGACTCGAATCCAGCCCAAGGACAAGAAGCTGAACTTAAAGGCCACGCAGGCAGCGAGTATGATAAGATAAATTGAAATTAATGATTTAAATGATTTAGGTGAAGAACTTAAGAAGGCTACCTTAAGTTGTGTTTAATGGATATTACAATCTTAAATAAGTGACCTAATCTGTATTGTGCTTGACAAGGGGACAACCTTAAACTTATTATATTTAGTGAATATTTGATCAACTTGATTCTTGTCTAGTCTAATTATATTAAATGATTAATTTAACTTTAACTAAATCATTTATTAAATAAATTGATTTAGTTTTTATATGTTACTAGTCATTTATTAAATGAGCTCGTTCACACATTAAAATTATTAAAAAGCATAAGAAAGCCCATTTTATTAGATATTTGATTCAAAAATTCATAATTAACGTATAATGCTTATCAAAGTCAATATTCCTTTTAGGGTCAAAACTTATTTGTTGTTTCAAATAAGAATTAGGGTGTAACTTATAGACAACCGTGGAAACTAGGGCTGCAACTCGGGTCGGGTTTTGACCGGACCCGCATGATCTGACTCGAGAAATCATGTGGGTCGGATTGAGAATTTTGGGTCAGCGGATCGGGTCGGGTTGAGAAGATAAAAACCCAGCCCTACTCGACCCAACCCGACCCGGCTAAAATGGGTTCAGAAGGTGGGTCAAGTCAGAATTCGGGTTAGAATTCGGATTGGGTCGGGTCGTGAAGTTTGGGTGTGGATTAGATGGGTTTTGACATTACAGTGTATGCAGTGTGTAGGGTGTGTGAAGGGCTTAGTAGATAGGAGTTGGAGCTCATTAGAGAAAAATAGAGCGTTTATAGGAGAGAAATGATTTGTTAAATATAAATAATTATCAAAATATAAATTAAATTTCAATAGATATCTATAAAATATTGAAGTTAAAAACTACCTTAGAAAAATCAATAAAATTTGCAAATTACCCATGAAGAAAAACAACTAAGTTTGAGAGGCCTAGATACCTTGATTTAAAAAAAGAAAAACAATCAAGTTCCTAAACATTCTCTATTTTATGCTTAAGAAGAATTATTAACCTACTTAAGTCTTACCTTTTTTATCTCTGTTATAAGAGATCATACTGGCTGTGTTTGAATTATTTTCACCTTTTCAATTTATTACAATAAAATAAAGAGTATAATAGATGCACTGTCCCTTTTCTTTATAAAAAATCAGTACCCAAATCAATTTCCTTTATTTTGAAACCCAAGATTGAACCCTACTTCTTGATATAAATTTTTTATGTTATTATATTAAGGGGAAATTCTTGAATACTTGCTTAAAATATGCTTTTTTATACTATATAATATTATCATTGTTATATCCACTAATTTCATATATTTAAGATAAACTTTTTAAATTCTATTCTATTCCTTTTTTCTTATAAAAATGAATGATAAGGAAAGTATATATAAGTTATTATAACAGTAAAGCAGAATTTGCATGGCTCTATTTGACACAGTTGAGTGATCTTTTCTTTTACGATAAACTTGAGAAGGAATCACCTCCAAAAGAATTCACCAGAAAGAGCTTCCACTGGGATTTTTTTTTGGGATATTATATGCTTAGACCTTAGAGACCCTTATCTCCTTGTTGTCAAGGAAATCTGAGGAGTTAAAGTTTCCAAGAAAGTTCCCAAAAGCATAATTCAAGGGAAAAAAGCACCTATGATAAGATAAGGTTGAATGAGAGACATCTATCTACTGAACCCTGAGGGCCTTGGTTGCATGTTATGACAGTATAAGAAATTCCCTAAATTGTGGAATTAGCAAATTCTAAGAATTGTCTAATCTGGAGAAAAATCTTGCTCATTGCCTCTTTTTTTTTTTTGCCAACGATCCTCTCACGAATATTTTGTATTTAATGACACGGGTTTTATTCCCGATTTTACCCTTCGCATGAAGAGTAAAATTTCGATGAGCTGATTTTTATTTTTTATGTGAATTTCGGCGAGCCAATTTGCACTGTTCATAAATTTTGGCGAGTCGACTTGCAATTTCGGTGAGCCGATTTGCACTATTCATAAATTTTAGAGAGCCGACTTGCAATTTTAACGAGAGCTGATTTGCACTGTTTATGAATTTTTGATATTCTTTTTTTCTTCGGTACGGCAGGTGAAGGGTAAATTGGGCACCACGGTAAAATCCGTGTCTATATACAAAAAATGCCAGTAGAAGAATCGGTGGCGTTTTTTCTTTTTCGTTTTCTTTTTTCCCTGTTTGGTAGGTGTAAAATTATAAGAACCAGAGAAACTGAAAAGTTTCCTACTCAAAGATCTCTGGATGAATCAACTGTGATTCAAGAATCAACACTACATTGAAATACAAATTCCATTATAACCAAAGAAAGGTAAGAGTCCTGGCATTATCGGTTTTGTTTACTCTGATGCAGTAGACATTATTTTTCTCCAATTTAGCAAATTTCCACCGATTCCGATTCCACTAAGTAACTTTTAGTTATTTGGTTCAAAGAGAACTCCGTTGTAATATAGTGAATTTAAAGTGAATTTCAAAAGTTGTTTAGATTAGATGTCTTGATTTTTTTTTTTTTTCACATGGATATTTTCATCTTATATTGGAGGTAAGACTAATCCCATAAACAATTGTAACAGTTGTTAAGTCGATAGAGAGTAACTCTTTGAGGAGGGGCCCAAGGGATTGAACGTGAATCAAACTCAAGATCTTACTTAATGAGGCGAGCATCTTGACCGCCAGTACTATTTTCAACATTTTTAATGACTAAGGTGTACTTCTATCAGAGCATCCTACTAATCTTCGATGCATGTGTAAATCTACTAACATATTGGATAATTCTAAAGGGAGTAATTCTTTAAAGTAGAGTGAACTCCTTTTATCTAAAAAGAGATTCTTTACCGATCACTTTAATCCCTTCAAAATTTTCAGGCCATCATTATCCAGAGAGGATGGTCTTTCGTCATTCAAAAAAAAAGGATGGTCTTTTGATCCTTTGGAAATCCATGACATCAACCCAAAATCATGATTGGTGGTGTGATGAGGTGAGGCCCACATAGATGACAGCAGTTTTATCTTGTATATTCATTCTTTTTGGCATTGGCTTAATAAGGTAATTAAAACACCAACTAAAGAAGTAGCCAAAGGGCATTTAGGAAAAGGCAAGTATTGCATTGATTGGTTGTCTCCAATTTTGATGGATCCCACAGACAGTGGTGATTGACTCATCATTTATTTTTGAGAGTTTTAGAAAGATGGGTACCCCATCAGCCCTCCTTCCATTACCTCATATTAGGGTTTTCATTGGCTCTTACTCGGCGTCGACAAAAGATATGGCTCGGCTCATCATCCTTTGAAAGGAAAGAAAAGAAAAGGAAAGATGAAAGAAACGGGAAAAAGAAGAATTTGTGTTTGTGTGTGGGTGAGAGAAAGTATTCAACCATTTCATCTCTCTCTCTTTATCATAACACTCCCCTTTAAATTATTGTTTCCACAAAAGGAACTTTTGCCCTACGTAAGCATTTGATCCAAGAAAGATCCACGCCTACACATTCAGAGTCGAGAAACTCAGTTAAATTTATAAAAGAAAAAAAATTGAAAGAACGGAATCCCGTGGAGTTGAGTTCAATCGGACTAATTTGTCTGAATCTCTTTGAGAATTTTTTTGTGATCAATATGTCCAGATGTTTTACTTGACTAATCTTTGATACAAGTGTAAACCTTATAATTTGCACACACCAAGAGTGGTTGTTGGATAGAGTGAGATTCGAACATAAGACCCCCATTTCCTGAAGTGGGTTATAGGCCGCCATTTTAATCTCTTTGAGATTTTAAACACTACTTGGAATATTACATTCAAACCCTGTAATGTAGATCGGAAAAGTGGAATTGGTTATGGAGTTCACAATAAAAACAGCTAAAAAATAAATAAATTCCACGTGACTCAAATTCTATTGAAGAATTTTGAATCATCAAAGATCCAAAAAATGGGAGGATGGCAAATCCCTTGCAGACCAATTTTCTCTTGGCCAGAAGTGATTTTGACTGCCATACAAGGTGACTCTGTTTTCATTGTTTCAGGGGAAAGCTCTCATGGCGTCAAATTAATGCAGTACTAAACAAAGGAGAAAAAATCTTTTTCGATGCGTCCAAACAAAGTAAAAGATTATTAAGTAAATTATCATCATGAAAAACATCAAAAGACAACTCTAAATTCATAGGTTTTGGCTCATATTAGTATGTTCAAATACAAAAATAGGGATTCTAATAATGTACAGCCACAAGTATCAAAAGAAACCCTATTAAGGATATTCATCAAACCCATTATGTTTCTTTATAAAATATCAGTATTATCACCGGAGGCATTTATTTCAGCTCTTTATTGACTGCTCTTTAGACAAAATACATGCATATAAATAATAGAAACTTCCATGCAAACCTCTTTACTTGTACAGATTTAGTAACTCTATGGAAAGTGACCCTTTGAAGTGGATAGAAAATTGAACTTAAGACTTCTACTTCTTGAGGTAGGTTCCTGACCATCACTCTAACCTCTTTGAGTCAGTAAGAGACAATAAATATTAAGAAATCGACAGAGATATATGTGTTTTTTATACCAAGAAATACTAAACCTGTCACTTTTTCCACTTGTTATCATTTAAATAATGAATATTTATACAGGTGAAAGAAACACGGTCCTCCCGATAAATTCCTCATCCGTTATCCATGTACATTCTTATGTTAAAATGTTGTCATCTACTTTCATGTAGAAAGTGTTGGGGCTGGTTGCGAACAACTCTCACATTGAAAGTTTGGAGAAAGATTTAAGAATTTATAAAGAACTTGAGTCACTCCATCTAACATATTAGTTTGTTGAAATGATACTCATTCCTAAAAAAAAGAAAAAAGTATGAAGCCATGTTCTTGAGATGAGAGATATCCATTACCATGTACTGTAAGGTACATACCAATAGATGCTATACGTCAGCCCTTTAAGAAACTATGGCTCTGTTATCTCTAATTGCTGAAAGTGGGCCACTTCCCCAGCCTTTTCCCTTCTATAAAATACCCCACTTCTCATGTTTCCTTCTCCTCAGCGCCACTCAAGCAATCTTCTTCTCTTCCTTTCCCAACCTGCAAATTTTGTTCTTCTCAAGACCAACACAAAACTTGCAAGGCCATGCATCCAGGTGAGATTGCCGGTGTCCGATATCTACAAACCATCAACCCAACCCCACATATGTCTTACTTTGAAGCAATGCAAAACAACATACCCACCCACCATTTCACCACATTCTGTAACCCTTCCACTGCTTCCCAAATTCAGATGCCATCTCTCAGCCACAACTCAACATCTGATGAGGCAGACGATAACCGAGGGAGTATGATCGATGAGAGGAAGCAAAGACGAATGATATCGAACAGAGAATCTGCTCGCAGGTCCAGGATGCGCAAACAAAAGCATCTTGATGAGCTGTCGTTGCAGGTGCTTCGGCTCCGAACAGAGAACCGTGAGCTTAATGATAAGCTCAACCATGTGTTGGAGTGCAATGACAGGGTCCGCCAGGAGAACATCCAGCTCAGAGAAGAAGCTTGGAACCTTCGTCGGACACTCGAAGACTTGGAGTTCAACAATTCTTACAATGATTTACAGGGTATAGAAGATGTCCCATGCAACACTGCACATCTCAGAGCTGAATCTACAAACCAGTCTATCACTAATTCAATGGATTTTTCTTCATTAAGAAGCAGAGCTTTTTACCCCCTCTAAGTTAGGTGTTCCTAGTGAGGATAATAAGCCAGTCCTGTGATTTGAACTGTATGTGATCAATACTGAATGCCCAGTTGCAGTTTTTTTTAGTACCTCAGTTCAACCTCACAATTATTAAATTCAGCTAACCCTAATCTTTATTTTTCAAATAACAATTAAGGTGAAGCAAGATCAGGAACAACGAATCTCTTTATAATAAACAGACCCATTTTGTAAGTTCATTATTACATACAGTTTCTACTGAGGATCGAAGAAATGGCATAAGTAATACTTAAATTATTAGCGTAGATGCTACATAGTTGTTACTCATCCTTCAAAGACTATGAGTGTAATAGGTGCATCCATCGACACCATATGATGATCATCACATGGCTATTGAGAACGAATCAAATCAAATGGTTGTAAATCTTTCTAACTTGCTCCTATAGAACTTAGGTCGAAAAGATTGAAAAAGTCATGAAGGATTCCCCGAAAAGTTAAGGATTAGTAATCCTTTTACAGAAATTGAATGCATTCAATCTTATACGTACACTAGGAAGGTAATAAATAAAAAATAAAGAAGATGAGTTCTTTTCAACTTGTAAATTAAGGGTGTTTGGATCAATACAGATTCAAAAGAAGTTCCAAATTTTGATAGATTAGATAGTTTTCATTCCCTGGTGGTCATGGAATTATGAGGTAGGCAGAAAGTGGAAAAAAATATATTGACGTTAGTGACACAGTGATCATGGTTTGGTTGGAAATAGAATAAAAGCAGAGCCCAAACAGTGTGCTTTTTGATTTCCACTGCATCAAATACAAAGTGGAGCAGTGGGTAACCTACATGGAGCAGCTCAACTGGTTACCTCCCGTCTCAAGAAGCGGGAGGTTGTGGGTTTGAGTCCCCATAATCTAATTTTGGTCTGCCCTAGAGGTAGTGGACTCATCCGTGGAGGTTTTACGTTTGGTATCTTGCTATTTCCCACACGTAGATTAAAAAAAAAAAAAAAATACAAAGTGGAGCAGATGATCATCTTTCCATAAAAATCAAAATTCAGATTGCATCCAACTTCACCCTCATACATGGCTTAGTTGTGTTTCCTAACTCCCATAATCTACTAATAGCTAAGCTTAAATATTCTCTGTTAGATATCTCATGGATAGTAAAGAGAATGAAAGATTTAGAGATTGAGAGGATGACACCTGCACAAGCACTTGGATATACATGAGTTAATCCACTATCTACTTTTAAAAAATAGTGATGACGACAATGTCAACAAAAAATAATGATAAATCTCTTCAACTGTGAGAAATATGACACCAACATTATAATAATTAAATACCCAGTGGGAATTTAGAACAACATGGACTGAAACCAATAAGGTGGGAAAAACATGGACTTAGTCCCATCAGGGGATCTATATTATATGAATGATACCCTTGAGCCCTGATTTTGTATGGTTTGGCCCATAGTTTGCTGATCCAAACCATACTTGTTACGAGTCCGGTAGAGTCCAACATGGAATAGGTTTAAAGAGCTTGATTTTTCACATTTCATCAAATACGGCCGTGCCACTTTGAATAGATCATGTTCCTGAATGAGGAATCTAAATCCTCTCCTCTGCCTGCAAATAGGTGGTGAAGACAGAGACAAGAATGATCCTCACTCGGCATAAGTAAATGAAAACTAAATATCAGAGAACTAAGATCTTCCATCCAGACTTGGTTCCAAGGGTAAGCCATGTTAAGAGGCGATCTTACACTTTTTTGAAAAGACTTGTGGTTGAGAGAAAGACCTTTATCAGAAGTCTTCCCAATGTTGTACAAGATCTCAAGAAATAAAAAGGCATTTGTACAGAATGCTACAAAATAGAGGGTAACCAAATATCTTGGCAACTGACTTTTGGATAGAATTAAGATCTTTTGAGGTTGGAGGTGGGCAAATCTTTTAGGTTAGTGGGGGAATTTCTTTTTATCTCTTGGAGATGCGGATGAAATAACTCTTCAAGTAATTTCTCAACCAAGACACTGGTCGATTTGACAATGCAACAACAACAACCTCCTGAAGAATTCACAACTAACTTGGCATGGAAAGGAACCTCTCCCACGAGTTCAAATCTTCATTTAATGGGTGTTGAAAGGCAAGGTCCTAAATGGAGTGGAACTCAAAAGGAGGGGGCTGATAAGTTTGGAGGATGAACTAAATGCACACTTTGTGAATCAGAGGAGGAAGATTCGGATCATCTTTTCATTGAGTGCCCTGTAGCGTGGAGCCTCTCGACTAGATTTGTCAACCTTTTAGACGTATCGTGGGTTTCTAGCAGAACTTGTGTTGAGTCTTTAGAATCGTGGTTCCTGTCGAGGCTAACTCCGAGGTTAAAATTGGCATGAAATACGATTCTGGTGGTTATCCTGTGGACCATATGGAAAGAAAGAAACTCGTGAATCTTTGAAGGTAAATCATTGGATAATGATGAGCTTTTCCAATCAGGTAAATGGAGGCTGTGTTGGCTTCTATCCATCGATGAATTTATGGCCTAAAACCCATAGATCTCCTCCCGTATTGGAATGGCTGCATGAGTTCTTACAAAAGGAAAGTGAGATCTAAGGATAATTGGATACCTCCAGATCGAAGGATCATGAAATTTAATGTGGATGGGGCAACCAGAAGGAAATCGGGGCTAGCAGGAATAAGTGGAGTACTTAGGGATCACGAGGGGACCACTTCCATCACGTCCACTGAGTAGGTGGGATATAGGAACTCAAATGAGTCAGAAATCCTTAAAATTATGAGAGCTTTAACTATCTAGAAAATCCATGAGCAATAAAAACTTGCTATAGAAGGGGATTCAGCAAATGCGATTAAGTGGGCTAAGGGACATAGACGTCCCCCGTGGAAACTGATCGCTACGGTGAGGGAGATTAGAGACTTAGTTTCAGAGCTCGATCTTTCCTTCATTTCGATTGGCCAGGAAATAAATGGAGTGACACGGTATTTCACCAAACTTAGAGTTTCTATCTAGCTTTCAGGAGTATTCTTTTTATGAGATGGGTTGGACTTGTAGACTATTTGTCTTTTTCTTTTTGTATTTTTTGTTTGTTTGTTTTTTTCCTCTTCTATTGTTTTCTGTTCCTTTTGGTCTAATCTTTTTAGACATGTCTCTTTTCTTTGTATCTTTTCCTCTCTTTTAATGAAATCTTTTGTTAATGCTTTAAAAAAAGAAAAAAAGAGCCTTGAGGACATTGACAAAGTAGAAAGCCACAGCGGAAGGACCCATTGCCTACTCCTTGACCTCGTTTGCTCCATATTGGAATGCTTCAGCTGGGAAGTACCGAAGTAGCGCATCTAATATGGGAACAGTCGTAGCTACATTTCTTTCGCATAAATGTCCTATTGTTATTCAAATTTAAGCCAGTTAAATATTGCACAAAGCCACAAATAAACCATATACTTAACATTAATTTAATGAAGAAAATCATCTTTTTCTTAATATGGATATTCGCATTTCATATTGAAGGTGAGACTGATGTCAGAACTCAAATCTCACTCCGGCGAGCGTCTTCATCTTTAATGAACTTCTACCACTTTCAGGAACTTCTACCACTTTGAGTTCAGTGGAGAATGAAATAGAAGAATTCAAAATGATTACGAGGAAATAATGATTTGATGTTCAGTTGTGTTAAAGTGGGAGAGAGAGAATTGGGTAAAGAGCTAGATTACTTACCAGATGATATTCAAAAGTTCAGCCTCTAGTAATTGGTTAAGGGATCTACTCACCATCATCATCGTCATAACTTACTAATCTACAACTATATTAATCTCTATTAATCTTAAATGACTAGATCCAGATGCAACCAAGTCTTCTCTTCTATTATCATTTAAAGAATCCTTAAAAAAAAAACTCTAAATTTATAAATGTTTAAAAATGTTCAAAATTTACAAAATATTAGAAAAATCGAATAAACACCATCACAATTTGAAATGTCCATCAAATTCTCTAAACGTTCAACACACTTTCATTGATTTCTTTATAAAAATTTCCAAATCAACATTATTTTAGAGAATTTCTTTAAAAAAAAGAGATTCACATGTTAGAAAGAATAATCTTAAGAAAAATAAATTAAAAAAAAAAAAAACTTCAACAAGTTAGTCTCAAAGCTCCAAACTCCAAAGAATCTCAACTGATCCCTGTATCCAAGTAAAAACATAGTTTTGATTTTGGAAGTTTAGATTTAGAGAAAATACTTTCTTCGAAAATGGGTTTAGAAAAAGAATTCACCACTAAGAGATGCTTGGCTGCTTGAAAAATTAAAGAAAAATAATAAAAAATATTAATAATTAAGGACATTGAACTCCCTATTTTTTAATTTTTATTATTTAAGTGGGGAAAAGTATACCGATATCTCTTGTAATAATAAATTCAATATGTATCCATTAATATGTAATCATATTAACTAAAATCAATATATCTCATTTAATCTTATATTGATACATATCAATCAATATTTAAACCATTGAACATTGGATTATTTTTTATAATTTACATATAAGACCATTTCTTTTCTTTTTTCACATACAAAAGTCATCATTTCACTGTATCCATGTGTTCCTACAAAATCTATATCATGTGTACACATTCGTCTGCGAGTTTTTCCACGCTTTTCTTCGATTCACTTCCTCAGCGGTTGAGGTCTCCTCTTTGACCTTTGATTCACTTTCTTTCGTTAATTCTTCTACATTTCCCACGTTATTGGTCATTCAAAAATAACAATAATAAAAAACGACTTTTAAAAGGAAGGAAACGGGTTGCCATTTCTGACCTTGAAACGCTGCATTAGGTAGTCAGGTTCGTTGAATTTTGAGGTTTTTAGCTATTTAAATACATCGATTTCGATAATTCTCTTCAAAACCCAGATCCCAAGTTTCGTCGACGACTCTAAATTTCAGTCGATATTTTCAATTCTCAGGTTTGGGCTATTCTCTTTCTTGTGTTTTGATTCATTACTCTATGTAGGAATTCCTGATCTGGGTTTGTGTTCCCTTGTAATTTTATTTATTTATTTTGGATTAATTTGCTTTGTGTCAGTGTGGTGTTGTGATTGCACTTTGGTTAAAGATCCAATCCTTCCATCTTTGGGCATTGGAAACTGTGTGGGTTTGACTCTGTTGAGGAAGAATCATATAAGATTCCGTGTTTAATAAATGGATTTTGGGCTCTTCTTGTTAGATTATTCAATGAAGAAGTTCTTTTTTTTGTCTTTCCTTCTTTTGAGAATCATAGCTTTGTGCGGTTTGATTCTTGACTCTGTTTGGATTGATGGAAATGACCTTACTTTCCTTAAAAAAAAAATCATTTTAAGCTAAGTTGGTTAGAAAAAGGTTTTTTTTTTTTTTCTGTTAAAGGAAGATTAAATTCCTGGGGAGTACTTACAATACTCCCTTCGATGCATGGAAAGGTGAAAGTGTTTTCTTGGAAAATAATCCCTTTTTAGCTAAAAATTGAAATGGGTTTAACCATTTTGGTTGAAAACTGGTTAACTTCCAGGAAGGTTCTTTCCTTCCTACACATCCAGTGTAGAACATGCACTCAAAACTAGACTTTGTGTGCGTCTGAGCATCTGTTTTATCTTCTTGGAGGGTAAGAAAACTCAGTTAGAATCGTCCTGGAATCTTCATTCTGAATTTTATGTAATAATTCCACAAACTGATTCTGATTTTTGGAACTTGCTTTGCATTTTTTTCCTAGTTCTGTTGACCACTCCCATCCAAGGGTGTTTGGACTTTGGACGAATGGTTTCTGGATCTGTAGATTTCTGGTATTCCTGCGTTTCTGAGACCTCTGGATTCTATTTGATGAGTAAAATTTTGTTTGTATTGTTAATGGATTTTTCTTGAACTACAAACTGATGGAGGCTTCTCTGGAGAATTTTCTGGAATTAAAATTTTGGATGATTTGAGAAATCCCTGAAGTTGATATTTAGCTCAGGTGGAGAATTGCAGAAATTAAATAGGTGCTGATCCAAACAATGGATTTCTCCTGGAATTTGGGAAGTTCAAGATTTCTTAAAATTCTAGGTAGAAATACAAGCATAAAACATACTCTGAGACTTTCAAATTATTATTATGCCTGCACAAACTATCAAATGTACCTATCGTATTCTTCTTCCAATTGCCTTTTCTTTTGGTAGATCTGTCTATATGGTAAGCATTTTCTTCACCTTAAATTGGAACACCAAATGTTTGGCCTTTTGGTTGTACAGATTTGCTTAGTAATTTATGTCAGACTCACACATGTATTCATCTCTTATTCAAGTTTACTCTAAGAACTCCCATTTTCTTTGGTTGCGGGATAAAAATTGTGCCGTTTCGAAATGAAAACAGTGTCAGGAATGTGTTTAAATGCTCTGTGTGACTGGACCATTTCAATTATGATTGGTCCCATCATGAAGGATAAACTGCCCTAAAATACTATGGATTCAACATTCTTTATTTTACCCACGATGATAACGTTACCCATTGAATGCTTACTATTGGCTTATTCCATTGACCACCCTTCCTAGATTGCAAATTATATAGTTAAGATGACCTAATCAATATGATCTTTCTGAATTCACTAGTGTTTTTTTTTTTTGGGTATTGTTGTTGTTTTTAATTTTGCATCTTGTCATCCTCTGATAAATAGTTTTCTTCCATAACAGAAATGGCTCCACCATCTAACCTTTCAAGAATAGGGCTTGCTGGTCTCGCTGTCATGGGCCAAAACCTTGCCCTCAACATTGCAGAGAAAGGCTTCCCCATCTCTGTCTATAACCGGACCACCTCCAAAGTTGATGAGACTGTTGAACGGGCCAAAAATGAAGGGAACCTTCCCCTATTTGGCTTCCATGACCCTGAATCGTTTGTGAATTCAATCCAAAAACCACGTGTCATTATAATGCTTGTGAAGGCTGGGGCACCTGTTGACCAAACCATTAAAACACTCTCTGTCTACATGGAGAAAGGTGACTGCATCATTGATGGAGGCAATGAGTGGTATGAAAACACAGAGAGGAGAGAAAAAGAAATGACTGAATTGGGTCTACTCTACCTTGGAATGGGAGTCTCAGGTGGTGAAGAAGGTGCTCGACATGGGCCTTCTTTGATGCCAGGAGGGTCATTTGAAGCCTACAAGAACATTGAAGATATCCTTCTTAAAGTGGCAGCTCAGGTCCCAGATAGTGGCCCTTGTGTTACATATATTGGTAAAGGAGGTTCTGGTAATTTTGTCAAGATGGTTCACAATGGGATTGAATATGGTGATATGCAGTTGATTGCAGAGGCATATGATGTGCTGAAATCAGTTGGGAAGCTTTCGAATGATGAACTGCAACAGGTCTTCTCAGAGTGGAACAAAGGAGAGCTTTTAAGCTTTTTGATTGAGATCACAGCTGATATTTTTGGAATTAAGGATGATAAGGGAGATGGATATTTAGTAGACAAGGTCTTGGACAAAACGGGGATGAAAGGTACTGGCAAGTGGACTGTTCAACAAGCTGCCGATCTATCTGTTGCCGTGCCAACAATTGCCTCGTCTTTGGATGCAAGGTTCCTTAGTGGGTTAAAGGAGGAAAGGGTTAAATCAGCACAAGTATTCAAGGAGGGTGGCTTCACTGATGTTTTGACTGATGAGGTTGTGGATAAGAACATGCTTATTGATGATGTGAGGCAAGCTCTTTATGCTTCAAAGATCTGTAGCTATGCGCAAGGGATGAATCTGATCCGTGCAAAGAGCATTGAGAAGGGATGGGGCCTGAAACTGGGAGATCTTGCAAGGATTTGGAAGGGAGGTTGCATTATTCGTGCTGCATTCTTGGACCGAATCAAGAAGGCATACGACAGGAATTCAGAGCTTTCAAACCTTCTTGTAGATCCAGAGTTTGCAAAGGAGATTGTTGATAGGCAGTCAGCTTGGCGTAGGGTTGTCTGCCTTGCTATCAATGCGGGTATAAGCACTCCGGGTATGTCCACAAGTCTAGCTTATTTTGACACTTACAGGAGGGAAAGACTTCCAGCTAATTTGGTACAAGCTCAAAGGGATTATTTTGGAGCTCATACGTATGAACGCACTGATGTGCCTGGATCCTTCCACACTGAGTGGTTCAAGATTGCTAAGTCGAACATATGATCTTTTGTGGTGGTTTTCTACTAGAACAGGTGTTATCAATGACGTACGATGCGTATATGCTTTGGGAGATCCATTTGAGTTGTTAGCAGTCTTTCTTGTATTTCTATTGCTGTTTGGGATACTCCCTTAAGGCAAGGAGTCCTTTCTTTGGAATTTTATTTTTAGTTTGACTAGGTTTTCCATGTTTTTGATGTTTTTAAATATTGTTTCATGTAATCATTCAAAAAAAGAAATAAAAATCATGTAATGTTCTACAATAAAGAAACTTATTCTGATTATTTTACGTTTTGTCATACTGATCGCTGTCACAATCATTAAATTTCTTTCTGACATTGAATTGGAAATTATAAACACCCAAGAAAATTTCTAAATTGCAAAAGTTTGGGGAACTCGATGATCCAAGCCTCCTTTTCAGAGTAGTAACCGTTGGTTTTTTTTTTTATCAGTTTAAAGCAATCCACATGGAGAATTCAATTGGGTCTTTGATGTCAAGATTGGTGCAATAGTAGTCACCATATATATTAAGTAAATTATATGAAGACTCATCTGAAGATCAGAAATGCATTAAGATGATAATGTGGAAGTGTTTGTTTGAGTGGTAAGATCTTTTTAATTATTTAAGCATATATATTACATTCACTAGCTTTACTATACTATAATATCCATATATAAAAAGAAATAAAAGAATGGGTGCCTCAATCACTATCCTATGTTGAGAGGTATGTAGGTAACCCATAACCTGCGGAGACCTAAGTTTTGAAATAGAGTATGTGGTTTAACACATGCACACACAGAGGATGCAAAACTGTGCTCTTCCAGAATTTAGTTTAGAGGTGCATTCAATTTAGTTTAGAGGTGCATTCACTAATCTTGGTTATGTACAATTGGTTTGAATATCCTGGAAGACTTGTTGGCTGTGCTATCTTTTATCCATCAGGGATGGCATAAAATTAGAAAATG
The DNA here is from genome assembly GCA_022113865.1 of Chimonanthus praecox. NCBI lineage: Eukaryota > Viridiplantae > Streptophyta > Magnoliopsida > Laurales > Calycanthaceae > Chimonanthus > Chimonanthus praecox. The sequence goes on along the minus strand of CM039088.1, from coordinate 57,358,641 downwards.
TGATAGGTTGAATTGTTTTCTTTTAATGTTTTCCACAAATCAATAGCCTCTCTGCTCTATGATTCATTTGAGGTGGGACAAGGGAAGTGTACCATGCATCCTTTTGCTGTTGTCGATTCCTACCGTGTCGTGTGTGAATGAATATAGAGAAGTGGGTAGGTAACATTTTGTTCTTGCAAAGTGTCCCTTGCAATTTGGGATATTCTGAAAGCAAAGTTATTAAAATGGATGAAATGGCAGTGAGTTTGATGGGTAATTATCATGAATACCATATGGCAGCTGAATATGATTGGCTCTCCTTATTCAGCAGTTTCAGGCACTTTAAACAAGCTTTGATTACTTGATACTCTGTTTTAATCTATTGAATAAATGATAAGCATTCAAAAGGACCACAAACCAGTGGCCTTTTACCTCGTAAAAAAAAGATGAATACAAATCAGTTTTGAAAATCTTAGTAGCTCTTTGGTTGAGTTTGTGTCCAACTATGTTGCATAGAGACTTTAATATGTGTGATGCATCCACATTAAACACTTGTACACATATCCATTCTTCATGGACTCTTTTAGTGTTTTGTAATATTATCTTCCAAGATGATTAAAATATTACAACATCTTCTCATAAAATGTTTAGAGTAAAACTAATATATTATTTTCTATTAGTGTTATTTTTACACCTTATTTCACTTAAAATAAGTTTAACTTTAAATTAATTTAAATATGGTTCCATGTTCCCGTGTCCTATTTTTTTTTACATTGCCAAGTCTGACACCATACATCTGTGTCAAACTTCGACATTTCCTGTACCATGCAATTTAGTTGTCCAATAGGTGCTGCATAGAATGAAAATGGTGCTATGGTGCTGAATATGCATTGTATTAGCTGTTGTGCACTCAACCATGGCACTGTAATAACCTCCGGTGCTGATAATGGTGCCTCGTTTCCTCTGGGGAAAATAAATTCTCCTTATGCATCTACAGTATAAAATATTTCTTCAATGCCTCTTCTTTTGTTTTCTGCATGCTCTAAAGACAGTGGTTGACATTTTGATGAGCCACTGCAGTTAGTAGTATTTGAAAATTTGAATGTGCATGTCCAGTGATGCTGACTTGAATTCTGTATGTACAAGAAGTATGCTACCTGTAACATGGGCAGAGTCCCACATCGGAAGTACCCTGGGTGACCCTGGGTTTATAAGCGGGGGGGTGGTGGGGGGGGGGGGGGGGGGGGGGGGTTTGGGAAACCTCAAAATCGGCTAGTCATTTTGAGTGTGAAACTGACCCTGTGACATACCACTCTCTCTCAAGTCATAAACCTATTGTTTCATCTAATATTGACCTTGCTATTATGTAAATATTCATTATGATTCTCCATTACCTAAAGCAAAACACGGCTATTCAGGACAAGGCTCCAATTTATCTTTTATTAGTGTTTTCAGAATTTATTCCCACTTCATGTCGTTCCTCTTATGCTATTATTATTATTATTTTTTTTTTAAGGCACTCTTACCCAATATTGTACATTTGGGATATCTTTATTTACTATGGACAAGTCAGCATGTCATTTTCCAAGGTCTCCTCCATCTGACATTTCTTGTCCATGTTCAACAGGCTTTTGTCTATATCCAAGTTACGTGCATGTTTACATTGTGCACTTTCTTCCCCTTAGGACAATGCACGAGGCACTGATTTCCTTTTCAGATCTTGGGGTCTCCTCTGTTAGGCAAGCATATCATTATTTTCAAGCTACCTAAGCAATGTAATGGATTATAAAATCCTACCAAAATCTCTCTCTCCACTATTATGCAATTTTTTGCCAAACACGCTTTTCCATTAGGAACCTAATTGATTACCAATTTCCATGTAAAGTAGATATCTTTGATGTATTTATATTGTTTAGTGAATTTCGGATGTCTCTCTCTCTCTCTCTCTCTCTCTGTGGTGCGTCAGGAGACTGATGTTGAAGGAAAAGAGATTGATGTTTGACACATTGTGATCTGCAGAGCTGATCCCTCAAAATTTCTCATATGGAAAGATCCTAACCAGTAATTGGATTACTTTCGCCATTGAATTTGGATTACTTAAGTTTTCAATCAGTCCTTTTCAGACCACCATTTGACATGTTCTAATTCTTATTCATGTAACATGAAAAGAGCTGTTGTGATTATAGGATTCAGCAACAGTTTCACCTTAATAATTAGTGTGTAACAGATCAACCCTTTTATACATTTTGGCCAGAATTCTGGTTTTGTTCTGACCAGAACGGCCATTCTGGCCTGAATGGTCAAAACATGCCATTTCCAGTTCGAATCAACCAAGTTCTCTGTGAACACCTAAAAGTTGGGGCAGATGGTCTTTGAACTCCCACGTTGCTTAAATCTAGCATTCTAAGCAACAACTTTCGACGTGTTCATCCAATAAATAGTAGAATATGAAGAAGAACAAAATGTTGTATTGATTATTATTAAAACAACATAAATATGTTTGTCTATGTTTAACTCTATTTTATCCTTTCACCAACTTTTAGTCCTATTTATGTTCTAGTTTTTTTATCCTTCTGTTTTTGAAATGGAAAACTAAAATGGTTGGAATGCTAAAATATTCCATACGAAAGGTAACATAAGATGACATTGAAGGGGATCCATGCTGTAGTGTCCCCGAGCCCACATGATAGTACCCCCGGATTGACTCTTATACCACTGTCATGGAGGCACTTCCCGTCCCAAAATGGTTAACCACTAAGGGTGGTGCCTACTCCCACTTATAAGCTCAAGTCTTTGCCAGCACAGATCCAGTGTGGGACTCAACACACACCCGTGTGACATAGAGCTATCAAAGTTCCTTGCGGGAAGATGGGAAACGTTTGTAGTGTTGCAGAATTTGGAAACTTCTTCAGATAAATCTATTCCATTGTTAATCTTGCTTCAGTTTGAAAGAGATCTTGACTGCTAATTATACAAAAACAGTTTCCAATGCATCTTTTATTTCAACATCGCCTCTAAAACACAGCCAGAATGAATGGATATCCATCTGTTTTGACATAATACTGGTACTAATTGCAATGTGGCTTACATAAAAATTCATCCTTAGCTATTGAGAGGAAAACAAATCAATTGATACCATCTACACACATAAACATCCTTTTTCCTTTGTAAGCATGCTATGAACATTAGGACTAGAGACCATTTTTCTAGTGTCCTGAGCTCCTTATCTCACTGCATCAGATGTTCTGTTTGCTATGTCAGCTCTGTGTAGATTGGCCAGGGGCATATTTTAACTAATGCTTACCATAGGGATATCTAGACAAAATATATATATATACATACACAGTAGTACATTTCCAAAAAAATATATATACACACATTAAGACAAATACTTCTATTACCTCTAGAAGCACCTGTACTAGCCTCCTATACTTGGATGTTAAGTTGCCAATTGATCACATCTGGTGGAATGGAGTATGGATGCACCAAATTCAACTGCTCAAACTGGTTCAGGCTAGGTTTCCCCTTTCCATAATTTCATGTTATGTGTCAGCTTGCATGCCAATCACATTACATTCTTTTTTTGCCTTGTGCCCCAGGTTCTTTCAGGTGTTTCTTAGATGGTTCCTGTAAGCTCCTACACATGAGGGGAAAAAGAATTAGAAGGATAAACATATGAAGCAAGACCTATTAATTAATAAAAATGAAGATTGAACTCCTTTTTGCTATTATGATGCAAATGTAACACAAGTCTTGGGTGAAAGTAGAACTTTTGCATTAGAAAGGGTGACCTACTGTCCATAGTGTTACTCAGTGTGTGTGGATAGAGAGGTTTACATATGCTTTGAGGATCTGTCGGGTGCTCGTCTTTAAAAATAAAAGGGTGACCTACTGTTAAATACTCATTATTGAACTACAAGCAATCTCATCACCGTCATCATGCATCATTTGTGATTAAACAAATTTTCATCAGTCATTTAATAAATTTCTATTAGGATATTTTTCAACAAAACCAGTTGTAATCTGCTCATATGAGTTAGCTAAGAAATAGAGTATTTACTGCTGCAAAAGAAGCATGTTCCATTTCATTTTTTTGAAGTTGGTCGTCCTCACCTTAGTTCTTGAGTAGATGAGGCATTTCTTCTTCTTCCTCCACTCGAACCTTTTCTGTCATCATGTCTCCTTTTCACCTCTTGTCTGTTAGCTTTCTTACATGAATAATGTCCAGAACGTCGGCTGAACCCAGTATCATCATCTTCCTCGTTATTTTGCTCTGACTGATCCATGACATCACCATCAACTTGGGTATTTGAATATCGATGACTTGGACCAGAAGAAGCATCAGAAGCCATTGAGTCATTTTTATCGTCGTCGTCGTCATCACTGTTATCACCATCGCTGTCATTGTTGTCATCACTACTACTACTACTGATAGAATCATCATCTTTATCATGCATGGGAGAGCCAATATACATTGTCCAACCGGATTCACTGCTGTTACATTCTTCTGTGCCTCCCATGAGTTGGTAAGGCTCCATATTAGGAAGGGGGTTGAGAGAGAGAGAGAGAGAGAGAGGTGAGAAAGGAACCCAACAAACTAAGAGAATGAAAGTTGGAACCTATTTAATTACAATGTCTCTAAACGCCAAACATCCACATCTCTTGAAGAAGGGCCTCTTGCCCTGTTCTGTGTTTTTCCTTCTCTGACTATTCATTCATCAATAAAGGGAGCTTTCAGTCGCAAAGCATCTTTCAAATGGAAAGATTATGAAGAATAGATGAAACCTACCGTCTTAAATTAGTTACATTCAATTTCCAGAACCTGAAAGCTCCAAGACCTTTAATTCTCTGACATTTTCACCGGTAGAAAGCAGCCTTCTGTGAAACCACAGAACCCAACTCGCAAAAGAACAAAAGGAGTAAAGAACCCATGTTCTTTTATTCTATATATAAAAGAAAAATGAAAATTGATAATGGGCTGCTTGCTTCTTTCATTTCACATCTGAATCCGCTAACTTCTTTATGTTACCAATTAATGGACAGCTTGTAAATGCATTAAATCAGACTAGACACAAACTTGGTGTTGGACCCACCTTCTTAAATGGGTAAAACAGCCTCTCCATCACCTGCTTTGTCTTTTACATTTGGAATAGGGATTATAGATTAGGTATAGATCTAATCAGCTCTTGTACCTTCTTCCCTGTTTTGCTGTTACCTGCTTACCCCATAAAGCAGGCCAGTCTGGTGTCATTACTGTCATAGGAGGAAGAACATTGGATTTAATTACTCAATCATGGATAAGATACAACTAATTGTTCCGTGGAAACACCTTTCCTACGATACAAAAAATAGCAATATCTACACTACATTTTTGATAATTAGATTCCACAGAACTTAACACCAAGACCATAGGATGTTATTAAAAGTAGAGGGGAGAAAAGGACATACTGTAGATTGAAATTTTGGCTGTGATGATGATGAAATATGAATTGTACGGCGATCACCCTCGACTTATTGGCATGAATTGATTCCTTGTATCAGTGCATTTGGTGGCCATCAACAGAGCTCATCAATTTGGACAGTTGGGATTAAGGTGTAAATGAATGCCACATGACTGCAGCAGTACGCATGATGAATTTGATCAGACAGCTGACGATTCCTCTATAATTAAGGTAGGAGTATAATTGCTAATTTGTTAACAAAATACCATTTTTTAAGTAAATTTTAAACTAATGACAACTTTCCATGATTTGGTGTGCTCAACCTTTATCTAATATTTATTTGTTCCATTGTTGGGCTGTCTTCCATATTCCTCTCTGACTGGGAAGAGGAGATGGAAATTAATAACACAAGTCGCATTCAAATGTGCTGTCCACAGTTTGGCCATGTCCTTTCTGAGCATGAAATTTAGCTGCTATCCACTGTTCTGGGTTTTGGTAACCTTACCATTATCTTCTCTTATTTGCAGATACAACTACCAAATTAGACATAAAAAAAATAGAAATGACAGGAACGTTCGTGTTTTTTATAAATATGAGACACCAAACTTATTCTTTTGCTTACTTATCATCATCAAAGTATCAAAAAAAATACAGAGATATCTCTTGTTAAGTTGTTATAAAAGAAACTGATGTTCCAATCTAAACCCATCATCTGAAGGGATCATTCTTGTAAACTGGTTGAAGATTGTGGATCATGGTTTGTGCCTGGCAATGATCCAGTTTATTAATGTTTTTAAAATATTAAATACTTATTTTGTTCTATAAAATTATCGAATGAAATGTAAATATTTATTTAATTCCTAAAAAATTGCCATCTTAATTGGTCTTTCATGTTTTTTTTTTTTTAAAGTACGGCCACCAAGTGTGGTTGACTGGTGACACTTGACATTGGGATGACTCTTTCCCGCGAGTTTGCAACAAAGTTTTCAAGGCTTTCTCTTTGTTATAAATCTTTCTACTTGACTTTTATTAAAATAAATGTTTTTTGTTGACCATCATGTGAATTTTGATTATTCATTTAATATGTAATTGATATAGTTTATGAAAATTAACATAATAGAGAAAAAACAACAAAAATGACTAGAAATAGAAATAAAAAATTTAGAACTAGATTTTGTGAGTTGAGTTTGTTTAGCACATTTATCATGCCAATAATTAAAAATGTAAAATTACTTATAAAAATAATAAAATTGAATTTAAGATTTGATTTGATGAGTTGAAAGAATTTGGCCGGTCTTGACCTAAAAATGAAATAAAATTTATATAAAAAAAAAAACTTATATATATGGCTATGTGTGTGTGTGTGTGTGTGTGGGGGGGGGGGGGGGGTAAGTTGGAAGGATTTGACTTTATCTTGTCATATTAACTACTGAAAAATAAGAAGATTTTGTGTAAGAAATTAAAAAAGATTTTAAAATTGGATTTGGTGATCTGGAAAGATTGACCTCTTCTTGTCGTATCATTACTTAAAAATTAGAGAAAATTCATGCAAAAATAATCAAATAGAAGAAATAGTTTCTTAAATTAATTTGGTGAATCTAAAAGTTGTGAGAAGGTAAGGGCACAATGTCTTTGTTTAATGTCTCTAACAAAAGTGTTATATGTAAGTTATGCATACTCCTAAGAAAAAATTAAAATTAAAATTAATTTGTTATATTACACAACCTTTGTTAAGATTGCTTCTATCAATCATGGATTTCTTGTTTTTAGGTTTTTAGGCTGCTCTCTTTGAATTTCATAAATGGTTTTTTTCTTTATTTTTTTCTTTTTACTTAATAGATTGTAGATTATTTATTTGATAAATGAGATGTCTATGCCACATTGGATAAGTAGATTAAGGGTAAAAACTAGAGTTAAAAATAGTCACATTAAAATGACAGAATGAGAAAAACACATGTACAACTATGCACGTATAATATTTTGAGGCGACTTGAATATGAAGAATTGAAATATGATGAGTATATAGACCATTAAATCATAAAGAGAATGATAAAGAGAGACATGATAAATAATAAATCAACTGACTTTATAATATATGAGAACCTCAAGTAAAATTTAAAAAATTAAATTCTAAATAAATAAAATTTGAGACTATAATAATGATGATGATTATCTTATTGAACACATTATATACTTTCGGTTGATATTAACAATTTTAAATAGTCATTTCATGATTAATATAAATAAATGATTGCACATGCGAGGCACCTCATGAAAAAAATAAAAATATAAACCAACATTGATCGTGTTTGCCTCTCGAGCGGAGGTCTCCACCTAACAAGCGGCACGTATGAAGCACGTTTAACACGAGTTACCGCGTTTCTGCAGGTGAATGAAATGACTTTTACCAACGCTATCCTCGCTTCGTCTGAAATAGGCAGGCAGCTTGCTTCCATTTCTGCATTTTAAAAAAAAAGGGAGAATAATAAAAGATTTATTGTTTTTTATAGAATATTAAAGTACCCGTATTTTTATCATTTCTTAAAAAAAAAAAGCTCTTTCCTCCGTATTTATATGGAATCCACTTGAGTTCAATATGATAGGTTTAATAGAAAAGGACTCGTAAGAATATGAAGTTCATCGAAAGGAGTTCGAATGATAATCAGAAATCTTTTTCACAAAATGGGATTTTTGAATTTAATTCTCAATCTATTTCAAAAGGCCACTGCTCGTAGAGTTACTTGATATATGTGAATAAAAAGGCTTGCATGATGTCTCGAAAATTTAGTAAAAAGATATGAAGTTCATCAAAAGTCATTGTTATTAAATTAATCAATTTTTAAATGTCATAAAAGTTTAGAGATTAAAATATATCACTTCCAAATTGATCAAAATCTAAGAATTTAAAAAAAAAAATGCAGTCATGAATCCAATTAATAAAAGGATCTCTGAATTTATGAGAGTAGAAATTGACCAAGTCCTGAGAAAACTTGTTAACCAAGTGTTAAGAAAACTTTCTCCTCATCTAATATAAAGTCATTTAAATAAAATATAAATTTGAAAATTTTCTCTAGACTATCTTAATACGGGCAAATTTTTTAAGAGACACGAGATAAAGTGAAATTCTAATTTTATCCCTATCAGTGTACCGCTCATCAAGTATCGATATGCAAAATATATACATGCAGAGCGGCATCTTATCAGTTTACTGGTACTTTATGAGCGGTACCGGTAAAGATAAAATGAGAATTTCACTCGATCAAATCTGTTTTAGATGGGTGCCCTTTCTTTATAAGCTAGAAATACTATGGGATGTGCTTAAATCAGAAACTCTAGACTTCGATTAAATTTAAATAGTTCTAAAATATCTGTTTTCTTTAGTTAGTGAATCCATTTTTATGCTGCCATTCCTTTCAAAAATATTTATGAGTAAAGTTTGTATAGAATTTCACTAAATCTAATTATGTTATTCTTTGCCTTTAAATTTCTAAAAGAACCATGTTATTCTGCACTGCTGGCTTGTTGCAAAAGTCAAAAAATAAGAAAACCTCCAAACAAAAGTTGCTTTGAAACTTTTCTATTACATTCAATCAACATTCCCAAGGCGAAGGATTCTCATTGCCCCACCATGATCTCTTTTGTGTCCAATTTTTTTTGCAAAAGTTTTACATTTTTGGAGTAATATTCATTTCATTTTTTTCTAAATCAAGATAATAATTTAGACATTTATCTGTTAAATGAAGTGACTATTGGGAGAAAATCATCTTCTCTACCACACACAGCAATATCGAAAAAGCAAAAAAGAAAAATCAAGAAAAGAAAAACAAATCACAATCCAGAGATTTTATGTGGTCCTCTTTTAGTACGTTCATAGATTGTTCAAAAGCAAAATAAAAAAGAGTCGGCTCTTGTTACAAATGTTTAGATCTTTTTCACACAAATAATCATATATACTACCCTAATTAAGGTTTACATAGATGACATGTAAAAAATACAAAATTATCTCCAACCGGATTGATAATACATATTTAATAATCAGGCTACACAGAGTCTAACAATGACTATAAATCTATTTACAATTTTTTTACTTTAAAATATATAGCTCATAAAAAATCTGATTTGACTGTGATATTAAATCAATTAGATCATATTTTACATGTTCTTCAAAATTTAATCAATTTTTTTTATAATTTCTAAAATTTACAATTTAAAACTATGACTTAATAATTCAATCAAAATAATTTTTAGTAGAATATATATTAAAAAAAAATTAATAAACTAATCATCATCTCATTTAATAAATTTTATTTATAGATATGCAATGTAATGCTCGACCGACTAGAAAAGGGGCAATCATTTCACTTAAAAGTGCAGAGCATGGTCAGATGAAGTCGGTGGTCATTCTCTTTATCGATTACATACAACTTTCTTGTTTGGTCCACTGCATTGATGGAGTTTTGGCCGTGCTCGCCATAATAATTTCTCACGACTTTGAAAAAAAATAATTTTACTCTAAATATCATTACAAAAATTACTTCTCATGTACAAGTTTTATTTACAAAAGGAAGTGTACTATTTGAAATATCTTAAATTTTTATAATTATAAAAAAAAACCCTTTTTCTAACTTTGAAAAAGATTCTAAAACAAAGGTCAATTTCTTTTTAAAAATTATTATATTTAATGGGTATATCATATGGATAAATTTGTAAATAAATTGGTCACATCAAATCTAAAATGATTGTTGAAGTTTTTATATAATTACAAATTCATCATTAAACTTATTCACGTGTCATATTGATATTGTGTGGTGCTAAAACATCAAAGGATTTGGGCCATTTTCTAAAGCTCAAAGGAGACTTCTTTGTCACACCCATTTGCCTAGTGCATGTCATTCACTTGACATGCTTTTGATTTGATTGTGATTAAAGTTATACTTACCACTAATTGGAGCTTAATTTTTATATTTTAGTTAATTGTTTGTTATTAAAATTAAAATTTATGATCATCTAACTTAATTGATTTTTGAATTATTATAATCCAAAAATAATAATTTTTAGTCACCTTAGTATCTTAAGTTTGGAGGTTTAATTCTCTTATATATGTGCTCATGTTATTTTTTATTTTATTTTTCTAGTTATATGTGAAATTAGCATTTGGGGCCTTAGCATCTTTTATAATCCTTGAAACAATGAGGGTAGAAGTATAATTTGAAATTAGATTGCCGTTTATCTCTGCCATATAATACGAAGACATGGTGAAAAGACACCCTTGTTCCAGTCCCAAGAGTAGGAATACGAAGAGCAGAGAAGGGCAAAACTGTTAATTCAAATATATTTATACTGAATATAAACATTTTTTTGGACAAAATCAATTCCTTGATTTTTTAATAAGCATTTGAAACTCTCATTACTCTCCTAAGTGCTTAACCATAAAACTAAAGATGATTTAATGCTAATTAGTAAAAAAAAAATTGAGAAAAAGTTTCAAGCAAACAATATAAAATTTAGTAAAAAAATTGGAATAATGAAGTGCAAGTTCAATAGATCTAAGAGTAGAGATGATGAATTTATTTAAATTAGAAATTTGTATGTCATAATGAGAAAATTCAGTACTTTGGTGGAATTATAGAATAAAAGAGAGTCTAGCTTGAACATAACTAATAGGATAGGTATCAGAGTTAGCTTAAAGTAAGATAGTGAATATCATGTGATAGCCTATAAAGGGGCTTTGTATAAGACAAATATTAAAATATAATGCTATTTAGAGTTGAATATTCAGCAATAATTATACTTCTTCCTAATTCACATTATTATAGTTCAACGGGTTACCTCCCACTTCAGAAAGTGGGATATTGTGGATTTGAGTCTCCATACCTAATTTTGGTGTGCCCAAGGGGTAGCCTGTGGGGATTTTAGTAGGACTGTGTCTGAGTTTCCTGAGTTTCCCACACGTAAATCCAAAAAAAAAAAATATACTTCTTCAAGATAAATATTAAAAGTATATACTATATTGAGCAAGGGTGCCCATCCTAATACGAGCGTTATCTTTTAAGAGGCACGGATTTTAGTGAATTTCTCATTTTATCCCTCATACATATGCAGAAATCGGTTTACTTTTCATTGAATTGGTTCACTTATCGATGCACCGACCGGATCATTTTACACATAAATCGGTTCACTTTTCAGTGAATCAGTTCACTCATCGGTGTACCGGATAGTTCATTTTTCAGTGAATCGGTTCACTTATCGGTGTACTGACCTGATCATTTTACAAATAAATCAGTTCACTTTTCAATGAACCGATTCACTAAAAAAGTGAGCCGATTTCTACGGATGAAAGTAGAGTGGGAAATCTGATAACTCGTGTCTACTAAAAGAGTATGCCCGTGTTAGAATGGACACCCTTGAACAGAAAAGGGATTATAACTCAAAAATCACTTCAAACGTCAGCTATTGTTTACTATTCATGAAACCTATAAAATTTTAATATACAAATAAATCACAATCAAACTCATTTCTCTAAGGCACAAATGAGAATTGTTGAGTGCATGATACTTTCTCCTTAATGAAAAATGAATGATATCACCTTAATTTTTTTTAATAAGATATGCAGCATAGAGGTCATAATGGGCACGCCACCAACAACAGTATTGAAAAAAAAAATTAATTAATTTCTTGTCTTTTCGATACAAAACTCCTTATCAAAATTACAAACATAGCTCTAGTGTACACATACAAATCTAACCACATTAGGCAACATTCCAATCATTTGTCAAATTTGGAGAGCTGAGATTTACAAATAAGGTAATATATTGGAATAAATCAGTAATAATATTTAAAAAAATTATGAATCACAACTACCCAGTTAACATTTTTCATGTGTCAATTTACTTCTTGTACCTGCAGTTTGACTTGTAGACAATTGCCAGCTTGTAATTACTAATTAAAACTATTATTCAATACGTATTTATCATATCATCAAAGTATTCAAGCAAGGAATAATAAAGCAATCTCTCTCTCTCTCTCTGACTGTTTCAATAGTTTATGTCAAAAGGTGGTTCGTACTCTATGATTAAAAGTTTAAATGGATGAATCACGTGCAAAATTCGGCCATTCTGAGATATCCGTTGATATCTTGGCCGATAAATTTCTTTTTTTTTTTTTTTTTTTTTTAAATATTAGTATTTTTTATTATTTTATTTTTTCTAAATTAAAAAATAAATAAATAATCCAAAAAGAAGCTTTTTTTTAAAAGAAAAATTGAAAATGAAAATATCTGCCGATATCGGACCGATATATATCACTGATATGTCGGCTATAGCGGCTGAGAAATACTATGTACGGCTGATACGTTTCGTATCGGCCGATATCTTGACCCCTAGGATGAATAGAGTATCGGCCGATATCTTGACCCCCGGAATGAATATTTATGATGAGAGTTATCAAGTTGATTTGATTTATAAGATAAAATAAATTATCTAATAATATATTTATTTATCATAGACAATTCAATAAAAAAATGCATCAAATGGATATTACTTTCATTAATATTTAATGATCAATCAAATTATGATTCTTATGCTGCAGCAGATGACACGTGGTGGTATCCTCTTATAATTAGCTAAATCCACGGGCGTTTTTGTTCAGACTTGTGTGGAGTTTGAACTTGTTTATTGCCTTAATTTTCGTGTTTAAGAAATGATCACTTACGTTGTCATAATTTCTCATGTGTGCAAAGGGACTAGTTGCAGTTGAGTTGGTCTGTACGATTTGATGAGATTCAATGAAGCTATGCATCATGTTTCAATCAAAGAGATATTAAACTCAACGATAATATTATTAAGATATTTAGTTTCAAGAATCTCATATAATAAAATAGGCTAGCCATAACGACAATATCTATTAATCTGCACGGGTAGTTTTAAATAATTAGGAATAAATTAGCTGTTTTGGGTTCGACTTTTTTTAAATTTGCATGATACAAAGAAGCTTGTTGGTGATTTGTTGTATCAATTGAATTAATTTCAGCTCCAACATGAACTCAGAATACTTATATTATTAAAAAAAAAAAAACAATATTCATTTATACTGTCAAACACTGAACAGATTTACAAATTGACTGAAAATCTAATTACTAAAACATTAAGAGTTTTTGTTATTTTGTATTAAACACATACAAAAGGACTGTTGGTAATTAATAGGATAGCTCAACCTCAGCTAACCTGGCTATGATGTATTGAGACTGGTTCTGCTAAGAAGGTCGGCTTCTCATGTCCGGCCATTATGACGACTACCTTCGGCTCCATGTCTGAAACTGTCGTTGCCGGCTTCCCGGAGACGTCGATTGTTTGGGCATAAGACGAATTGGCCGGAGACCTACGGTGGAAACACGGGAGGATGACCAATGCATGACACCCAACACGACAATGAGATAGCCAAAGGGGTATTTGATGGAAGAATTCAACCGGATTGCAATAGAACTCAACCGGATTGGGATAGAATTCAGCCAATAGATTTTAAGGTATGATATGATGTAAAGAAAATAATACGAGTGGTTTTTGTATGAGGTTTCATCTTCATGAATATATTTCTTGGTTCTAAACTTTTATAAATCAATGGTCTATTCTCATCAAAACTCATTAAAATTTAAAAATAAAGATTGACTTAGATTATTAATTAATTGTAAAACTTTATATACTTCATATCTATGTAATTAATCATATATCAAATGAATTTAAATTTGTAAGACATACAGTCTATTTAATAGCGTATCTTATTAGTGTATCTCACTTCTAAAGTTCCCACTCAGAAAAAAAAAAATATAGTGTTTGGGTTTTTGGGAGGATGATTAGTTTTTCCATCTTCATATACACCGAGTTCAATAAAAATTAGAATTTAATAAAAGGAATTCATTTTCTAATTATTCTTTTATATTTATTTGACACTATAATGTAAATAAATATAAGCTAATTATAAATATGTCAGATTAGATTCTACGAATTGAATTAAATCAAACCGTCTAATAATTAGACAAAGATAGGTAGGAATTGGATTGAGTCGACCATTTATAAATGGATTGAGATTTGTAGGAATCATAGTATGTCAACTATTTAATAAATGAATTTAGCATGTGGGTTGAGTTTAATACGAGTCAAGTTGGACTAACGTTTTAATAAATGAGTCAAATTAGGTCAACCTGTCTGAGCTCAATGATATATTAAGATAGGTCAACTCATTTAATAAATGAAAAAGGTCACTTAAGAATCCAAATGATCTACTTGAATTGGGTCAACTGTTCAATAAAAGACTTGGTTAGTGAACTCATTTAATTAATGAGTCGTGTTAAGTACCCAGGTTGGTGAACTCATTTAATTAATGAGTCATGTCATGTACGGATCAAATGTACCTATATAAGATTAGTTGAGCTGCCTCAACCACTAAACAAATGGATCAAGTTATGTATAAGTTGGGTTCAATCACTCAATTAATGGACTGAATTGGATCAACCCATTTAAACTTGATCTATTCAAAATATTCTCTTCAATAAATTAGTTGGGTAGGATAAGTCATTTCAATTTTACTGGGTTATAGCGAGTCATTTAATTAATTGGGTTTTATCAAGTATGGAAATGACTAAGGTGCCAAGTATTTTTCTCTAGAAAATATTTCTCTATGATATTTTTTTAATTTTCATAAAATTTAAATTTATGAAAATTAGTGCCAATAAATATAAAATATCATATTTTTTAAACCTTATGGCTAATGACAGTGGCACCTTATTAGAGACATTTCCTATTTAATATGACAAATATAACGATAATTTTTTTACAAAATTAAGAAGGAAAGTGCCTTTTATTATAATAATAAAAATATAATAAAAGAATAATCTTCAGCTAGGCAATGCCACCAATTGGGCTCTTACATGAACCCTAATATAATAAAAGAATAATCTTCAGCTCGGCAATGCCACCAATTGGGCTCTTACACGAGGCCTACCAGAGTTCGAAATCTCACTATCTCCTTAATACATCCATCTACTTGAGGGGTCCAAAATTGGGCCGATATCTCGGTTCGGCCGAGATATCGGCCGAAGTTTTTCTCTCTCCTCCTTTTTTTTTTTGAAAATCTTGGTGGTTTTTTTTTTGGAAAAAAATCATTTAAAAAAAATAAAAAAAGGCTGCTTTAAAAATATATATATATATCGGCCGAGATATCGACTGGGCCCACGCCGATTTTTTTTTAAATAAAAAATAAAAACGGCCGATGTTTGGCCAAGAGAGAACAGTCTTCAAAAATCCGAATTAATTCGACCGATACATACAGTATCGGCCGAATTTTTTACCCCTGCTACTTCCTATGAATTGTATTATTATCCAATTTGAATTATTTTCAAATTGATCTCATGTTGAATTATAAATCTATAAAAATTGACTCCATTTTGATCATTGATTTTTAAACCTTTGAAATCAAAATTTTAAAATTCTAATGGACCTAATTTTGTTATAAAAACCATTATTCTAAAAATACCTTTCAAACCCACCTATTTTCATTCAAATGACCTCACTCTTGATAGCCTATAGGGCTAGGGTAGGGCTGAAATCGGGACCCGAGTTAATATTTATAAAACCTGACTCGACTCAATTCGAATTATTGACTCAAAATCTCGACCCGACCCGACCCAAATTCAAACCCGATTCAACCTGGATTCTGACCCGACCCGCATTCTAAACCCATTTTAACCTAATTTTAACTGGGTCGGATCGGGTTAACTTGTAAATTTCCCAACCCGACCCGACCTGATTCTAATGCAGTTTTTTATCTTCTCAACCCGACCCGACTCGAACCGCTGACCCGATCTGCATGATTTCTTTTGTCGGGTCAAAACCTAACCCGAGTTTCACCCCTAGCCTAGGACGACTATCGGTTATGGGTGATGTTCTCGAGCTGAAAAAGATTCTACAATGAACTCAATTAAATCTTACGTTTGAACTCAATTAAAGAACACCGCTAATTGAGCTCACCATTGATGATTCATCCCGAAACAACAAATTCAATACGTTGGGCATGCTTTGTGACCCAAAGGTGATAATCATCATTATCAAACTTAAAATCTAATTCATTTGAAGTTGATTTTTAAGTTTTATGTCTATATTTTTTAATATTATAAACTATCTCAAATGTGTTTCTCTCAATCTATTTTCAGTTGAGGTCATTTTTAAATTATCTCAGATACATTCGTTAGAATTTATCCTTTAGAGTTTATTTACTCATCCAATATTGTAATACCCTGCCCCAGATTAGGCGAGTTTTAGCTCGTTAATCGTGTTTAACCGGTCGATCTTGAGGTTTTTGGTTAGGGCTTCGAGAAAGCACAAGTTTGGCCTGATCTGAGCCCGAAAACTCAGTGATTCAGCTCGTCGAGCTAGAGGGGCATTTTGGTAATTTACCACTTCTTGTGTATATTTTTATAAATTGTGTGATTTTGTGAATATTATTGGTGAATAATGTTTTCCTTAATGAAGGATTTACATTTCTGATTTTAAAATAAAATTATTTTCAGAAAATGATATTTAAATATCGCCCGTCAAAACCCCGAAAAGGAGTTTTAATTATTTTAAATAATTTCGGGAACAAGATAAATTCAGAAAAGGGTAACTGGTGGTAGACCATTTTAAAAATGATCTAGATATTTCATTTCACTTCAAAATAAGATTTAAAAATTAGTTATTTTTACATTTGTTTAATTAAGTAATTATGGGTAAAATATGAATTTTATTTAAATAAATGATTTTTAATAAGAGTTAAAATCTGAAATTTTTATGATGATTAAGATTTTTAAAACCCAACTTATCTATAAGGTTGGATTAAATTTTTGAGCTTTTGAAATTACTGTTTTAGTTAAAAATCAGGTTTTTATCAAAATAGGGCCCTTTTTGCAAATATTGGAAACTGGGAGGGCTGATTTGCAAAAACCAAAAACTGCAGTTACTGTAGCAGGGTCAGCCGCGTGCGGCGTGCTCTGCTGCCCGATTTTCCGGCGATTCGCCGTCGTCGCGTCCCATCGCGCGTGCCGGATTTCCCGGCTGAAAAACCCTATAAAAACCGGTTCAACCTTCGGTTTTAAACTCCCATTAATTTCCTTCTCTTCTCCCTTGTCTCTGCTCTGTGTTTCAGCCGATTTCAGCCAAGAATTCCGTTTTTTCAGTAACAGTAGCTTTGAAGGAAATTTTTTCAAAAATCCAGATTTTCAGCCCGAAAACTCAATCAAAGGTAACCATTGCATTCCCCTTTCAATTTCGATAGGTTTTGAATAAAAAAATTTTGAATTTGGTTCTGATTTCACTGAGAAAATCGATTTCAAAAATTTAGGGAAAATTTTAGGGTTCCTCGTATCAGTGAGCTTCCGGTGTTAAGATCGGATGGCTCACTGAGTTTCAGAGCTCCAAACCTCTTCCTCTGGAAAGAGGACTCCCGGAGGAATCCATCGGACCGGTCAGATGTAAAAACCGAGTCCCGAAAATACCCCATTTTCCATTTTCGGTTTTACTGTTCACCGGACGTTCACTGTCTGTTACAGACAGTGAACGGGGAAGAAGAAGAGGAAGAAGAAAGAGAAAAAAAAAATGAAAAAAAAATAATAAATAAATAAATAAAAATAAAAAATAAAAATATTATTGATATTGCTATGCTTTTAAAAGGTTGGTTCCCATTGGAAAAAAAAAAAATAGTAATAAAATAATAAAATAAATGATTAAATAATTAAATATTATTATTTTATTCAAAAAAAAAAAAAAAAAATATTTTTATTTGAGAATATGGTTGCTTATGATTTCAAATGGTGGTTCCCACCGAAGAAAAAAAAAATAAATGAATAAATATTTAAATAATTAAATATTATTATTTTATTCCAAAAAAAAAAAAAAAATTTATTTGAGATTATAGTTGCTTATGGTTTTAAATGTTGGTTCCCATCGAAGAAAAAAAAAAATTTGAATAAATAATTAAATAATTAAATATTATTATTTTATTCAAAAAAAAAAAATTTATTATTTCGTTAGATTATGTGATGTGATGGTTTATACCCCCCCCCTTGTTAAATAAAACTGTACTAACCCCTTTCTCTTATTATTTATAGTGTAAATATTATTGTATCCGCTTTCAGTCCGACATTAGTCGGGAACTGAGTGATTCACTTTCAGGCCGGCACTATAGTCGGGCACTGGGTGACCTCGAGGCCTACTCAAAATGTCAGCTCTGGTCCTATCCAGAAGACAACCGAGAAGTGACCCGAGGATCTAGACCTCACTCAATACGTCAATCTGGTCAATGCCCAGAAGACAATATGAGTTTGGACTGAGCCCCTTTTTATTATTATATTATTATCTTGTGGATAATTTAAAAAGGCTAGAAACCAAGTAGGAGACTCATTTCCATGAACCCTGGATATTTTGTGGGAAAACGTGTGATTTCCAAAATACTACGTATGTGTACGTATTTGTTATGTATATTGATTGAGCACTTGTATGTTGTTTGACAGAGACCGCGAAACCACACGATCACGGTGAGGGAACTTAACTCTGCAGATTTTGTAAACAGGTGTTATTCTGAGCGATGAGTGGTTTCAGTTTTGATGAACCCACTCATGTGCCTATACATGGTGCACTATGGTAAGAGTGCTGTGATGATTTGATATTACGGTGTTGACCGTATGTGTATGTAAGACTGCTTCCACGTACCTGGGCTATTGAACCAATATCGGCCATATGAGAGATGGTTTATGTCTACTGGACCATGGGCGGACCATGCTGTCGTCAGTTGCTGACTTGAGGGTGTCAGTATCGGCTACGTTTAAGAGCCGGAGATGTACTTGCAAGGATGTATTTTGACCGTGTCGGGACTTAATACTGGTCTCAGTATAGTCGGCAGGCGTTACGGTGGATAATGGCAGTAATTGATAGTCTGATGGTGTTATTATCTTATTTGAAATTATGCTTACTGTTATCAAGCATGTGATATTGAACTGTTGCTAACCTGTTTTACTATTTGCTTAATGTGCATTGTTAATTATCCTTCACTGGGCTAGTTAGCTCACACCACTCACCTTTCAGGCGACGAACCCGAGGAGGAGGACCCTCTCTTTCAGGCTTAGGGCGGTTGAGCTAAAACAGTGTTTTGGGATTCCCCCGGAGCGGAATGCCCTGATCTCTTTCTGTTGGTTCTTGGAACCATTGTTTTTGTATTAAGTACCGGATGTGGTACTTAAATTGTATTTGACCTTTGTAACCGGCTCTGTTGCCTTTTGAGACAATATTATCAATGTTAATATCTGTTTGATCATATATTGAGTGGATATAATTATTGTGTTGTATTACTTTGTTTTTGGAGGCAGGCATATGGTACATGTTTGAGTCCACTCAACGGGCTGATGTGTAACCGCTGGGCCTAACTGTTGATCCGGCCCAGTCAGAGTGCTTGTGGTTTAGTGTACTTACCTTATCTTTAAAAAAAAAAAAAAATCAGTCGCGTTCCGGACCCACTGGTCGGGTCGGGGCGTGACAAATATAACATATATATCTCATTATTCTAACTTTATCTAGTTCCCTTTTTGTTTTATCATTGTTTAAAACTTTACTCCATAAAACATTATAAGCTCCCAGCAAACCAATTGAAACACCTACTTTCAATTTATCTCGTCTTTTTAGTTTGTGGGGTGGATGCCTGGATGGTAAACGGATCTTAGATGCGGTTTTAATAGCATATGAGTGTACTGAGTTACAACATAAGGGAAAGAAGAACGGTATCATTTGTAAGTTGGATTTGAAAAAAAACTTACGATATGGTCCATTAGAATTTCCTCCATTTTGTCCTAGGATGGGTTTTAGTAAGAAATGGTGCCTTTGGATGGCTGAGTGTGCACTTTTGAATGCTTATCAGTGGATCTTCCAAAGGGTTTTTGTGTACCTTTTGTGGTCTCTGCCAAACAGACCCGCCGCTATCTCAAGCATTATTGATCATTGTAACAAAGGCCCTTGGGCTTCTTCTCTTCAAAGCAGCCGATTTGTACCTTTAGTTTGTAGACGACACCATTATCTTTTGTAAGGCCTATGAGGAATCAATCAAAAACTTAAATCCTTAGGTGGTTTTAGTTGGCCTCTTCTCTACGAATCAATTATCAGAAGAGCGAGGTTTTTGACACAAACTTTGAAGGTGACGAGCTTTCTTTTATGGCAAGTCTATTGGGGTGTGAACGAGCCTTTTTTCCCTCTACTTAGATAGGTCTTCTCCTTTGCATTGGCTCACTGGGCTACTCCTTATGAGAATCCATTGCTAAATTTAGTAAGCGACTAGTTTTGTAGAGAGGAAAGTATTATCCTTTAGGGGCAGATCATTTTCTTTAACGATCCTACCCCAACTTTCCAGTGTGATATTATTGCTTTAGGCCCACCATGTCCTCACGGTTTTTCTTTGGACTCTGGCCCACATGGCAAGGTCCAAAAGGCCTCACATATGGGAGAGGGGGGGTTCCCTCATATTAACACCCAACTCATCCATCTCACTATCGATGTGGGACTTTCTTTGAGGTGGGTGGAGGTATTACAATCTACCCCCCTTAAAACCGGCTCTGTCATATCACAAAGGTAGAGGGTCCACACAGTCCGAGTGTTGAACCGTATTCTGATACCACTTTTAACGACCCTATCCCAACTTCCCAGTGTGATATTGTCTGCTTTGGGCCTACCATATCCTCACGGTTTTGCTTTGGACCCTGGCCCACATGGCTAGGCCCAAAAGGCCTCACACATGGGAGAGGGGGGCTTCTCTCATATTAACACCCATCCCACCCACCTCTCTACCGATGGAGACTTTCTTTGAGGTGGGTGCGAGTATTACATTTTCTGGAAGTCAGTGCTATCGACTTTGCCTGTTTTCTCCTATTTGCATTCAGGTGCCCTAAGAAAGTAATCTTGTCCCTTAAAAAAAAATTTGAAAGATCTTCTTTGGAATGATTAGAAGGAACACCTGGTTAGTTGGCACTAAGTTTGTCTTTCAATAGAGGCAAGTGGTCTTGGTGTCCCTCTCATCGAAGATGTCAATGTTGATCTTCTTTCGAAATGGTTGCAGAGAATTGGTTCTGACGAATAAGCTCTTTGGAAATCAAGGCTCATTGTAAGTACAGGATCGACAAAGGTGGTCGGGATATTAACTATGCACAGCTTAGGATTTTGAGCATATAAAGAGCTATTTGTGCTTGTGTGAAGAAGTTTTCAAGCAAGGTACATAACTCACACAAAACTTCACTAGCTTCGGACCTTTGGTGTTTTTTGGAGTAGAATGTGTATTTTAAGTTCAATGAGTGAAATAACTCTTAAAGATAGAGTTAAAATGAGCATATTAGAGATATTTTAAAAATGACCTTAATATACTAATAATATACTAACGGCGCTAGATTATTGAAATTGTATTATTTTTATTTTGTTTTATTTTATTTTTCTCATTGATTTTCAGCACGCACATTTGCAGAGTTACATAATATATTTTTAAATAATTTATTATTAATCAAATAATATTATTATAGTAGGACATCCGAGTTCTACTCCCAACCCGTCGGTTTCTAAAGCATTGATTCACACCAGTCGTTCTGTCGCTAATATTATATTCATTTAATTTAAACATTATAATAACACCACAAGCGGGGAACGCCCAACGACTCCTATTTAATAGCAATTTCCAAATTTTCAGCTCTCTTTCTTCCTTCTTTGATTCATCTCCTTGTGAATGTCTCTGAAGTTGATCCAGTCTTTTTTAGTCTTCATCTGTTCTCAAGCTCTCCAAAACTAAGTGGTCTGATTCAAATGATGCCTTCTATCGATTGGGAGGAGGAATCCTACCCTCACTACCATGATTTCGTCTACCTTCCCGTCTTTGCTTTGTTCTTCCCGACTGTAAGGTTCTTCCTCGACAGATTCGTTTTTGAGGTAGTTCGAGTCCCTTTCTTTTCGGTTATGATTCTATTGATTGTTTGGAGAAATGGGTCGCGTTTGGTTTTGGTACGATTTTTTATTGTTTGGTAATTCTATAGAAAAGGGGGAAAACAAATATCATGACGTCTGGATTGTTTAGACTTCCTTTGAAAGTTCAACTTCTTAGTCGATATTTCACTTGTTTGGTTGGTTTCGAGTTGATATGATATTGTTTTTTTTTATTGGGACATTTGTTTGGAAATAGTCATTGTTATTTGTTATCTTTTAGTCGGCTGGCTTCTGATGTTTTCTTAGTAGTGTTTCTTGTTTGCTTTGTATTATTTTGAATGGACTTGCATGGATGAAGTGTCATGTTACCTAAATCTCGTAACCTTCTTGGTGGGTTTTGTCACTTTTGCCATTTATGGATGAGGAAGTCCAGTCTAAATGTGGCTATTTTTGACGTGGCAAATGGATAGGTGGACATAAGATCATGTGAACGGGTATCTGTTCGAAGTTTGAAACTTTCTTTCTTTCGAGATGGGTCTAAAATTTGAACCATCAAGTGTCTAATCCAATAGAGAGGATCTGCTGGATAGGTGCATGCTTGGACAGATTTGAATTTAAGATGGAGCAAAGTGGAATCAAAGGATCTTGATTGATCAGTAGTCCCATTAAAGACGAATGGATTCTTTCTTGGGCAGATTTCCTTACTCGATCTCGTTCTAGATTTGACCTTCAGAGAGAGAGAGAGAGAGAGGCTACCATTGTACCATTTTCTTGAGTGCTATATGTTTCCACTGTACTGTGCCATATCATTCTAACTTCTACCATGCATTGGTGCTAAAATAGTATAGGGTACTTTGTTGATTATGACGATGTCTATATTTATTCCCCCTAAAGTTGGTAGAGAGATGTTAATCAAGTTAGTGATAGTGCAATCATTCAAAAAAAAGTTGGTAATACTGAGTCAGATCTAGATTGCTCCAAAGCCATCGCCAAGATGTAGCAGATAGCTTGGACATTTTCAATTCACATCTTCTTTGCATAAGAAAATTGTGCCGTACCACTCAGAAACAAAAAAGAAAAGGAAATTCATGTCATTGCATCATATTATGAAAATTTCTCTGTTTAGGATAAATAAATTTGTTCTCTATAGTGCAGTGTAACGAACAACTATTGCAACTACGTGGTAGGTTCAAGTCACCACTTGTCTTCCAGCTAAAAAACCGCTCCTCTGTTAAAGATAAATACGTTGGAGATGGTGGTTCAGATAAGGGGCCCATATCATGCCATATCGTCACAAAATGAGTAATAATCTTGAACAAAATTTTGTAATGATTATATTTGCCAATCTCATATTCCAGTTGAAATCTCCTTAGTACCATTCTTCTGTGATAGACATAGTATATAATTCAAATCTGATGATCTTTCTACTATGGTCTTAGATTAAGGACATGGTTTGATCAATAGAACTCAAGATCTTACTAATACACATTATTTGTCTTAGCATCTTTCTTTCTAAGTTCCTTTTTGTTACCACGACCAAGTCCCCGTAACTATCTTTGAAAAAAAATTGACTGTGGAATTTTAGAAATCATAGTTCCCATCATCAATTCTAAATCACACAAATCCACATAACAGCCAATCTGAAATGCAGTACAATTCAATGAGTAGAAAACTAGGCCCATTGATAGCATAAATAAATGGTGCTAATAGTCTAATAAGAGTCAGATTGTAATTTCATCACTAGATAAACGAGTGTTAAAGAAATAATAGTCTAATAAGAGCCAGATTGTAATTTCACTGCTAGAAAAACAATGTGGAAATAACCTGAGTGAAAGGGAAACGTATGGCACACTACCTGTCTCTGATCCACAGTTAGTAGCATAATGGTGTTGTTTTCAGCATACCTCTGTGTTATCAAAAAAGGAAAAATAATCTGAGGCGTTGGTACAAATTTCAACCAAATCATCATCATCTAAGCCTTCCATCTACCTAGAGTTTTCTTTTTGAGTTCTTTTTTCCAGTCAATTAAAATTCATAGTTTCAGTTGTACACATCCTTTGGGAGAATACATCAGATTTACAATTGGCTTTACTTCATCTTGACTTGATCCATTCCATCTGGCATCTATGAGGATCTCCAAATAAAATGCCATAAATTCTAGCAGCAGTTATGCATGATTTGTTCCTTTTGACCCCTCCAGTCCAAAAGAAGCTGAACATCAGACACCTCATTATAAATTGCCTGCTGTTACATTATTGCAGAAGTCTTAATAAAACTGCAGGAAAGGCAAGTCTTCGGAGCTGAAGGATCCAAAAAGATGGAATACATACATTCATCAGCTTACCAGTGGTTTTCGGCATGCTAGAGCAAAGCTCAAATTACTGAAGAAAATGAAAACTAATGCCAGATCTGTGCAGACAATTGGCAATGTATGAATGAAAAATTTACCCCTTTTAGAACTATGAAGGCAAAAGTAGGATGTATTTATTATGATGTGCTGTTTGCTATGCAAGTGGGTTGATTGTCAACATGTCTTAACCTGCACACAGCAAATGGCTGGAACTCTTGGTGGACCATTCACTCTCTACACCACTGTCAAACCGGCCCTCTATAGACCTGTGGCATTTAGAGAAAGTTGAAAAGATGGAGAACCGGCCTCTAACCCCTACATCCACACACAGCAGTCAGTTTCATTTCTTGAAAATGTTCCTCGAGAGCTCATCTCTTCAGGTTCATTATTGCAGTTCTACAAAACCCATCTAATCAGTTATCTCAGTTACCTTAGACATGACTTTATGGAGAGATATATCCTATTCATCCATGTTCTCTTTCTTTGGGAGATGAAAATATCTTCGCCCATTGACAAGAGACCATAAAGGTTGTGGATTCAAGTTATATTACCATTTTAGAAAGAGAAAATAATGAAAATAAAGCCTTTTAATGATAAAAAAAAAAACTTTATAACACTCTTTGAGGAACATTGGAATTGCTGGCATGTTATACGTGGGCAATTACAGGAAGCTTGCATATAATCATTATCAATGTTATAGTAGTGTAATTTAGTTCCCAGTGTAATCCTTACCCATGTTCCTGCTTATGCTTTCTTTACTAGTTTTGCCTTCTATGAAGTATTAGTTGTTATCTCAGGAGAATTAAATGTTAGTCCTCCCCTAAAGAGAACTAATGTTAATATAATTATGCATCTATCGGTTTATTAACACACTCCAACAAGTACATTATTGACTTCAACCATGCATGTTAGCAGTATTTGGGCATTTACAACAAAATAGTTACTGAATCTGAATGTTAATTCCAACCATCCTGTTGATGAACAAACTCAAAGACCAGCCATGGCTAAATAGACAGGCCAAATGCCACGAACATTCAACTGGCCACATTCTGTGTGATGCACCACTGGCTTTACTGGTGTAGGTCTGGAGTTAATTTAAGAATTGGTTCACACTGCCGTCAATCTGGATCTCTCTAGTTAATGAGCAGGTGAGCTCCTTGGATTGTTTAGGTCTGGAGTAAATTTAAGAATTGGTTCACACTGCCGTCAATCTGGATCTCTCTAGTTAATGAGCAGGTGAGCTCCTTGGATTGTTTATGTACCAAAACTCACATCAATGGCATTATCTTAATTATCTAGGGGATCTTTGTGTGGATTATTTTCCATAATTATGTGTGTATGTATATGTATGTGTACGTTTACTTTATGAGAGGCTTACCCACTCGACTCAAGTGGTTTGTTAGCTTTGAGTTGAGTGGTGTTAGGACTATCAGAGTGGACGAAGCTCCCATTTGTGCAGTAGGGATCGAGTTGCATAGTTCTGATTGTCATAGTTGTTGGAGTAGAGCATCGGGTGAGGGCTTTCTTTGTGATAGAGACATGGATAGGAAGAAGGTGCTTCCATGAAACAAATCTCCAAGACTTTCTTTATTGATGGAGCAATGAGACTTGGCTTTGTTGATTTTGTTCTGTGTACGTGCGAGCATGTGCAATTCAATATTGCTTCAATTATTTACATTGAGTGAATAGTTGAGAGAGTTACATTTCTTACTTTTTTCAATTAGGGTTTCCAATTGTGGCTTTTATGGCATCCCGCATCCTTGTTGGGGCCCTTGACAGTTTGGGTAACTGAACAACATTACCTGATAGTACAAAATGAGTGCATCAGGAATCAATATATACATATTGAGGAGCCTATTGTTGCTTTCTACTGAATACACTTGAATTGATTGGTCGGCTTTGTTGAAAAAATAAAAGTTACCAATTTGCCTTTCGTTTTTTTTTAAGCTCTCTCTCTCTCTCAAGGATGAGATTTCTCTACCTTTAGTTGAATGGGATGTGTGTGCTTGCTTCAGAAAGTAGGGAGGAGATTAATTCTTGGACATTGGCATTCCCTGCCTGATGCTGATAAAGAAGGAAAAAGGAGAATCAATAAATTCAAGGAGTCAGCATGGAAGTTCCTTTATTTTTGTTCAGGAGAAATTCTAGCTCTTTCTGTTACATATACTGAACCTTGGTTCACCAACACCAGATGCTTTTGGATGGGGCCTGGAGAGCAGGTCTGGCCCGATCAAAGAATTAAGTAAGCTCTTATCATAGAAATACTTTGTTGTTTTGCTTCAGCTATCTTGTAGTAGTATTATTCATCATCACCAGTACTTTTTAGTGTGACATGGAGGTTTATATATTCAGGTCCCCTAGACACCAATGCTCATATGTGTACCATGATTACCTGGACAAATGAGGTCCATAAGGGCTCCATTTTGACACCTTCCCCCCTCACACAGCTCTAGCTCATGTGAATTGGATTCTCACCCAATTTGTTTCAATTATGAGATGACCTCATCATTAGGTTGAAGCCCACTCATATTTGGATTAAAAAAATGTTTTAAAGTGATGAAAACTTTGGGCCCACATAGGAGTGTGCATGTGAGCGTGCATGGGTTCAAGCAAATAACTTTCCATCCAATCCTTCCATGCAGGCCCCACATAGTGGTGTGCAAGTAGGGGCATGGATGATTCTACATTTTATATATCATTTATATTTATATGTTATTATTTATACAAGGTAGCATTCAGCCACACCCTCTATAAAAGGTGTCTCATGGTGAGAGCTTGATGTGGAGAATATCTATAGTCATGGGAGTTGGTCCCGAGGAAAGATCTATGCTTGGATATGATGCTTATGAAAAATTAGCTTGATTGAACGACTTTAAACGTGGTTTTAAAGGCCCCAAATCAGCCTAGATAGAGGTACAATTTTATAATGTTCCAACCTAACAGTGGTGTAATTCAAGTACGGGATCCAACTGGGTATAGATCCAATAATATGGGCTAATGGGGGTTCTCACCATGTGAACCACCATGAGCACTTGTGTGTACCCCTATTTGGGGCATGGGACCATAGCAATGGGTTTGTTGGAAAGATTTAAGCTTGGATATTAACAAAGTATTTTTTTAGGGTCCCTAAGATTAATGGTCTCATAGGACATGGTTTATTCAATGGTAGATGTAAATCACATTGAGGTCAAACTGGGTAAGAATGCAATTTACAAGGTAAGTGGGTGTGAGTGGACGCTATAAACGAGGTCTAGGCCTTGAGTGAATATAGGCCCTATTTGGCCCGATGTTGGCAGTGCTTATAAATGAGGCCTAGGCCTTGGGTGAATATAGGCCCTATGTGGCCCCATGCTGGTGGTGCTTATATGATAACTGGTGCCTATGGGATCCTGAGCACACACATGCACACACACATATATCATTTTGGCATGGTTATGATGGGTCCCCAACATTGATGGCAAGTTCCCCTACTAGCTCTACGGTTGATTGATCCAAAACTTATGCTTGCTGTATATTTCACTTTAGCAACATATGCAGCCTATTAAAGGATTTCAATCTTTCGGTCTGCCAGTCTGGGAGATGCTCTGGATGTGGAAATCCATTGTTGGCCCATCATTTCACTGGGTCCTGGTATCATAGAATTGGCCTCATTTTTACTGAATAGGCCCATATATAATCTAAACATTTACTGAGGCTCAGGGTCCTCTAAATAATGTCAAAATACTGCAAGAAAGCTGAAAAAACATTAGAAAACTTCCAAAGAAAGATAATGAGATAAATAAAGATTCCTAGTATGCATGTTGGCATCTTTTTGGCACGACTAGTTAATAAATTGTAATTGAAATATATTTGTTGTCACCTACTGGCCAGATTGAAGCTGAAGGGATTGTACATGTATGTTGCTGGGTTCTATACATACTCCATATTTGCTTTGATTTTTTGGGAAACAAGGCGATCTGATTTTGGAGTATCTATGGGTCATCATGTGGCTACTTTCAGTCTCGTTGTGCTCTCTTATATATGCAGGTACCTTACTGCACTGGATTGCTCTCAGTTTTATTTGAATTATTTCATCCTTTTTTTTTTGTTTGGTAGTCATCTCATTCATTTTTTTCTTTGGACAAAATTTTTCTTTTCCATGTATTGTTGCTGCAACTCAATGTTTGCATCCCTGTTATATTCAATTATATTAGATTAGGGTTTCTTTTGATGTACTTTTAATTTTTGATACTTATTCTCATTTCATTTATTGTTTAGAGGATGAGGCTTTTTTTCTTGTCCATCTAAAATCATGATTTGGGAACCCCAAAAGTAGATCATTGATTCAAGAAAATATCAAGTTGCTTTCAGAATTTCAAGTTAACTGTACTTCATGATCAACTTCTGTAGCAGGGAAGTTGATCCCTGCCATCTTCATGTAAGATTCTATGCAAAATTCAAGGTGGAAAGATGGGACTATTACAGCACAGCGGCTCATACCTATATGTGTGAAAGATAAATTAATTTTCAAAATGAATTTCTTGTACATCATGGTATCTTTATTCAGAAATGTTATTGCATAAATGATGGGAGCTAACCAAAGCATTCATCGAAGTTGAGGAATGACAATTCAAATCTTTTGGGAACTAAACCCAGGTATTATTGAAGCTTTGTAAAAAGGGGTGCTTGATCTGCTGAAAAGTGAAACGAAATAGTTCCATAATCAACTTATGATCTCCTTAAAACCAGAAATTCAATCCTCATCAATTTTCTTCTTAAATAAACTGTGGGTTCCTAAGGCATCGGTGGGAGTGTGTGGGGTTGGGGTGGGGGTGGGGTTGGATTGGAATTGTGTGTTCTATTATTCATATGAGACCTGCAAGAAATCATGTTTGAGGGTGGTTTGTGATGGATAGATCTATTACAGTGAAGTACGCATGTATAGGAAAAGAGTTCAAGTTGGTTGTCTCAAATGTGTATGGTCTAATGTGGGGAGTGGAAGCGAATTTTTTTGGAGAGAGCTTGGATCCAATAAGAGGCACGTGGGTTTGCCATGATGCATTGGAGGTGATTTCAATGCTGTTAGATTCCTTTGCAAAAAGAGTGGAGGGAGAATAACTAGGACTATGGAGAAGTTCTTTGAGTTTGTTGGGAGGTGGGAATTGATTGATTATCCATTGTTCGGTGGCAGGTTCATGTGGTCTAATGATCAAGAAAGACCCACTATGCATAGGTTGTATAGTTTCTTTGTGTCAAATGAATAGCAGGAGAGATACATGAATAGTTATCAAATAAAGCTGCCAATTTTGGTGTTCAATCATTTTCCTTTTCGTTAGACAACAAAATAGGAGTTTTAGGGTTTGAGGCCTTTTTTATTCAAATTTTGGTTGGAGGTGAGGGTTTTGGACAAGATGAAATCAGCAAGAAGAAATTTTTCCAAGTATGATTAGAGTTTTGTCCAAACAACACTAAGGTAAAGATCCCCTAGGAATTTGCCTCAAATATGGTGATAATCCACCAAAGATCACTTCCCAAAGGTTAAGAATCTTCAAGGATTTCTCTCCAAATATATGTCTAAGAAGTAAAATCTTACATCTTTTGTTATTTCTTCAGAGCCTACTCTAAAGAGAAACCCAAAGTTGTTTCCAAATTCTTGTGATTTCTCAAAAATTCTCCTTGTGTGCTTAAACCAATAACTAGTACCATTGTCTACTCTATGATGTTTTAATATGGTACCAAATTTATAATTTATTTATATTTCCTAATGTGTCTTTGTTGATCTTGCAGTTTGCTCGAGTTGGTTCTGTTGTTTTTAGCTATTCATGATGCAAGTGATGTTTCTTGGAAATGGGGAAGATGTCAAAGTATATTAATTATGAAAAGCTTGCTAGCATTTCATTTATTTCTTTTGTTGCATCATGGATCATACTTCGCCTTACGTATTTTCCTTTTTGGATCCTTCGTAGCACAAGGTGAGAATAAATTCCTTCCCATGTTGCATGGATTTCGAAATGGCTATCCCTATCTCACACACTTCTCCATGTTAGTTTTTTCATGAATTCTTTGTCTTTTTCTAAATTCCAATTCATGATACCTAGACACTTCAAAGTAGGCAAATGTCCTGTGTCGTGTCATGTCGGATACTAAAGTTCATGTCCTTGGCATATCAATGGCATCTCCTTGTCGTAACCATGTCATGTCTGGGCATAGTAGATTCTAATCTATGTTGCATGGATTCTTTGAAGTGAGGGATGTACCCATGTCAGATGCATCTCTGCATTTGATTGATTCTTCACGGCTTCTAGTACTGTCTCAACATTGTCTTCAAGATAACAAAGCATTATTTACACCACCTTTTAGAATCTAATTGAAGATCTGAAACATATATATTACTTGATTGCTTTGAGTGAAGTTTGCACATTATTATTTTTTTAATTTATTGCTAACTTTACATGCTAATTTTCTTCTAAAAAAAGATGTTGATTATATATTTATTAAAAGATAATGCCAGATTGACAAATCCTAGTTTTTTGGGGCTTTGCCGAATTACACCTTGTATCCGTGTCAATTCCAATATATGTACCCATGCCGATGCAACTATTACTCAGTTTTTTTCGCAGACAAAAGATCATCATACCTTTGCTTCTTTTGTAGCTTCAATACAATACTGAAATGCTTATTACTTGATTGTTTTGTTATAATTCATACATTATTTTTTGCTGATGTCATTTTCATTTTAAAATAAATATTTTTATATTGAATACTTTGTTGAATCCACAAATTTTATGTTGTGTTATTTGTTGAGTCGGACATCACATAAATGTGTGTGTTTGCAATAAATGAATATACCCATATGCATGCAAGTTTTGATTCATCACGTAGATTTTGACTGATTGGCTTTAGGTTGCATATAACTGATGGCTGATATGTATATGAATCCCATAACACTTTTAATTGGGACTATATTAGGTTAGTGTCTTTTGTTTAAAGAAAAGAAATGTTAAAAACACATGTCAAATACATGGCCTGATGAGCTTGTCGTCTCTTCTTGTATTTTGATGGTCTTCATAAACTATTGATATATCTGTAAACTTCTAGGACTTCATTCTACATTTGCACTGACATGTTGGCTTGTTGGTTAGAAACCAGCCCCATCCAGCTTACGTGGCTTTTAGGAGGTCATTTCTTAGTGCTAGAAGCTGCACTGTTTAAGGATTCTGTAATCTTGTCCAACTTGATATTGAATGGAATTCTCTAAGTGGGATTACTTTTTCTTATGAGAGTAGCATTTCAAAGGGACTGTCAAACCTTTATTGCATCTTCACGAAAATGAGGACAACACTGCACAATTGGGACCCTCTCTCTCTCTCTCATCACCTGTGGGCCTTGCACATTAAGCATGAAATGTGCAGTGAGTCCTGAGATGATGGATTTTATCCAATGGTTTGACAAGTCAGAGTTCCCTTATCTGCAGAACAATGAAAAAACAAAAGACCATAGTTCACTGTAACTAGGAAGAGGTAGGTGGACCCTTTTTTCAAGATCCTACCTACATTTGGGTCAACTAAATCTTAAAAGTTCAAGTTCCAATTTTCAATTTTCAATTGGGAGAAAGAAACCCTAAGACTAACCGGATGCCCTCAACTCCAAAAGAATTCTAGCAGCCACAACAATAACAACAAATGCAGCACAGACTAGATGATGCAGCTAATGTCATCACTGGATTGAAGTAGATGTAATTGAAATTTAAATCCCAATTCAGCCTCATTCAAGCAATTATTCTCTATTGGTGGATGAATACTTTGGTGGGGTCCACTAGGCTTATTCCACTTGTTAGAGGGCCGAATAATTTCAAATAAGCCAATGGTGCAATCTGTTCATGCATATTGGTGAATCTTCTGCTGGGGTCTGCGAGTATATGTATGAAGCCTTCAAGTGTATTCAAACACAGACCTAAGTGTGTTCCTAGACTCAAGTCTACTCAATTGCTGACTCAAATGGTCATTCTTACTCCAAGTCGACTTAGTTGTAGACTCAAAGCATATTTAAAACTCAAAGTCCACCAAATTGGACACTCAAAGTATATCTGAAACTCCAAGTCCACTCAGCTGTAGACTCAGTGTCTTAAAACTCCAAATCTATTCAGTTGTAGACTCAAAAGTATCAAATTTCACCAATCACCCGAAGGCCACAGATATACACAAATTCCAAGGAGACCCCTTTTTGTCTACATTATTGTGGGGAATACCCAGCGTACGTTGGAGGTGAGACTAAACCCAATGGGTATATGAAGCCACCTGCAAGCCCCAAGTATCAAGGTAAACCAGAAAGAGTCAAACCTGAGACCTCTGGTTTAATCCCAGAACCTCAAGCCAATTGAGCTACTCGAATCCTCTGGTTTAATCCCAGCTCAAGCCAATTGAGGTACTCGAGACCTTTGATTTAATCCCATAAGCTCAAGCCAATTGAGCTACTCGAGACCTTTGGTTTAGTGCTAAAAGCTCAATTGCACCATTGGCTTATTTGCAATCATTTGGGCCCCTTACAAGTGGAATAAGCCTAGTGGACTCCACCTAAGTATTCATTTACCAAGTACCAACCTCTATAAGTGAAACAAGTCTTTTGTGCCCCACTAAGAGGACAACTCCATACTTCTAGCAAGTGGAGTAACTCAAATAAATGCCAATAAAGAAATCAAATGAAGCAAGCCATTTGGGAGGTGTAATAAATAAGAGGACAAGTCCATACTTCTAGCAAGTGGAGTAACTCTAATAAATGCCAATAGAGAAATCAAATGAAGCAAACTATTTGGGAGGTAATAAATAAGTGGGCCGTACTAGAAGATTCCGCCACGAGCATGCCTTTAGGTGACCCCATAATATTTGATATTTGTGACTTGTAACCTTTATGTTTGTACAAATTCATGTAATTGCTACATCATAAATTGCACTCAAAGTTTGACTTGTAAAGGGGTTACTAAATCAGTCTAACAAGGAGCCATTGACATGGTGCTTAGAATTATCGTACCCATTTTCGTATTCAAATTTAATATACATCAATTTGTTGACTTATATAAGTTGTTTTTGAGGGGAAGAGAGGAATCATCGTACCCATTTTCGTATTCAAATTTAATATACATCAATTTGTTGACTTATATAAGTTGTTTTTGAAGGGAAGAGAGGGGGGGGGGGGGGGGGGGGGGGTAGGGGTATCTAGGGAGGTCTTTGAGAGGGCGAAATGACAATTGATAGGTTGGTCTGTGTGTAAGGAATTTTTGGGAGTAGCATCTGAGGATTTCTATTTGTCTTGGGAAGGATGCATGAAAGGGGTTGGAAAAGTTAGAAAGCATAAGGTCGAGTGGATAGCGTTGCCCCTTGGATCATGTAAGTTCAATGTGGATGGAGCAACAAAGGGTAAACCCGGGCCGGCAAGAATAGGAGTGGTATTGCATGATGATAGAGGTAGGATGTTATTAGCATTTTCTGAACCATTAGGGATTATAGAGTTAAATGAGACAGAACTGAGAGCAATCAAGAGAGCACTCCAGGCTTGGTCTAGGCTTAGGAGTGCTAACCTCATTATCGAAAGTGACTCGACTAATGCCTCTCTTGGACTAGTAACAGGAAATCCTCCCCATTGAGGTTGGCACACATTACTAGGAACATTTGGAGGCTATGCAGGTAAGGAGGCATCTCTTTCATTCATACACCTCGTTCGGCGAAACAATGTGGCGGATTTTTTAGCGAAGGTGGGTGTACACAAACAAAGACCGGCGATGGAACTGTTTTCATCATATCGGCCACAGGAGCTTGGGAGTCCTTAGTAGTTAGTATCTCTTGTGGGAAGGGGCGTGTTGTTGTACCTCTTCTTTTGCTTTAGGTTTTTATCGATTTCTCTTCCTTTTCCTTATCTTGGATCTGGGTATAACTCTCCCATAATTAGATCCCCTCGTGTACTCACTCTTTGTTTTTTAATGAATTAAGTTGTCAATGTTTAAAAAAAAAGTTGTTGACTTATATTTTCAAAATTCCCTTTTCTTTTGAAAATTTGTGTCTATATGTTTATGGAAAAAGCATCAAAAACTAAAATGTTTCCCATCTATGATACACACTAGAACATACAAATTGGAGCCATGGAAGTGTCTTAGTAGTAATGACCTATTGGGTCTATCCCTCAGAAGACTGAGTTATACACCTAGTTATTGACTAGATGCTATCATTTTATTTTTAATTTCTTGTGAATAATAAGCAGCCTTTCTTTCTATCGAATAATAGGACGGACAAAAAGTGCATACGTGAGGATAATAGTCGAAGCTTTGTATCTATTATGACCCATGGACATATTTACTAGTGTCCATGCGCATTTGTGTCTGGTTTAGTGTTTTTAACCATTTGATGCTTAACTTGTTTGTTTTTCCTCAACTGATAATATGTTGTTCCTTTTGGAAGCTGTTTTTTGTTTGTCGGACCATTAACACCATTGTTTCTCTTTTCATTTGCAGTTACGAAGTTCTTCTGACAGTGGACAAGGAGAAGCACAAGGTGGAGGGGCCCATATACTATTATTTGTTCAATACTCTTCTTTTTTGTTTGCTCGTTCTTCACATTTACTGGTGGATGTTAATCTACCAAATGCTTGTAAGACAAATCAAAGCTAGGGGCCAGCTTGGTGATGATGTTAGATCTGGTAAGTGACTCAGTTCCTTGATGGAACATACTGAGGTGCATGTATGATGCATCCTTTAATGAATGCACATCAACTAGCATATTTTGGGCTAGCTTTGATATCAATGCAAGTGAAAAAGAGCTTGCACAACTTAAGGGATCCCCTTTACTGTTGGGGCAGTGAACGAGTCCCACATTGGTTGTGTAGGAGGAAATTTAGGTACTTATAGAAGGACTTTGGTCACTCCACCTAATAGTCTAGTCTTTTGGACTGGATACCCAATCCTAACAAGTGGTATCAGAGCCATATCCCCAAGCCCCAATGCATGCAGACTCAGGGGATCCCCTAACCGGACGGGATGGCCGGCTACGTTCTATCCACCGGAGAGCCTCGTTCGAGGAGAAGAAGGGGGGGGGGGGGGGGGGGAGGGCGCATTGTTGTTGGGGCAGCGAACAATCCACATTGGTTGTGAAGGGGGAGATTTAGGGATTTAGAAAAGAACTTGGGTCACTCCATCTAATAGGCTAGTCTTTTGAGTTGGATACTTAGTCCTAACTGTTAGGAATAATATATGCGGAAATAATCAACCGATAAAGCACACCACATGCAATCGGACACAGAGACATGTGGTTTAGCAAAACCTGCCTATGTCCACGGGATGTGTAATTTATATTGAGAGAGAAAAGGGTAAATAGTTTACACAGAATTTAATCATTCGAGTTTAAGACCAAACCGAAAACCCACAGTTATACCTCACCCTACACATTGCCTGTGTATGTGTAACTGTGCACTGCCACCAACGAAATACTGAAGAAACCTCTCTCATCGAGGGTTTTGCTCACCCTAAACACTGCATACAGCTGCAAAAAAAAAACTTTTGCAGTCTCATTTTGTTGTCTCTAGAAAACCCCTAGGATGCACTTTCTGAAAACCCCAGAGCCCAAGCTGATGGTGCTCTCTACAGAGTCCTCTCAAAACCGAACAGAAAAAACCCAGCAAAGACCAAAAAACTGGCCCACATCATCGAGACACTATCTCACACATGTTTTCTCTCTCTACTGCAGATACTGTTTTCTGTGTTTTTATCTCAATCTGGTCCTGACTGCATCTGTCTCACCTCCACGCTGGCTGCAATGCACTGTTTTTATCTCTGCAGGCGTCTACAAAAAAACCCATACACGCAACAACTTCTTCTCTGACGTGGCCTACTCAAATACAGAGTCCACTTGTAAAGAATTCCATCTTCTCCGTTTGGCATGTATTTCGATTAGGCAAGCTGTATTG
The DNA here is from genome assembly GCA_022113865.1 of Chimonanthus praecox. Classification (NCBI taxonomy): domain Eukaryota; kingdom Viridiplantae; phylum Streptophyta; class Magnoliopsida; order Laurales; family Calycanthaceae; genus Chimonanthus; species Chimonanthus praecox. The sequence goes on along the minus strand of CM039088.1, from coordinate 57,321,973 downwards.
CCTAATCCAGATGGGATTCCTCACGCTAACACCTATGCAGATTTTCAGAGAGAGAAACTTGGAGTGTAATTCGAGCCACCTTATCCAACAATCTCCACCTTGTCGAGAATTTCACCAACTCCGAAGACAATCTGAGACAACTATTAGTACTGCATCTGCAGCTCCGCATCTAGTGTAAGATGCCCAACCACGCCCTGGGATGCTCCACCTGTCCTCATCAATGGGATGAATTGTTCAAGCCCAAACCATGCTTGAACTTGTTTGTATTCCCTGGTTTTGTCAAAATACCTGCCGCATTAATCTCCATGTGGTACTTCGTCACTTTCTCCTTTCCATCTTTGCAATTACCTACACCATGGAAACCAGACAATACCCCACGACCAACTAGGGCTGAAATCGGGTTGGGTTGGGTCGGGTTTTTTAAAACCCAACCCGACCCGAGTTACTAATATATGGAACCAAACCCGAACTATTGACCCGCATGTCTTGACCCTACTCGACTCGAAACTATAACCCACTCAACCCAAAACCCGACCCGACCCGCATTTTGAACGTACTTTATCTTACTTTTTACTGGGTCGGGTCGGGTTAATTTAAAAATCTCTCAACCCAACCCGACCCGAATTCAATGCAGGTTTTTTACTTCTCAACCCGACCCGACCAGCTGACCCGACCCGCATGATTTTCGGGTCGGGTCATGCGGGTTCGGGCCAAAACCCGACCCGAGTTTCATGCCTACAACCAACTAATGCAAAAGAAGCCTTATTTTTCAAGCCATACCTGACTGGTGCCTTCCGAGTTCTTTTCTTCTTTCTTGCAGCCAAACTAGTAGGATCATGTTGCATATGACCCATGACTGTCCTCCCTACTAGTGTGAACAAATTTCCTTGCTTTTTCCCTTTCACGACAACCATGGCTCCTTTAATAACCTTTAGAGCCCCATCCATTGCCTTGAAGGTGAATCAATTGGAATCAAGTGTACCCAAGGAAATTAAACTCTTTCTTAGATCAGGAACATGCTGCACATTTTCCAGTGTTCTCACCATACCATAAAACATTTTGATTTTTATAGTCTTAATTCCAATGACTTTGCATGTCACATCATTACCCATTAGGACAGTTCGTCCATCACAAGGTTTGTAAGTGTCAAACCATTCTCTATGAGGATTCATATGATAAGAACACTCAAAATCTAAAATCCATCCATTAACTAGATGATTCGTACCTGTGGTGATTGCAAAGATATCACCATCATCTTCTGAAACATTTTGTGCGACGCTTGATCTATATTTTGTGACTTGGCCTCCAGATTGCGCTTTCTTTGATTACAGTCCCTCCTCAGATGTCTTTCCTTCTGGCAGTAATAACACTTGAACTTTCAAGCACTCTTCTCCTTTGATTTCGATCGTGACCCCCTTCGATTTCCAAAATCTCTGTCGGTTCCTCTTCCACATTGCTGATCTACCTTTACATCTGAATATGATGTGTTCCCTGACTTCCTGAAGATCTCAGTCTCGAGCAGAGTCGATGTCACCTCATCAACCTTGAGTATCCTTTCCTACCAAAAGTGTAATCACCAATCTATCAAAAGTAGATGGAAGAGAAACCAATGGAAGAAGTGTCCTGTTCTCCTCTTCAATTTTCACCTCAACACTTAACAGTTGAGTGATAATTTTGTTGAACACATTGAGATGATCCATAATGTTTGTTCCTTATTTCATCCACAATTGGTATAATTGTTTTTTAAGGAACAATTTATTTGTAAGCGATTTATACATGTATAATTTTTCCAACTTCTTCCACAAATTCGTGGCAGAAGGCTCATTCAAAATATTATACTTTACCTCTAAAGTGAGGCACAAATTGATGGTGCTCATTTCCTTCATCTCAAATTCCTCCCAAGCATCATGAGTCATGTCTTTCGGCTTCTTCTCCTTCCCAAATAGTGCCTTATTCAGCCCTTGCGGCACCAGAATATCTTTAATTGTACTCTGCCACATGCTAAAGTTATTTTTCCCGTCGAAGGGCTCTACTTCGAGCTTGGACGCCGAGATTCCTTTTATTGCCATCATGCTGCATTTTGTTCACCCACTACTTCTCCTTGGCAGGAACCTGGTCTGATACCACTTGTTAGGAATAATATATGCAGATATAATCAACGGATAAACCACACTACATGCAATCGAACACAGAGATATACGTGGTTTGGGAAAAACCTGCCTACGCCCGCGGAGTGTGTAATTTATATTAAATAGAGAGGGGCGTGAGAGTTGGACGGTCTTTAGGGTCTTTGTTGGGTTTTTTTTTATTGTTATGAGAGGAGTCTAGAGAGAGCATCGTCAGCCTAGGCTTGGGGTTTTTAGAAAGTGCATCCCAGGGTTTTCTAGAGACAAGGTTGAGCAAAACTTTGGATGAGAAAGGTTTCTTCAAAGGGTATTTCGTTGGCAGCAGTGCGCAATTACACATACACAGGCAGCGTGTAGGGTGAGGTATAACTGTGGGTTTCGGGTTTGGTCTTAAACTTGAAAGATTAAATTCTGTGTAAACTATTTTCCCTTTTCTCTGTCAATATAAATTACATGCTCTGTGGACGTTGGCAGGTTTTGCCGAACCACGTATATCTCTGTGTCCGATTGCATGTGGTGATTTATCTATGGATTATTTCTCATATAATTCCTAACACCCACAAACACTCTTTCTCTCTCAACCCCCTTCTACCCCTGTATTGGATTTCTACCCAATTTAAACACATTCCAAGTTGATCTCACCGTTGGATTAAAAATCCATCCAAAACTGGCCCCATTTGAGCCATTTATCTTTGAACCTTTGAAAATCATTGCTTTTCAATCCTATGTGCCTTTCTCTTTTCTTTCTTTCTGTTTTTTTTAAAGCATCATCTTGAAAATATCCTTGAAAGTTGAAACGCACCATGCCTGTACATCGCACCCGACCTGTGTGGACCCCACAGGGCCCAAGTTACTTTGTCTCCTAGGAGAAAGCAATTCTAACATTAAAATAGAAATTGATGTTAAAGATAATGCCATTTCTTGTATCAAGTAATATATGAATTTAACACTTTGATCTCTGCTTGTGTAGATTCGGATGATGACCATGATGACTGAGTTGAACAAGATCACTGTATTTGTTCATGCCATGATCAGTTCTCAAACTGTCACTCTTAATCTTGTTATTATCATAGTTTTATTTTTCCTTACACGTTGTTTGTATGTGGGATCAACTACTGTTACTTGGGAAACTTGCTATCTTGTTTATTTGTCTTGCAGACAACCAACCACAGCCAAAGTTCATAAATTGATGCCTCATGCTCTCCCATTTTAACCTGTAATTTTAATTCAATGGAAATGTTATTATAGTGGGAATCCCACATTATGGGCTTTGTATATTTATTTTGAGAAAAGATTTTGAAACAAAAGTAGATTGAGTGATTGTGGGCATTTGGGTTTAGGGGTTCCACAGTATTGATCTTATATCCACAGTATTGATCTTACATCCACATTGCCAATGGTTATTTCTAAGTCATATTGTCTAAGTTGCAGTATTCATTATAGCCTGCAGAGGTTCTGTTTAGGCTACAGTATTTCTTATAACTTGCAGGGATTCAATTGCTAATTAGTTGGTAGTGATTTTTGCACCTCTATATCCCATAGTACACCCTTTTAAAAGAAATTTTCAAAATTGCCCTTGCTTTTAGAAAAGAGGAAAAGAGAGGGGAGGAGAGAAGTAGGGCCAAAATTGAAAATTCCTTTTAAAGGGGTGCACCATGGGAGAAAATGGGGGTGCAAAAATCATTTCCCCATTGTTTTTGCCCTCTTTATGGGTTTTATGTAAAAGTTGAACAATACTTGTACAGTAGTCAGTGTAGAACATTGGTTTTGCTGCTTTAGCTGATTCCTATACACAACATGAATTAGAGAGAAGAATGTTTCGCTTAGACTATTCCTTTTAGATGCCACACTAATCTTTCATGTTCCATCTCTGCAATGGTTTTGCTCTCTCTCTCTCTCTCTCTCTCTCTCTCTCTCTCTCTCTCTCTACTCTACCAAGAAGTACCATAATACTTCAAATCATAATCTACTCTCTACTTGGTTATAGTATTTTTATTGCCCTTTCCATCTGGCCCTTCGGATCACGCGATTTTGTAAACCATCTTCTGGTGAGTAGTTCATAGTCTTACGCCATTTCACATTTTCCTTAGAAATTCAAGTTTTTTTTTTTCATGACCCAACCAAAATGCCCTAGTAATCAAGGCAAAGATATTGTTTTGCATATTTTATCAGTTAGGAAAAGGGGGTTCACATTTTTTCTTTTTCCAATTAGCATTCTCTACATCCAACGAATTCCATGTAATTCATGGGAGGTCAGTGAAGAGGGTCAGCAATGAAAGACGAGACTTCTCAGTAAGTGCATCACAAATCATTCACATGTAGGAGTGAAACTTTTGAAGTGGATAAGGGGAATCCAACAAAAGTCAGTACTATGTCAAAAAGTGTTGGATCTTGATTCTATCATGGCCTGCTGCTATCAGTATAAATCTTGGCTGATATTGTGCATATCGGCCAAGATATCTCGGGTTTTCCAAAACCCAGATGAGTATCGGCCAGAGAAAAAATAAATCGGTTGAATATCGGTCCATTTCTTTTTTATAAAAAAAAAAAAATAAGAATATCGGTTGTGGACCCAGCTCATTTCTCGGTTGATATTTGCCCATATCGGCTGATATCAGCCGATATTTATATTTTTTTAATTTTTTTTTAAAAACAGCGTTTTTATTTTTTTAAATGAATTTTTTCCAAAAAAAAAATCCACGAGATTTTCAAAAAAAAAATTGGAAGAGAGAAAAAATCTCAGCCGATATGAAAAATTGGCCGAAATCTCAGAAAGGCCGATTTTTCGACCCCTAGCTGCTATTCATGAATCTACATAAATAAAAGGTGGTTTTTGATGCAGGGCATATAGGAGATAGAATTCTCAATCAAGCTTTGGATTTTCATGAAAAATTAGATGGTGGAGAAAAAGGCCATCCAAGAAGTTTTTTGGGCCCCAAACTTGTGAAATAAAGGCCCATAAGGTAGGGATATGGGTTAGGCCTTTATTTCTTGTGTAAAGGCTTGAAAAATCTATTCTAAAGGCCCACATGCTAGGAATAAAGGAAGTGACAAAAATATCTTCTTATTTTTACTTGGTCTTTAAGGAAAAGATAGAGGCCATTGATTGGCGATTTTGTTTCAAGGCAAATTTTCTTTCCTTCAGATGACTTGAATTTATTTTTATTTTTGTAATTTGTTAAATTAAATTCTGGGATTCATGAATTTAGGTGATAAAGTATTTGAATGGATGATATGAAAGCCCCACATGGTTAGTGGAATATATATTAATTTTTTTTTTGAAGACCAAAGTGTCCAAGCCTCTTAAAGAACTCGACTAATCTTTAGGCCATGTGCAAACTTTTCCATCCACACACCATGGAGAGTAGCCCTTTTGTATTGAGAGTGATCCCCACATCTGAGATGGGTTATTGACCGCCAAGCAACCGGCACGGGTTGGAATATATATCAATTTACAAGGGATAGCTGCCTGTAAAGGATTTAGATTGCCAAATTGTCTGTGCAAAATATATTATACTGTTGACAGGAATCATTCTAAGACTTAGTACACCACAAACTATGACAAACTCGTAGGGTCCACGCATCTAAGGGGATCCCTGCTGCAGTGCCCCCGAACCCACGCAATAGTGCCTCCAGGTTGACTCTGATACCACTTGTCACGGGGCTCGTGAATCCTAACCAATTTTTTTTTTTTGAAATGGTTATCATATTAATAATAACAATAATAAAAAGCCAGAAGTGCGAGCACATGGAATCATGACCAAATTGGTGATTAGACTGACTCACTTGACAACGGACTGTTTGAGTGAGTGTCGCACGAATTAAATCAAGGAAGGATTCGCTAGCCCCGTGATAGTTAGGTGTGAGTTTTAACAACTGACTATCTTCTGTTGAGAGTTCAAATGAGAATATTTTGATATTTTAGTCTTCAGACCTCATCTTCATGGACGAATTTGAGGTCAGCCCATTCCTTGTAGACATGGACAGGTGGTTTGTTCTTTCTATTTGGTAGCACGACATCGGCACCCATAGATTCCAAAGCAAGTGCCTCATCAGAGTGAAAAGCACCAACGAAAGCCAATGGTAGCACAGAAATGGATAGTAAAGTCAAGTACAGAGCAAAAGCTTGAGGATCAATGACGACTCCAAGTAAAGGTAAAAAGCGAAGGAATCAGAGAACACATGGTTCTCTTTGTGCATTTCTTTATTCTAACAGAAAAGTTGAAAGGATACAGTGTTGTGCTTTTCTTCTACATGGCCACTTTTTTCTGTGCTACTCACTACACTGAACTGTTAGATTTTCTGTTTCCCTTTACCCCACTCAAACCTCAAAATCAAAGTTTAAGACCCAACTACATATGATAATCAGCTTGTTAGGCTATGTGGAACCTGATTATTCGAGATCTATTGTCGATCTAACTTGCACCGTTGTGGGTCGAGCTCCGTGCTGAGCTCGCGGGAGGCAGTCCCTGAGCTGAAATTTTTAAACGGATGACAATTTTGTAATTTCACATGGCGTCTTATGTAAATCCTAATTACAGTAGTATATTTGGTCGTTTTGTGAGAGAAAGAAAACAAAACATCTATATTGAGAGCCGTCTTTTCTTCATTTTGCCTTTGAGTATAGTGGATCGGTTTGAATCCCGTAGTAGTACTGAAAGGGAACCACGTAAATCTCTATATTGTAGTTCTCCCAACAACAACTGAGTAGTGTAGACTCTAGAACTTGAATTGATATTTAAGTAGGTAGTATCCCAATCTGAAAATGCATATTCTATGAATCCATTTAGAACTAATTTACAGACTGATGAAGTGTTGTTTTTGGGTGCTTTCATTTTTCGGGAGGATGATTGTTTTATTGTGATTTCTCTTTTTCTTTTGTTGTTTGCTGTTGGGCCTAACCCTCACCCCCTTGTCTTGTCTTTTTCCTTTTGTTGTTTTTATCTTCTCTTTAATGAAATTTCATCTTTACTGCTCCAAAAAAAAAGACTGATGAAGTGGTGCTTTGATTAAGTAGTACTGGATTCTTTGGTCAGGTCCATTATCTGACTTCGCCATCTTCTGTCCAAAGTTTGATTGAAATGAGTTTTGAATTCTTGTGTTTGAAGTCATGCCAAAAGTATATGTCGTAAACTCAAAAGCAATGAACTAAAGTTTGACAATATCATGTATTTATTTACAAGACACAGATTTTGATCTCCATGATCAGAGACAAACAAGAGAATTTGCATATCAAATTACTCGGCTGCTGAACTCATTCTGCTCTCACATGGAGAAGTCTTCCTTAGAATTAGAACAAAGGAACGATGCCATAACCACTTTCAGTCATTACCTTGGCATTGAACATTTGATCCACTTCCACCTCTCTGTCTGTTCTCTTCGCAAAGCGTCCTTTGATCCGGGGGCCTGGTTTCAGCATATGCCTTTCTTGAGGCATACCTTACTGTCTTCTCAAATTTCCTTGTTTTTCTCTTTTCTCTGTACCTGAGGACCCTGGCCTCCCTGTCAATGGGAGTGAATTGGGGTGGAATCTGAAGAGGGGGGCCCGAAAAGAGGTCAATTGTTCCCTTTGGAGGCCTGATGTAGCCGTTTGAGATTTCTGTCATGGTGGCATCTGGTACAATGCTGGCTTCCATGGATGACAAAGAAACCTGATAATAACAACAGCAATGTCATCGTCATTACCTATAAATTACAAAAATTTCAAAAATTCAAGTACAGATTTATCTTCTACAATTACGCCCTTTTTATGCATTTATCCAAGTACAAACATTTTGTTTGCTGAGTTGAAACTTGCCAAGAGATAGACGATTAGCTATTGAAAAGTGACCAGTTGTTTCACTTTGCCAACCATTTATTTCTTATCCTCGATTTCAATTAGGGGGTTGTCTAGCCTGTTATAATTGGGAGCATTATCCTTAGAAGAGCTCAATTGATCGTCATTCTGGGTATGAACACGTACGACAATGTCGGTATGTCCTCAGGAGTGTCTGATCTCTTATAATTGATAAAGTTTTAGGTTTCACATCAATACTTGTCATTGATCAGAACAGGGGAAAAGCATATTTTATAAGACAAGAGTCAACAGGATGGATGGAACATGCAACAGGCAAAAAGGGGTCCTAGAATCTACAAGCTCCTCTTCATCAGTTTTCTCTTCTTTTACTAGCAAATTGCCAAAACAAAATCACGAAGGAAGAATTGGTAATCAGCATGAACACTAGAAAGTATAAACATCGCATGTTCATATAAATATAAGTAGAACCCAGTGTGATGTCAACAAATTTGAAGAAAATAAATTTACAAGGTAAACACAAGAAGAATAATGGATCTGAGGGGGAGAGTGGAGAGACAGGACATCTTATTCGGGTTGAAGAAATTCCTCATAATAGACAACCGAAGAGTAAATCCCAAGCATCTGTAAATTTGTATTTACTGCATTAAAGCAGAACTCCTCCCTCTGAAACTTTCAATTCCCAGAAAGAGCAGTGTTTATAACGACTTAGTCAAGAGAGAACCTAAGAAAACCAATAAGCAAACAAACAAAGTGATGAAGAAAGAAGCTACGAGGATGAAGGATCGAATACAAATGAATCTCTCCAACTTAACCCTGAAAGTCTCAGAACACAACATTTATCTTCTTAATTAAAACAAGATGACCTTCCATTCTAGTACTAAACATGTATTGCCTATTCTAAGTTGACATCGAAGAGTTCTGCAAATCAACCCAAGGGGTTGGTCTCATCTTCAAGATCCCCGAAGTGGGGTCTTGAGTTCTATTGACACTACTCCAACGGGTCATAAACTTAATGGGTGTGTTTGGATTTGAAGGTTTATACATGTCCATAAAATTAGTTTTACCTCCAATGTTTGATAGAAATACCCATATTGTCAAAAAAAAATCACCAAAAAGTAGTACAGAACGTGACTGCTAAGAAAAATAAGAAGAATCCAAGAAAAAGGTAAAAAACCTACAGGCTTAAATCCTGTAAACCACAAGAAAAAGTGTCTCTGCATCACAGATTGAGCGAGAAAAAGTAAAAAAAGACAAAACTCGCATGAGCCCATGATTAAAGTATCCTTTCAGTGGTCAGGAAAAAGTGAAAGAAAAGGGGTAACTCTCAATCTGAGAATTGCTTTGTCCAAGAATCAACCAGTTCCAAAGCTCAAATGCTTTCCCAAAAGAGGCAGAAATTCAACCCCTTTGTACAAAATGTTAAAACTACCCTTCCCCTTCCCCACCTCTAAAAATAGTATATAATAATAAAGTTTTTCTAATAAAAAAAGAACCAGCCAAGAAAAGAGAGAGAGATCAATTTAAGAGAAATTATTACTACCATAGACATGGCATGAAAATTTAGGAGGTATGAGTACTTCTCATACAAATCAATAAAAAAAATTAAAAAAAATCACTATTGCATACAAATTTCATGGAAATTTAGCTATCCAGAAATGAAGAAGAAGAGGAAGGAGCAGAAACAAACTTACACTGTGACTTAGTGATGCACTGTAATTAAACCCTGTCTTCAGAGCCTCATACTCTGTTTCCAAAAGATTCAGTTGATGGGGCCTCAGCTCTTCATTCCCTCCCACACACTGCACTGGCACAACAACTTCATTCCCATCATTCTTCTTCCCTCCATTTTCCTGCTCATTGCTTTCCTTCTCACCACATGTATCATACTCCACAAGATCCAAATACTCATCTACTTCACCTCCATATAAAAACCCATCATTCTCATTGTTGTTCTTCACTGGATTCAGCAGCAACCAAGATGCTGCTTCAGCCTCTTGTTCCTCCTCCTGGCACACCGGTCCGATACCTGGATGGGCTGCAACTGCCGGATCAAAAAAAGTCGCCCAGAAATGGGGAGGATTGGGACACGATGGTGGCGTCTAGCTAGTGAATTGGCAGAGTGGATGTCGGCGTCGCACTCCGCACAGAGTGCAGCTACATCGGCTTTGCATGTGACGGTGGCAGGCAAACGCTCACATGCCTCACACATCCACACACGCTCGTGCCGTGAAGCATCCAAGTTCACTGCATGGATACGTGAATCACAGCCAGTGCAGAGATAGGCTGAATCCAGTCGGCAGTAAACCGTGCACGCCGCCGAGCGGCAAGAGTCACACCTACGCAGCCACCCACCTCTGCCGCCACAATTTCTCTTCATCATCTGCCTCATAATTGAATTCCAATATAGCAGTAACTCTCTCTCTCTGTTTCTCTGTTGTCTGCCTTGTTTCCACTGTCGTGTATGTGCAGTTGTTCTGGTGTGAAGGATGGAAGGTAACACTAAGTAAAAGGAAGGAGAGAATCCACAAGCTTTCCACGTGGCAAAATCTTAGCGGCTGGGAGATGTGGGTTGTTAGTCTTGGATCATAAAGGGTTTGGAAAGTAGCTGCCGAGAGAGGTGTTCCTAGAATCAAAGCTCTACTACTTTAGTCGCTTTCTCGTGTGGATAACTTTCTACTTTCCATTTAATCACGTCCTCACGATCATATTTACTTCAAAATCAATCTTTTATCAGTCAGTATATACACCGGATCTTTCATGTATAAAAAAAAATATTAAATTATAAAGTATTTTTATGATAAAGTCAATTAGATGATATTCTGATAGTATTTTTATGATAGAGTCAATTCAGAAAAACTTGTAAATTTGACTCTAAATAGATGAGAATATGGCTTATGATAATGATGAAGAACATTAAAATAGCTCAATAGATGAAAACAATAAGAAAGTGTTCACATTTATAAAAGATTATAAACCATCTCTTATAAAAATTAAAAACTTACTTGTTGAAGGAACATGGAGAAGTTTATTAAAAATCTTAGATTGAAATAAGGTTGTGATATATTATAAGGTAATAAAAGCATGTAGGGGTAAATGTGTTTAAATATAAAAATAGAATAGAATTGGTGGCAATAATGATAATAATAAATTGATAGCATTTCTGATTAAAAAAAAAAATGAAGAAAACATAACTAGGACCACTTAAATATCTCAATTATTGAGAATCTCTTCAACTTTTATTAGCATTGTGCTAATATTTCTACACTAATATCTTTTGATTGATTGAACATGTGGAAATGGTATTCAGTAGTCCTATGAAAGTTTAGATCATAAGCTTTCAAACCCTAAAATTTCAGTTCCGTTCGACCTTTCATAGTCTTGTGACCTTTTTATCAGTGACAAAAAGGACTATTGGAACCAAATTAGTTAAGCAGGTGGGCCAATATTTTAAATTAAATATTCTACTCTTTTTATTGATAAAGGAAATAGAGGTGCAACTGGAGTTATTTCTATTTTATTTTTCTATCACCTTGATCTCTAAATCTAATTTGTACTCTAAATCTAATTTGTATGGGTAACTCAGTTGGTCTAAGTTTCTTCAGTCTAAATTTAAGCTTTTACGATTAGACTAGAGATCTTCAATTCAACTCTTCTCAAACTTATTTGATACACAAATTTTACATGTGATTTCTTGTATTTATGGGATTAGTTCACCTCCAACATGGAGTAGAGATATCCATGTTATAAAAAAGAAAAATCTAAATCTCAGCCTCAAATTTATTTGGAACCAAATCAAACCCAGCAACCAATTTTGGATTGGCTAAGGCTGATGGAGGTCATATTTGAGTAAAATTAACAAGTTTGAATGGACTTACCCACTGGGTGTAGCTCAACTGGTTGCTTCACACCTCAGGAAGTGGAAGGTTGCGCGTTCGAGCCCCTATGGCTTAACCTTGGTGTGCCCTAGGGATAATGGGCTCATCCGTGGGAATTTTACGCTGGGTATCCCATGGTTTCCCACACATAAATTAAAAAAAAAAAAATTTATGTTTTCTCTTATCTCATTTATAATAAAAAAAAAAAAAAAATTACACTACAAACAGATTAGAAACTAACTTGTCACTTACTTCACAAAAGAAACTTTTTATTATATGACATGAAAAAAAAAATTGATTTAAATTATGTTGGATCAATTCAACCCAACTCTCAATCCAGGCTATTTCAAATTCTAATTTAAATTGCCTATTCCCATTTCAAATTACTCTTAACTCCATTTGACTCAAATTCGAGTTGAGTCATTCATGTTCAACTTGAATCTGCTAAGTTGCACCCTTACCTTACAATGAAAATATATTAATGCAAGTTGGCTTTATATTACTATTCTACCATCTTGTACATAAAATATGTGATATTGATAAGCATTATATATTTATTGCAATCTCCACCAACTCACATAGACAAACATTTAGAAAATTTAATATAGAATAAAAGCCTTTTTTTATATACATGATATGTTGATTTAATTCAATAAATGTGCACCACCATGAACACCATTATTGGAAATTTCAGGATACAAATACACAACACTATTGGGCCTCTGTGTACACCATTTGTTCAGTGTATAATTTGGATTTTTCAAAGTAAAATCAATGATTAAGGTTTAACAAAACGAAAAGTAGTTAGTGGTAACGGCTAACTAAATACATGTAACTTACAGGGCTATTTTGGTCTTATTGCAGTCGGTGCAGAGTTGCAGAAACTTGGACATGGTTTGTACACGCGTAAACTGAATGGCCGTAAGCATGAGGATGAGGACCCCACCAAACCTAGGAAGAGATGAGTCAGCATGGCCCCACAACGTATCTCAAAGAGTTCTTCCCAACCAAGAATTATAGGAGGCTATAAGATGAGATGAGATGAGATGAGATGAGGGTTCCATCTCAGCCACGAATTACAGCATGGGCTAAGTGGCATGTCCACGTCACTTGAAAGTAATCAAGTCATCTCAGACCAATAATTTGTGAATAAATCAGACTAAAAAAGTTTTGAATTAAATGTTATTAATTTGTTTAGTAAATAGGTTAATACAACACAAAAAACTATTTAATAAATGAGAAATCTATTTAACCCTCTCCCGCATAGAGCATCTCGTATGTGGTGTGCTATTGCAACTTATGTTGACAAATTTTAAGATTGGCCGTGTAGACAAAATTAAATTTTTGACCGTACATTGGATTGATAGTTCTACTTTGTTTTCTTGGTTTCCTTCGTTTTACCGCATATCTCTTAGGCCACTTGGAACAATTTCTGATTTCTACTCCTTTACTGATGAGCAAATCATTTGGGAAATTCTGCTTCGTCGTAACATGTCTGACTCTAAAGCCGATGCCTTCTATGAGCTTCTCTTTACCATTTTTGCCTATAGAATCCGTACCTATGTGGAGGACACTCTTCTCTGGTGGCCTGACAACTCGAAATTTTTCACAGTAAAGTCTTTCTACTCTTGGAATTATCAAACAACTGGTACTGTTGTTGTTTACCCTAAGATTTGGTCCTCCAAAGTACCTCCAAGGGCAATTAGTTTTCTTTGGACAGTTGAGCTAAGGGAGAACAATGCTTAGTGCTTGCCCCTTTTGTCTTCAAACTTCTGAAGAGTTAAATCATCTACTTATTCACTGCTCATTGTCTTCCGTTGTTTGGAGTTCTGTCTTAGCTCAGTTTGGTGTGGCTTGGATCATGCCCTCTTCGGTGACCGAATTGTCCTTTGCTTGGCACATTGCATATGTCTCGCCAAAATCTCCTCTTTATGGCAATTGTCTTTATTTGCTATTATCTGGAGTCTGTGGTAGGAATATAATATTAGATTGTTCAAAGGCACAGTTGAATCCAACGTGGCGGTGGCAAGACGTAGCCTTAGTAAGTGTGCATCGTGGGCTGCCTCTCTTCAGGGATTCTGGAATTTCTCTTTGTCTAATATTTTACATGCATGGAAAGAATGTGTTGATCTTAATGTTTTGAGTTGTTGCAATCAGTTTGACTGATGAATAACTCCGAATTGCTTTTTAACCTCATTTTTCTTTAGATTTATCTATTTTGAGTTTTTTTTACATTTTTTAACTTAAGGTAATCCCTTTTTTGTCTTTTAATTAAATTTAATTAAGTGTTTATAAAATAGAATGAAAATGTCTGAATGTGATTAATATAGTTTGTAGAGTTTTCTATCATTTTTTTAATTTTTCAACATTTTCATAAAATTAATTTTTTTTATGAAAATATCATGAATTATAATAAAATATACAAGTTACTATGGGACATCAAAGAACATGAATTTTATTTTTCATATCAGACTTTTGCTAATGCAAGTTTTCTATTTTCTATACGAGTTTTAATACTAGTTTTAATATAAATAATGTTAACTATAAAATAAATAAATAAACTCTTCTACACTTCTCCATCTTATACAATTTTTTCACAATATTTTCCAACAATTCTTTCTTTTATGTATGAGTCTTTTATTTGTAGGGCTGACATTCAGGTGGATTGGGCCGAATTTTAATAAATCCAACACAACCCATATAAAAAATTATTGAGCTCCACCTAATACGATCCAAATTGTTGGCCCTATCCAACCCGAGTTGTTGGCCCAACAGCCCGACCTATTTTCAGTCCAAATTTGGAGAAAAAAAAAAATCAAAGCATGTGTTCTATATTCCTGAAACTCAGGTCCAAGGGTCAAAATATCGCCCATAGCGATATATCGGCTGATATATCAACATCGGTGATACTGATATATCGACCGATATTCTGGCGATATTTTTCTCTCTCATCCGAATTTTTTTTTTTTTTAAATTCCAAATTTTTTTTAGAAAATAAATAAAATTATGGGCTTTATGAATATATAATTTTTTCATTAAATATCGGCCGTTTACATATTCAAATATTATTTTCATCGTTTTAAAAAAATGACCATTATATCTCTTAAAAAACGAAAATCACCATTAAATTTTCATTAAAAAAAAAATGAAACATCACAACCATAAATTTTTATCGAATTTGATTAAGCCACCATTAATTTTTCATATTTTTTTAAAAAAATTATCATTATTTCCATCAAAAAATGAAAAGACAATTAAATTTGCATAAAAAAGAAAGAAAAGAAACAATTAAATTCATCAAAAAACGAAAAATGACAATAAATGTTCATCGATTTTTTATTTAGCCACTATTAATTTTTCATTGTTTTTTGAAAAGTCACCATTAATTTTCATAAAAATGAAAAGACACAATTAAATTCATCAAAAAACGAAAATGACAATAAATGTTTATCGATTTTGATTTAGACATTATTAATTTTTCATTGTTTTTTGAAAGTCACCATTAATTTTCGTAAAAAATGAAAAGAGACAGTTAAATTCATCAAAAAACAAAAATGACAATTAAATTTCTATCAAAAACGAGAATTCAAAATAAATTTTCATCGGTTTTGATTAAGCCATCATTAATTTTTCCATCATTTTCTAAATAGTCACCATTAATTTTTATTAAAAAACGAAAAGTCATCATAACATTTTTTTAAAAGAAAAAAAAAGGAAAAAAATTTAAAAACCGATTTTAATACATATCGGCCAATATTGTGACTGATATTTTGGGCCGTTTATCGGTCATATCGGCTGATAAGCTTTTCGTACAGCCGATACAAGACGTATCGGCCGATATTTTCACCCTTGCTCAAGTCGAATTGGGTTAATTTGGGTTGGCTCGGTTGATTTTAAATTTTTAAGCCCAGCCCAACCCGAATTCCATGTGGGTTTTTTTTTCTAACCCAATCCAACTCTAAGTGTACAAATATATAACCCAGCCCATTGATTTCTCGTCACATGAGTCGGTTAAAACTCAGCCCAAGTTTCACCCCAAATTATTTGGGGATTAGATCTTCACATTCCATAACGGTGTCCACCATTTTTTTTTTTTTTTAATTCTGTCCTCTCCTTCTTCATTTGCATCTAAATATACGTTTCAAGAGCCACAATACTATATGTTCTGAATCCTACGTCGCCATCATGAAAGGTTTTTTTTTTTCTGAATTGACTGTGAGTTCTATTTTTTCTCACTCAAAGATTTTATGTTTGTAATAAATAACCTTGTAAAATTATTTTTTAAAACAAAATCCTTTTAAAACTATTGATCCGTGCAATAAACCAATGGATCCAGACCATTAAATTGGTGATTTTATTGCACCATTTTGAGATCAACCATACAAGTCCAATGCCTACTTTCGTAAACAACCAATCTCAAGTGTGAACT
Organism: Chimonanthus praecox; assembly: GCA_022113865.1. Lineage (NCBI taxonomy): Eukaryota > Viridiplantae > Streptophyta > Magnoliopsida > Laurales > Calycanthaceae > Chimonanthus > Chimonanthus praecox. The sequence continues at coordinate 57,305,746 of CM039088.1, read as the reverse complement.
ACCCTTGATTATTGATCATGCATGATCCGAGCTGTGGTTGGTTAATCTGGATAACATTTCATGACTTTCTAGTGGTTGGCAACCGGTGAAAAATTCTAAATTTAAGAAACTGAGAAAAAAAATTATTTAGATTAATACTTTTTAGTTAATTGGGATTGAGAAATTGATTGTTAATAGAGTGAAAAAAGTTCGTGAAGATTAGAGATTCACTTATACATGATATCCTCCTAAGCTTAGTCTCATATTTATTTTTAATCTACTATTTGTTAAACATCTAAATTGAAAACTCTGATTTTTTAAGATAAAAACTCTAATCTATGCAGATTTAGAGTTTTTTTTTTTTTTTTTACGATCAAGGTATTTAGACTTCTTAGAGCATCTAACTAATTTTCAAAACATGTACAAGTCTCTCTACCCACACACCAGATGACTCTACGAGAAGAAGCTCTTTGGGAGTAAAGTGAAAATTGAACTCACAGCTCCCAGTTCCTAAGGTTGAGGTAAATATATGCTAGATTTAGAGATTTTTTTTTTTTTAATAACATGAGTATCCCCATCACATTAGAGGTGAGATTAATCCCAAATGTATACTAGATTTAGAGTTTTTAAGCATGTAATTATTGCTGATGTCTACCTATTCGTAACCAAATTAAATGTGGCAAACATAAACACAAATTCAGACGATCCAGACCGTACAACTCTACCAATTTCTAGTTTTCTACCACAGGATGATAAACTTGTAACCATTGGTTTGCTGGCCAATTTTGATTTATAAGGATTTTCATTTTTGCTATACTGTGTCTATCAGTCTATTGGTGTCCGCAATATGCTTCATTATAATGCTAGTTGTGTACAGTGTATGAATTTCTTTCTAGTTTCTGAATAATTTTGCATGCTGGAAGATCCACACAAGCCTGGCAAGCATCTGCCCATCGACCGAAATGGAAGGTCCAGATGGATTAATCCAATGATCTTTACAGGTAGGGTAGGAAACGGATCAGCTTTTTGGGTTGGCTCATCGACCCACAATATACCTGCAAGCCTGATGTATCAAATAAATTAAGGAAGAATCGAATCAAAGACCTCTAATATAATTCTAAAACTTTAGACCAAATGGACTACCTCACTTTCTCCTCCAAAGAAGATCCAAATAGAAAAACAAGAAGAACTTAGAGAAGTTTGTCAGAAAAGAGAAAGTTGTATTGAATATCTAAATTATTACATGTATATATAGCCTCTATCCGACCATAGGGCTATCATAATCAGATTCAAACACTTAACTAATTATAAATCAAATACACCTCTTAATTAGAGGTAAACCCAAATTAGAATCCTAATTACATTATAATTAGGATAATCTAAATATATTTCAACACTCCCCCGCAAGATAAAGCTTGGATGAACGCGAAGCTTGGAACGTGAAGAAACAGCAGATGAACTGCAAAAGTGGCAACTGACTGGCCACGAAGATTTGATGAAGCAGCACACTGATTGGCTGTAAAACTTGTTGAAGTGGCAGCGTTGAATGGCTGCAAATATGTGTTAATGTGGCAGCGTTAATTGGCTGCAAAATGACAGGCGGCAAACACAGATGGCGGCCTGAAATAGAGAAAGAGGCTCAGACGACGGCAGTAGCCGTAAGACAATTGTCCGGCAAACAATGATTGCAATATGCGATAAACGCAAGCGACGAATAGCCTGAAAAATAAGGGGCTGAAGCCATTACATCGATCAATCATACCGGAAAGGCCAGTGAACAATAGTTGTAGCCATAAAGGCCAGCAAATGTGGGCTGAAGCCATGAAAGACCAGCAAATGAGGGCTGAAGCCTTAAAAGGCCAGCAAATGAGGCTGTAACCATAAAAGGTCAGCAAATGAGGCTGTAACCATAAAAGGCTAGCAAATGAGGGCTGAAGCCTTAAAAGACCAGCAAATGAGGCTGTAACCATAAAAGGCCAGCAAATGAGGGTTGAAGCCTTAAAAGGCCAGCAAATGGGGCTGTAACCATGAAAGGCCAGCGAATGAGGCTGTAACCATGAAAGGCCAGCAAATGGAGCTGTAGCATTGAAAGGCCAACAAATGAGTGGGGACGAATCAGTCCTCCAGATAAAAGAAGTGGATGAATTCCACAACAAATGAACATGTGTCCAAAATATGCCGTCTCATTTCGAAAAACGACAAAATAAGGCGTGTTCAAAGGAAGGGCAAGTTGCGTCCCTTTCAAAGGAAGGACAAGTTGCGTCCCTTTCTTCGGCTTCAATAAAATATGAGGAAAAGGGCAATTTGTATCCCTTTGTTCAGAGCGTCGACTCAGACGAAAGTAGGAGGAGAACCTTTCTTCAACTCTCCCCCTTTCTTCTTGGCACATATCTCACCGATCGTGGCAAGAAGAAACAGTAAAACAAGAATGGCGCAAAACTTATATCTGTATTCTGCGTCTATGGCGACACAAGCAGCAAGGATATCTGAGGATTTTGACCAATCTGACCAAGGTTCTTCATATGCAAATGCGTCAACCTTGCGTGAATCATAATAAGGAGGATTGCCAAAAATCTCCAGCAACGTTGCTCCTACCAAAAACCCATATGGAACAGTATAACCAGGTCTTGGTCCAAATGGCATCCCGTTTGAATCGGGAGTGTCAGGAAGAAAAAACACCTTGATGATCAAAGCCAATCGTCAATGACAACTCAGTAGAAGGCAGTGTGTCTTTACTGGAGAATAAGGTCCATAAGGCATTTGAGGGTTGTATCCATAGCTGGTGTGAAACATAAGAGACTGATTCTCTGGCAGCTGAACGAGGCAGCACAAGCCTCTAGTGATGAAAAACCACCGCCGAGAAGAGCCAGATCTGCCTCTGTGAGCGATCAGATTTGAGAGATGGGAGAGGCAGTATCAGGAACCGATCTGAGCAACGGGCCTGAAAAGGGAGGATCTGATGCTGGAGTATTGGCTGCTGGATGCTGAAAGAGAGGTAGCAAAACCAGTGCCTCTCAGATCAGGAAATAGGCAACGGCAGTATCTGAATCTGTAAATGCAGCGGTTCAAGAAAACAGATCTGAACAAATCTGATGCAGAGAGGACAACAGTGCAGGCAGCGGCTTTTTTTTTTTTGTCAAAAAAGAGATCTGTAAACAGATCAAACAGTCGTGCAATAAGATTTGAATATATGCAATCAGATCGGCGTGGCAATCTGCTAAAAGAAGATCTGGCCTGTTGAACCCAGATCTGTGGTGGTCTCTTAGAGAGACGGAACTGGCTGGCCAAGATCTGAGTGGACTTTGTTCTCGTCACAGATCAAGAAACAGGTAGCGGAAGTCTGGGTAGCAAGCGAATCCAATGGAGATCTGAGAACAGCAGCCCGGGCATGGAGCAGCAGTTCCACTCGATGTCAGATCTGTGGCTGGGGCAGCAGCGGTGGCGAGAACTGGGTGGCGGAGAATGGGCAACACAGCAGGGTTGGTCACCGTGATGGAGGCGGTGTTGCAGATCTGGGACGAATGACGAATACTGCTGGGTGGAGAGGTGGGCGATTGCAGATCTGGTTTGCAAGGAAAGGAAGAGGACCGAGTACGGGAGCGAAGATGCTTGAGGCAGAGATGGCATGAGACCATGATGCAGAGGAAGGCGACAATGGCTGCTCGGTGATGGGGTTCAATGGGCAGGCAAAGCGTTGGGGTTTCTCATAGATATGGTATCTGTCGTGACTCAAATCTGGCAGTGTGTGGCAGTCCGCCAAAGTCGGGGATGACGATGGAGAAAACGACAGCGGGGATGTGACGAGATCTGCATCGGTTTTACAGGAAACAGAGATCTGAGAGATTTTCAGATCTGGTTCAGCCGGGCGATGATTTTCAGATCTGGTTCAGATCTGTTTGTAGAAGCTTGAAGGCAGCATGACAGATCCGGCGAGATAGATCTGTAACGTTGGCACTGCAGGAAAAGCTTGACCGCAGACTAGAGATGTTGGGATCAGCTGCAAGAAGAGAAGACCTCTCAGAAACGGCACACAACCGAGCACTGAGTATACTTTTTCAAATAATCTCATTCACAAAGTGACTAGCGCCGAACTGAGATGTCTCTCCCTCTGCCAACGAGATTCCTTGGGCAGAGGGAGGGAGAGCAACGCCTAGATCCGAGATTTGAGATGTGTGGCGTGAACGCTAGATCTGATCTCGGGTCTTGAGGTCAGAAGGCAGATCTGGCATCCATGGAAACCGTCGCAGATCGGTGGACGACAGAAGGAGAGAACGGCTAGCAGCCCAGGAATAATGATCGACAAGAGGGCCAGTTGCAGATCTGGTAATCTGGCCGATGGGGATGTGATGCAGAGAGGGAAACGCCAACTGAACACAATGGCGATGGCAAACATGACTCTTGCAAACACAATTTTAGTTCTGACAATCTCAGAGCGTCGAGATGTCAGATATGGTGGAGAAGCATTGGCAACAAAATCTGCCCAGAACCGGCAGCAGAATATTGGAGGTGCGATGATGGGTTGGGGTAGATCTAAAAAGTTGTGCATGAATGGTTGCTGTGAATCTGCAGCGGAAGGAGACGATAGAAGAAGTCTCTTTACTCAGTTTCGCTGGTTGCACGGCAAGCGAAAGTAGATCTTGGCTGAAGTTTGTGGATCAGAAGCAAGTGCTAGAGTCCCCTCCCTCTGCCAACGAGATTCCTCGGGCAGAGGGAGAGAAGTGAAACCCACGTGAAGTTGACTCTCAAACCAGAGTTGTAACCTGCTCTGATACCATATCAGAAAAGAGAAAGTTGTATTGAATATCTAAACTATTACATGTATATATAGCCTCTATCCGACCATAGGGCTATCATAATCAGACTCAAACACTTAACTAATTATAAATCAAATACACCTCTTAATTAGAGGTAAACCCAAACTAGAATCTTAATTACATTATAATTAGGATAATCTAAATATATTTCAACAAAGTTCTCCCCATCTAATTATCCAAACACAACCATCCTAAATTAGGGTTTTCCAGACCCAAAATGTGTGCTCTAACTTGGAAGACCCCAAACACTATTTCCTCACGTGGGCAATTGAGTCATCAGACTTCAGGGTACAGATTGACTTTCATTGCATCAGAAGAGCTGGAGAAGCGTGTGGTGGTTGTAAAACTAATACTAAATTTACATCAATTGAAGACTAAAAAAGTGGCTTGAAAAGCACGGCCAAACTTTGGCCGCCAAAGTGAGCTTTAAGTTGGTGTTAGTGATATCATCAGCAAGACACATGTTTTCAGAGGCTATTTCTTAATTAGATTTGAGAAGTATTAAGTCACCAAATCCGTCGAACTTCGGATTAACTTTGGCTCAGTGGAACCTTCCCATTCAAAGCTCATATAATATTAAACAAAAATTATCAGGTTCTGAACCTCAGAAGCTGAACAGTGGAATAGAACTTTTTAAATAGTCATCCGAGATGTATTGTCGATCTGACTCACATTGTTGTGGAAAATTTTGTAATTTTCACGTGGCATCTTATGTAAATCCTAATTAGGATAGTATATATGGTCGTTTTCTGAGGAAAAGAGAGAATAGATTATCTATAAGAAGAGCCGCTTCTCCTTCGTTTTTTATTTTGAACATAGTGGATCAGTGTTGAATCCGTAGATATACCAAAAAGAAATCATGTAAATCTCTTTGTTGTGGTTTGCTTATCTTTGTTGATTTCTCTTTTTTATTTTCCGATATTGTTGTTTGTATGGTCGAGAAGGTGATTTTCTCCCAACGCTGTCCACATTGAGTTGAATGACAATCTCTAATGGATAAAGAGTTTATAACGAAGACTTTCTCCCTGTAGTATTTACATCACTTCTCTTCAAAATTGCTTCAAGGTTTGGTTAATTTAGCATGGGAGGAATCCACCAACCTGACCAACATTAGTTGCATCCTTTTGACTTGCAAGATGTTAGAGAACTTCACACAAAAGCCTTTGGAAACAATACACAAGAAATTTTCTTCCCTCTTATATAAATACATCATCTCATTTATTCCTTCTCACCCATAACACTATTCGAAACAAGGCAATGGCATCTACACAGCACATTCATTTCATGGCCTTGGTGTTCACCATCTGCTGCACTCTCACTGCAACTAATACACTGGCAGCAGAACCATATCTGACTTTAGATTACTACTTGTCGTCATGTCCATCTGTTCTGGATATTGTGAAGAGAGAAATGGAGTGTGCTGTGCTCTCGGATCCACGCAATGCCGCTTCCATACTACGGTTGCATTTCCATGACTGTTTTGTTCAGGTAAGTGAATATAAACAATCAATTCTCCAGCCTTTCTCTTGGAATTCCTTCTAGGCAGTACAGAGTACAGACTTGTCACTGTTGTCAACAGGCCTTGACACAAGTTCAGATGATGTATCTTTGCACTGAAGCAAGTCACCAAACATGGGCCTGAGCCTAGCCCATGTATTTGTTTGCAGTAAAATTCAGAAACTGGTCTAACCAGTCCAAAACCAGAACAAGCAGTAGTAGCTTTGGCCCAAAGAATTTCACTGCTAAGATGGTAGGGTGTTTCATTCCCAGACTTGGACTGGTCAGTCCATGGCTGATAGCTAAACCTATACAAATGTTTTGATTTTTCCCAAACCTAAGCCTCCAGCATTGGCATCCCCATCAATTAGGCATGCACCGAGCAATGTGATTTCGATGTATGAACAGTTTGAAACTGATTTGGTGACTTTCACAATTCCATTTGCTTGGGAACAAAAACGATGAGACAACACCAATGAGTCATAGAAAGCTAGAAACTAATGAAAATGTTTGAGTTGGATTATTTGCCACATGCAGGGCTGTGATGGATCAGTGTTGTTAGATGGCACAATCACATTCAAAGGAGAAAAGGAAGCAATTGCAAATGTGAATTCTCTCCGAGGCTTTGAGCTGATTGACAATATTAAGAATGAACTCGAGTCTGAGTGCCCAGGAGTCGTATCTTGTGCAGACTTGCTCACCATTGCCGCAAGAGATGCAGTAATTTTGGTAAGCTCACTGCCAATTTCCAATACAAAAGTGCTGTAAATAGAAGTAATGTCAATAAGCAGATGCTCTCTGTGTGCACCATCCCCCCAACAAATTCAGTACATAATCCTCATCACAATCCAAATAGTCCACACATCGATCTAGATAACACAATTGGTGGGTCATCTCTTGGATGGAACAAAAACAATCTAACATACACTAATCAGTCTATCCCAGCAGTCCTTGACAATATGATTGTAGAAAAAAATTTGTGATATTATCAAGTTGTGTTCCCCTTGGGACATAACTTGGTGAAAAGAGAAATGTTTGCTAAATCTTGCTTTAGAAACATCTTTTATGGTTTTAATGAATTTGACGAAGGTTTTTCAATACTGTTACGATTGGTTCCCCCTCCATTGCCCACAATTGATTCCCCAACTCAGATCCTATTACAAAATCTGTTAGGATCTTGATTTAATTGAGTTTGTCAACTTAGATCAGCATCTCCATCAATATTCTAGTTTAAATCTTTGAGCTTACTGGACAGTGCAGGTTGGTGGGCCCTACTGGCATGTTCCACTGGGTAGAAAGGATTCCAGAAGCACAAGCATTGAACTCGCAAACTCAAACCTTCCTACTCCTGATCAGGGCATTCCCACTCTCATCTCTAAGTTCCTCTATCAAGGGCTCACTGTCACAGACATGGTGGCCCTCCTCGGTATGCTTTCCTGTCGGCTGTTTTTGTTCTGCAGTAGATTATGCCAATACACAGTCATAGCAGAACTGCTATATTACATATGCATATTCATAATCCATTCTGCTTCATTTTTTAAAAGCAGAGAGCAGAAACCAGATGCAACTTTTCATGTCGAGTGATCTAGACCATTCATCATTAGTTCGAATGTGCATGGGTAATAAACAAAAAAGAAAGGAATAGAAGATAATCTGCCGACCAGCGATTTCAACAAAAAGCAGCATGTGTTTGTGTTCAAATGCTAGTTGTTGTTGCTAATCATCCTTCGGTGGATATAAATAGTTCTGTTCAACTTTTCTCTACAGAAGGGCCTACTAGTTGTTTTATCTTATTTTGAGAAGAATGGAGCCTCCTAGATGAATGGACAGAACCACCACATGGAAATAAAGAACAGCTCCGCTTGGATGTGAAGAAAATGAAAAGTGATGATTCCATACAAGCTGGAGAAAACAGGAGAAATAGGAGCTGGGGAATAATTTGGAGGACACTGACTACTTGCGACTAGTGCTGATTCTCCAGTTGTATTTGGATTTCTCTAAAGAAAGCTAGAAAGGAGACGCAAAAAAGAAACAAATTTTTTAATGGTCGTCTCAAACTTGCAACCTTATTGGTTGTATGGAATTCAGAAAAGTTCAAATGGCTTTCAAAAAAATTTATAGAACACAGTAAGAGAGAGATATTTCTTCTACTTTTTGGCAAAAATGCATGTTAAGAGGCAATTTCACCTCAATTCAACGCCAAATATGTGATTTCAGTAACTGAAACCCATTTCACCACCTCAATTTCTACACACCCAAACAAAGAAAAAGAGCGACAAACCAAATATTAATGCAGGGTACTTACAAATGGAGCCAAACCAATTACTTATAACTAAAATTCAAACAAAATTGCAGGTGCACATACGATTGGGATGGCCCGCTGTGAGAACTTTCGCGAAAGAATTTATGGGGATTTTAAGGCAACAGCAGCCAACAGTCCTTTGTCAGAGACATACCTCAGCAAGCTGAGATCTATTTGCCCTCCTGCCGGAGGAAGTGAGGACAAAATTTCCGCGTTGGACTATTCTACACCCAACCTTTTTGACAATTCCTTCTACCATATACTGCTAAGAGGGGAAGGGCTATTGAACTCAGACCAGGAATTGTACTCCAGCCTCTTGGGGATCCAAACCAAGGGCCTTGTTGAGAAGTATGCAGAAGATACACTGGCTTTCTTCCAACAATTCTCAGATTCTATGGTGAAGATGGGAAACATTACCAACCTTGAAAGCCTTACTAATGGGGAAGTAAGAAAGAATTGCAGATACGTCAATGTATGAGCTTCGGTTTCTATACCGATATGTATTACTATGCTAGCAAATTTTAGAAGTGGGTTGTTTGCATGATCATATTTTTTTACAGTACACCTGTATAACCTGTTGTCCCAGGAACTTGTAGCCATTTCTTCTTCTTTTTTTTATCAAAAGTGTCCAGGCGTCTCACCCGACTAATCATTAAGGGCATGTGACCACCTCCCAACACGCACACACGGGTTCTTCTCGGGAGAGTGGCCCTTTGAAGTTGAATATGAATCGAACACAAGACCCCTCTTCTTGAGGAGTGGCCATATTTCTTTTACCATGCAATATAATGGTTATAGAACAGAAATTGGTTCTGTTTTCAAAAGAAACACTCTTACTGAGGTTTGTCATTGACCACCAGGATCTAGACCACACAAGCAATACGAAGGGAAAATGTAAAAACAGAACCTGGAAACTCTCTAAAAAAAGGAATACTTGCAGACATATTTAATGATGACCGTTGTAACAGCAATATATTTTCTTGAATCCACCTAGTGACCAATTCACTGTCACAGATGAGGAAAATCACAATAGGTCCCAGTAGGGCTGCAACTTGGGTCGGGTTTTGACCCACATGACCCGACCCAAGAAGTCATGCGGGTCAAGTTGACAATTTCGAGTCAGTGGGTCGAGTCGGATTGAGAAGACAAAAACCCGCATGGAATTCGGGTCGAGTAGGGTTGAGGATTTTACAAGTTAACCCAACCCGACCCGACCTAACCCGACCCAACCCTACTAAAATTAGGCTAAAATGCGGGTCGAGTCAGAATTCGGGTTGATTTGGTTAGAGTTCAGGTCAGGTCGGATTGAGAAGTCCGTGTCGAGAATTCGGGTCAGATCAAGTCAGATTCCATAAATATCAACTCGGGTCAGGTTGGATTTTAAAGAACCCGACCCGAGTTGCACTAGGTGCCAGATTAGAATAACCCACAAATTGTAATTAAATCATAGTTGGAAATGCAATTTCCTCTTTATAGATAAAGATATATAAAACCATTCAGCGCTGCTTTTAATTGTTTCTACTTTTTTCCACCATATGCGTTTTTCACATGCCCTTGGTTGAACAACTAAGTTAAATCAAGAAACAAAGTTATCATTTATCAAATCAAGAACCATGGAAAGATTCATTCTGGTAATCTTGAATTTCAGTGAAGTCAAAATCTACTAATGGAAGAGCTTGTTTGTTTACACAGATTCACCAACATATCTTTTCTATGATACATGAAAGAAAGATCCAATAACCAGATAATCGGCACCACTTACACAGTAAAAATTATGAAATGAGGACTCTGAGAGGTCTATATGTGAATGAGAAAGAATGTTGCAATGTTGGAAAAATGAGAAGAAGATGAAATGGATAAATCAAGAACGTCAGCGTCCTCCAAATTCAATGTAATCACCTCCAGAGTTAGAATCCTCTCCCTGAAACGTACCATCCTGCGCTGCCTCGACCGTCCCCATCACCTGGCCAATGCATGAACGACAAGGCGATCACCCACATACAGGTTTGGAGAGACCACAGGAGATCCGTTCAGAACCAACCCATCTTCGTTTTTATTCAGATAGATCACAAATCCCTGTGAAAGAGTCTGAAGTTCTGTTCCATCCTCCTTCTCAAGAAGATCCACCCACTCAAGCCGGCAAGGAAGGACATGCCTCCGAACCATTGGCAAGAACTGACCGAAATCGCTGATCCAACTTCAGCCCGTAATCGGTGGGTGCAAAAATCGTCATCTTGCTGCTATCTTGGAGACCCATGAGCTGGGCCTCAAGAAGGGCCACCAGCGTGGAATAGCCTTCAGTCTTGAGATGATCAGAGGCTTCACGGAAAGAACTGAATCCGCCACTGTTGAGACCCGACGGCATGCAGGGGGGAGATTGAGACAGGACAGGGGAAGCCGATGATGGAAGGGTGGAGATGAGACGGAATGACGTATCAAAAAACCGATCAATGGGATAGATGACCAGGGACGGATCGTTGAAGAGGGCAGACACATTTACAGGGACTTCGTTGAGGAAGATCTGGCCCCCGGATGCGGTGGAGGTGACAATGAGGGAATGGTTGGGGAAGAGGGTGGGAATGCGAGCGCCAACGGGGAGGGAAAGAAGCGATTCGGGGGGGATTCGAAGGGGGGAGAAATGGAATTGGAGGAGCTTCAGAGAGGGCTGGCCTTCGGAGCCGAAGGCAACGTCGGAAGGGCAGAAGATGGTGAAGGAGGCGGAGGATTGGGAGGAAAGAGGGACGAGAGTTTGGAAGGTGAGTTCAAGAGTGAGAGCCATGGAGAGGAAGCCGGAATCGTAGAGGATTTCTACGGCATTTTGGAAGGCTTGGGAGTTGGGAGCGATGGAGAGAGAAGGAGAGATTAAAAAGAAAGAGAAGAATAGAAACAGAGGGAAGAAGAGACGAGGAAATGCCATCGCCATTGCCATGAGCGCAACGAAAGCAGGGATTGAGAAAAGAATCAATTCAGTAGTGTGGAGGAAAGGCGGGAGAGAGTATTTAAAGAAGATATGAATAGTTGGGCGTTTCCACGTGGGTTGAATTGGAGTAACAAAAGTCTGTTATTTGCCGACACGCATAGTATCGGATAAAAAAATTTGGAGGATTTTTATTTTTATTTAGAAAAATACAAATATCGGCATGGGTCATGTCGACATCTCAGTCGATATTCGTCTGATACTGGTGAATATCGGCCGATATTTTATATTTAAATTTTTTTTAAAAAAAACAGCCTTCTTTATTTTTTTAAATGAATTTTTTCAAAATAAGCCACTAAGATTTTTTAAAAAAATTGAAGAGAGAGAAAAATCTCGACCGAGATGAAACATCGGCCGACCCCTGGTTATTTATTAAATGAGTTGTATATTTTTAGATGAGAACTTTAAAATGATCAAGAAAGTATGTAAAAAAAAATTGAAAATAATTTAGAATTAGGGTTTTGAATATTGAAAATTTAATCATTGTAAATTATTAACTTTTTATAATTTATTTTACAATGTTGTGATAAAAAATAAATAATTCCTCCCAAATCATATATGAGCCTTTTATCTTTATCATCTAATTAGGGTTAAAACTTGAGTCAGATCAAGTCGGGTTTTAATAAACCCAGCCCAACCCATGTCAGAATTTATTGAACCTGACTCGACTCGACTCAACCCGACACGAATTATTGACCCGAATTACTTGACTCAACTCGACCCAAGTCAACTCGAGTATTGTTTTATAACGTGGTGCACTCGAGTCGAATTGGATTACATCAGATCAAATCGAGTTTATTTTAAATTTCTCAACCCAATCTGACCTTCACCATGTTACCATATTGCAATATTTCTAAATTTGCGATATCATAACTTTAACTACATTTAATTCGAAACTCCAATGACAGTTGAAATCAAAGTATTTTTCTCGTCTTCCATCGCTCCCTCTCCCTCTCCCTCTCCCTCTCCCGTCTCTCCTACTTGTATAAAAATACTATTAAAAGGATTAAATATATTTGTGTACTAAGATATGATCTATTATACATAATTCTTAATATACCTAATATTCAAATTAATTTTTAAAGGATGTGATAATTGTGCACATGCATTACACGTAGCATTTAGTGAAGGTAGATGTTGATATTCCTAGCCAAAACTCCTATCACAATGAAATCTTTTAAAGTTAACATACTCCAACTAACACATTTTATATCATAAATGATGAATTTCATATAAAGGAGTAAAATAGGTGATGCCTTGAGTTTAAATCAAACATATACATATTGTTTAATAACTTAGTTCTTAAAATATCTAATATTTAAGTCAATCTCAAATTGTACTCGAGACCTCCTAATTTTTTAGGTGGGTTCTTCTTCATCACTCCAACTCCATTAGATTAATAAGTAAATACTTTACATTATTGCAAATCATATATGATAAATGCATTTTAGATAAAATAAAATGGACTTGTCAAATATACTTAGACCAAGGGTGTAAATATCGACCGATACGTATCGTATTGACCGATATGTATTGATTTTTAAAACCTTTATATATCGGTCGATATTGGTGGATTTTATAAAAAAAGAAAAAAATAGAAGAGATAAATATATTGACTAAAATATCAACCAATATCTTAACCGATACCGATATTTATACTCCTGACGTAGCATCGATACATTTGTTGAGAGATTCATATCTTTGCGAATGTATAAAATGATAGTATTCTCATTTCAATTAATTCAAACATTGATTGAAAATATTTTTTATCTGAAATATGTGTAAATGTAAAAGCATATCTTGTTTCCTGCAAATATCTCATATTGAATTTAACTTCTTCCATTCACTTTGTAATTTGTCAAATTTTTTTACTAAGTTGGTGTTGAAAAGTTTTCAACCAAAATGTTTGACTTTTCTTTTATCCATCACATGTATAATATGTCATCTTTCCTCTGTAACTTTATTACATTTTTATGGAAGTAACAAAATATATAATTTTATCACATAACAAAATAAGGGTAGTGATCTTTCTATAAATATTTTATATAATTTAACACAGATTTTAATTTATTGTCAATTTTAGCCTTCACTCGCATGAACAGTAAAATGAAACTCTTATATGAACAGTAAAATTTCGGTCAATTTACTTTCATATAAATTTTTAGTAAATTGATTTTATTGTTCATACGAAGGTCGAACTGATTTTACTGTTTATACGAAAGATAAAATTGATAATACATTAAAATTTATATGTGATTACAGAAACCTTCCTAAAATTATATATTAATAATACAACATTATCATCATCATCCACATGGTTTTATTATCATTGATGACAATAATGGTTTTATGTACATTCGTGATGTGTGGTGATATGAATAATGCTGCACGTGTGTAGGTTTTAGGAGCAAGGGAAGGAAAAAATCAATTGGTTAAGAAAGAGAAAAAAATCGATCTGTTTGGATCAAGAGAAATTCTCTTTCCAGTTTCCACTCCACTCAGGTTTCAAGAATCTTCAGCTTTACTTCCCATAAAATACCCAAAAAATCCTTCTTATTTCTCTCATACAGAATCCCAAAAATAAATATAAAAAAAACCAACATCAAAGCATCACGTATCGCCACAGACGAATCTCCGCATTTCTGGCATCCCTCTCCTTCTTTCTCTTTTGTAACCAAACCTCTCTTTGATTTCTCTTCTGTTTCACTCAGTTTGTTTCTATATATCCTTGCTTCTTGAAATGGGTTTCTGGTACGGTTGGATTGGGATGCCATTTTTTATTGCTCATGTTTGATGCAATTCAAAGTTATTTTCCATCTGTAATGTCTTTTTTTAATGGTGTAGCCATTGAAGCATGTATACAAATGAGAAACCAACGAAATAGAATAACTTTTAAGTAGTTTGGTTGAATATAGTTTCATGTTTTATGCTTCTTTGTGTGCATCAAGGAACGCATGAATGAAATATGTTATTTGTCATTATTAGATTTGTTGGCTAAGTTTGCTCTCTTCCCATATTTTTTTTAATCTAATACCTTGTCCTTCTTTTGATCCAGATGATAACTCAAATAAAAAATAATAGCTTTTAACTGCTTTAGTTGGAAAATTTTCGTGTATTGGCTTTATCAAAGCATTCAGTGAACAATAAATTGATCATTGCTGATAGGTTGGCTGTATTAGCTGTTTTTCCATCTTGATTTTTGTATCTTCTCTATATATTTTTGCTTTTTGTGGATCCAAATAACAAAACAATGGAATGAACAACTTTTGACTGGTGTGGTTTGAAATAATTTTATGATTTACTGTTTATCACTTTATCCTTGCCAATATGCATCCAATGAATGAAATGCATCAAATATAATTGATTATTACTGGTTATGTTGGCTGTAGTTAACTGTTTTTTTTTTTAAATTATCTGGGTTTTTGTTTTTCCCCTCTTATGAAGCTATATCAATCTTCATTGGATTATTTTTTTGTAACAAATTGATAGAATTTTATTGATCTCGATTGGCTTTGTTGCCATGCTTCTGTGCTTTTGTATCTGGGTACATTCTGTTCTCCTCATTGAAGCATATATCCTTCATCTTATGAATTTAAGGAAAAAATCAACAGAATAAAAATGTCTTCTTATTGTATGTGTCAGAGACAATCACATGCTATTCTATCTATTTTTTTCACCTGAGCATATTTTTCTTATTCAGTTTCTGATTGAAGCACATAATGTACTCTTTTTTTAAGGGGGAAAAATCAATATCAACTGAATAGGATTACTTATTGAGTCTTGTTAAAGTTATTTCACCTCTCTCTCTCTCTCTCTCTCACACACACACACACACACACACACACACACACACAGAGGCCTGTCTTCATAATTTCACATTTAAAGAATGGATCGATAGAATGGGACATATTGCTACAAATTTTTATCATTTTTATTTCACGTACGTTACTGGAAGTGCATAATTTTTAATAGACAAGCTTCAAATTCTGTTTCTTCACCTATTGTCGTCTCTTATTTAGGGCCAAATATATGAAAGGCAGGTTTGCCACTTTATGATGTTGCATGAACCATCACCTTCATTTTCAGCTCATGTTTTTTGGTTGTTGCTTTTCCACTTTTTTTTCTAGCTCCTCCTTGTTATTATTATTTTTTCGTCTTATCTAATGTAATTGTGTAAGCTTTCATGGAAGTCTTCCCAAACATAATCAAGTATTTATCATGCTATTAAAGAACATATTTATGCTATCACTAAGAAGTGCCTTTTTTTATCGGAGGAGAAATGTGTATGAAATGTCAAACTATCCTATGTAATTAAGAAAGTTGATTTGAAATTTCTTTTTCTAGTTTTGTCGAGTAAACATCTGAATTTTCTTCCATTTCCTTAGAGAAAAGCACATTCTTAAGCTCGTTCTATGACGTGTCAGGCACATATTTAGATCAATTTTGGGTTTAGGGTCTTTCATAGGTTGTTTTAGCATGATAAGACTGACCTGTTTCCTCAAAATGAGAATGGAACCTTAAGTGATAGGCCAGAACTCAGAATGAGGGAATGCAATTTTTTTTTTTTTTTGGTTTGTGTGCTTTTGTGTGCAAGCAAGTTGAAATGGGTAGGAAGCTTGTGTGCACTCGCATTTCATTGAAATTGGTGGGGTACCTAATCCTTCCTAACATAAAATGAGCGTTAATCCTGGAATAGTTGTAAGGCTGCACCTAACATGCCCTTGTTTTTCTGGTTTTTTTTTTTAATATAATGGGTACCCCTATTCTACGTTGGAGGTGAGACTAATCCCATGGATATGTGAAACCACTTGAAGCCTCATGTATTGGTTAACTCTGCCTTGTTTTTTTATTGTTGAAATTGGATTCTTATGGGTAAAGCTCATATAATTTTTTAACAAGGAATTTGGATGTGAAACCATGAACATGTACTTCATTGCCCATTTTTGACATCCTTGGCTACCAGACACAAAAAAATCAATCTATTCTCCCTGATGAACAACAGAAACAATATGATAATATTTTGACTCAAATTCCTCTTTTATGTCAGTACTTACTACATAGGTTATTTGTACTCAAAATGAAAGAATTAGAACATGAAATTTATAGTCATGTGATCTTTTACCTTTCCAGTCTTCCATTTACCCTGTTAGCTGTAAGTTAAAGTCAGTACTGTAGACTAGAACCTCTTACTGGCGCTAGGTTTTTAACACTTAAGACGGAACATGAATTTCTTTTTAACTGGTCAAAAATTTGAAATATATGAATCATATATAGAAAAAGATTAAAACATACTGACATATCAATGCACCAAAGATGTTGTTTTTGTAGTGCGGATGCATTATGGAGTCGTACACTAATGGTACATAGAAGTTTTTCTTTCTAATTTATATATTAGAATTCATTTTTTAAATTTGTGCATATTTTGGATTGGTTTTATAGAACATGATAATCAGACTCTTACTAATGCATTTATTGTCAGGTTTACTCAATAAAGCTTTCATTTTCTTATTGATAAGATATATGATGGTAGGTTGGTTCTAAACTACCACCATTCAGGCTCTAAAACTTGCACTGATAATATAATTATCCTTTTGAAGCTGAATTGCTGCTTATCTTCTTCCTTAAAAAATAAATTTTCAGCCGTCAATTGAATTGTCAGATAAAGCCATTGAACACGTGTTTTTTTATTGCATTCCATCTTCAGTTCCGTCCTTGAATTGGATGTCATAGTATGGTATGCTTGTATTTCACATGATTCTGTGTGAGCTGCCACAAGTGAGTTGTGGAAGGCTTGCATTAGTGTCTTCACATATTTAGAGTCTTGCAAGAGATAGTTCATGTAAGATGTATTATACCATAAGCCTTGTGGTTGCTACTTCATGCACATGTTAAAGTCACACGCCTGTATATCATTCTGTACTGCTTGGTGAAAGACTAATTGAAAGGACGTTAGAGAAAGTTTCCTTCAACCTCCCCCGACAAAAAAAAAAAAAAAATTTCTTCATAGTACTTGCATACTTAAATAGACGCATTGATTCCAATTTGACAAAGAATTCTCCATCTTCACATAATTGATTTTTTTTTTTTTTGGTTCAGCTAACTCTTTTTTCATTCATATGTTTACTCTTTTTTACCAGGAGATTTGAACATATATAATCTTTTCAATGGTTCAAGACAACCCTAATTCTGAATCACCACGGCGAAAGCCGGGTCTCTTAAGAGATCAGGTTCAACTGGTAAAGAGAAAGGATTCTGATCGTTATGAAATTGTACCAATTCAAGAATCACTGTCATTTGAGAAAGGTTTCTTTATTGTGATTCGTGCATGCCAGCTGTTGGCACAGAAGAATGATGGGATAATACTGGTTGGGTTAGCGGGCCCCTCTGGGGCCGGGAAGACTGTATTCACTGAGAAGGTGCTCAATTTTATGCCCAGCATAGCTGTAATATCAATGGACATGTACAACGATTCCAGTCGTATTATTGACGGCAATTTTGATGGTAATTCCTGAGCTTTATTAGTCAACAATGAGTTAGTGTGTAACTTCTTCAAAAAATAAATAAATAATTAAAAAAGAAGATGAAGAAGAAAAAAAAAATGAGAGTTTGTGTGTTCCTCTTGACTCTTGAGAATACCATTCTTGTGTTTCTTTGACATGGGCATATACAATGTTTCATTGTACCATTCTTTCATCATCATTTTCGTCATAAGCCAAAATCCGATCTATCCGTGGTCAGCTTTTTGAGTGCTCTTCCACCAATTAGCTCTATCATAGACCATAAATTCAATTACTCGACTATCTAACATGTCTTTTTTTATCCCATCCCTCCATATTTAGTGGTCTACCCCTCCTTGTGCCTACAATTTGTAGCCTTTCAACTCAACGTATTGAGGTTGTCTTTGGTCTTCTACTTACATGACTAAACCACCTCCAACATGTGCAGCGAATTTTTTGGCGATAGTAAGTTCTTAATCATTCATATCATCTTTATTTGGATTGCTAATCCTACAAACTATGAGGCATTTTCTTATTTATTTTCTATTGGAAAGACCCAAGTAGGATCTGTAGGATCACCTCATCATCCAATTGGAGATATTTGGATATGGACACAATGTGGGCCCTGCTTATAGCATTGTCGATTGCACAGGAAAATGTCATTTTTTTTAAATGATTATCATATTAAACTAGTTAAAGGAACCAAAACACATGGCAATCTTTCTCATGATTGAATGTTGGAACAGACCCACGCTTGACAGACTATGACACTTTGCTTGAAAAATTCATGGTTTGAAAGAAGGAAAGCCTGTTCAGGTGCCAATGTATGATTTCAAGTCAAGTTGTCGTACAGGATACAGGTTGGATCTCTCCATCCAATTATACATCTCAGCATTTTCATATAATAAATGAAATATTTGTATCATCTTTTCATTAGCTTTATTATTTTTTCTTAAAATTCTACCTTTACTGCCAACAGAACACTTGAAGTCCCCAGCTCGCGTATTGTAATCATTGAAGGAATCTATGCTTTGAGCGAAAGGTTGCGGCCTGCCCTTGATCTTAGAGTGTCTGTGACAGGTGGCATCCACTTTGACCTGGTGAAAAGAGTTCTACGAGACATACAGCGTGCTGGCCAAGAGCCAGAAGAAATAATTCATCAAATCTCCGAAACAGTGTGGTCACTTTCCCGTGCTTTATTTTGGATGCATGCAGTATATATTTGAAAATGTGGGATAAACTGCTAATATTCCATGTGTTATAGAGCCTAGACATACAACTATGGTATCTATTCTTTTCTAGGTTGGAATGTCTATGAGATCAATCAAAGTGCACGGGGCTCCTTTTACATAGACATGAATGAGTTTTGCAATGTCTAAAAATAATAGTATGAGTTGTATGGGCAGTTTTTAGCAAGTAAATATACTAGGGCGAACCACTGGTTCGGCTATACAAGCTGTGCTTTGTGATTAAAATAATTAATATGATGATCTCAGTCATGGATGAAGATGCATAAGATCTCCCCAACTATCTGAAGTTTCCATCATTAAATGTTGATGATTGGCTGTATGTACATTTGCCATCTATTCCACAGCAAGCATTATCCAGTCATGGGATATTGGGAGTACTCTCCTCCCCTCCTGGAAAGTTCAACTGTATGACTAGGTTGCCAGTTGGTCGGCCTTGCTGCTACTATTACTAGTTAGAAAAAAGAAAAGACTGTGCTGTTTCTCTCGGTCAAGCATCAATATTATGCCTCTTTTTTATTAGGCATCTGCAACCTCTAATCTTAGAAGAAACTGATGCATGAATCTTTTAGCTGACAAATTCCTCTAATGGCTTTAATCTAACTTTGGTGTTCTGTGCAGGTATATCCAATGTATAAGGCTTATATAGAGCCAGATCTACAAACTGCGCATATTAAAATCATCAACAAATTCAATCCCTTCACAGGATTCCAGAATCCGACTT
The DNA here is from genome assembly GCA_022113865.1 of Chimonanthus praecox. Lineage (NCBI taxonomy): Eukaryota > Viridiplantae > Streptophyta > Magnoliopsida > Laurales > Calycanthaceae > Chimonanthus > Chimonanthus praecox. Next base: position 57,285,709 of record CM039088.1, on the reverse strand, counting down.
ACATTTTAAAGGTTAAATATGTGGTTCATTTTGTAAAATATTATGTGAAGAGGAATTTTATGATCCTCAGGTTTAGGATATGCTATATTATTGAAACTTGAGTTTGTAACTGTTGGACATACGCATGACCAAATAACCAGATTGAGAGCAGACCCCCCAACCCCCACCCCCGACTGTACGGTCATGGTTATTCCATAAGGGGGACTTTAGGGGGGCTCTGTGTCTTACTCTGGTGGGGCCTATCATATCAACAATCTGACCAACGAATATAGGTTCTATTTGTACTGATTTGAGGACCAAGGAAATTGTGCATATCGTCCTGAATGATGATTATATAATTCCTCTCAATTAGGGGTACCTTTACTGATTAGTTTTATAACTGCCTAAATTGTGCACCAAGTGTTGTTTATTATTGTAGTCGGCAAGGACTGTGTCTCCAGATCAGATCAAGGCTGTCTTTACCCAGGATCATACGGAAACTATGGAAGAGACATATGACATATATCTACTTCCACCAGGAGAAGATCCAGAAGCATGCCAGTCATATCTGAGGATGCGGAACAGGGATGGAAAATACAGTCTTATGTTTGAGGTCTGGTTTTCTATTAACTTGATAGTGTCTTCTTCATGAGATATCTTTTACTTTGGACTCAGACATGGAGGTGGTCTTATGTATATCCTTACATATCTTAGTTGCTTATCCCTCACAAGCACAAGAAATAAATCATTTGTTATCATGAATGTACTCTTAAAGATGAATGGTACAGTGTGAGAAGCATTGCAAGACTAGGGTAGGACTACATGTGGTTGCTACAAGTTAGACAGAAGGCTTACCTGGATTACATGTGTCACCCTGATTGAAAGAAAAATACCATCTAACCAGTGCCTGCAAAAATAATGATAAGCTCCTTTTATCTAGCCGTTTATTCTCAGGGCCCTTTATGGATGCCTAGAATTATGTGATTGTGGAGTTTATGATGAGCTTTTGGCCACACACAGCCATGGTTGGTCCTCATCTAACAGTTAATCATCTCTACAATATAGTGTGAGTGCATTATTCCCCCTTTAAATGTTGGGGGAGTTTGAAATAAATGTCAGATAGTTTGATCTCTGTGCGATCTAGTCTGGCAGAGAAATTTAAGTACGTAATTTTTTTTTTTAAATGTCGAGAGATATTGAACTTAAGAATCATTGAAAGCTGCCAGTTTTTAGGAATCAATTGAGTTTTTTTTTAATGGTGTTTATAGACTTTGAATTATTGTTGTTTGATGTGTACATCATGAATGAACCCAAGGCTGATGAAATTGCTTCCTTTGCCATGCAATTCTACAAGATTTTTAACCGTGGCAGAGGTGGGGTGCAACTAGCTAATTAAAGCTTCAAATTGGTGTCTTTAATGCACATAGACTCACCCATAGGCCCAGGCCATTTGAGAGCACAATGGACCCCACATGAAGGTTGCAAGGCCAAAACCCTCTCATTAAAGTGGAGTTACGAATTTCACATGGATGGTGACTAGGTTTTCTACCTTTGTGGAGCAATGGAGTGTGAACTCTTAGCTCTCCAGCTCCAACATGAACATGGACTCTTATTCCTCCTTGGGCTCTCCCTTGGGCGCATGAACTTAGAAGCTTGTGATTGGAGGAAACACATCACTCATCCTGGGTGGCAACATATGATTGGCAGAAAACGAGCAACAACTTTGCAAGCATAATTCAAGCATCAAACGATATCATATTTTTATGAAATTAGGTTTACTAGAAAGCTTATTCAAAGACTTTTCCAGCAAGCCCAAGTTCATATGATTCCGACTTATGTAGCCCAAGTTATGACTGCTTTAGTGAACATGTGTCAAGAGAAGCCAAACTGTAGCCATGGACGACTCCTTTCGTACTTTCACTGCCCCAAAATGTGTAAAACTTCTCATGGCCGCCCACAACCCCTAAATTCTCTCCCTTAGGCGTGTGCGACTCTTCCTAGGTGCATGGAGTGGAGATCTCTCATTGGTTGAAGACACATCATCATCCTACATGGTCTTTCCCCATTGGCTAGCTTGAACTCTCCCATTGGTGCATGTATTCTTCTCCAACGAGTTTTGCACTCTCCCATTGGACTCCACCGCTCCTTGGACATGTGGTTTGAAGACTTTTGGAGGACTTGGACACCTCATCTATCTTAGTTGTAATATTCTTATTAGTTGTAATTTATTTTCTTTTTTCCCATTGGTTGGTTGCCACAATTGAGTCAAACTCCACAAGACTCCCACGCATGTGGGATGGTTTCCACGCCAGCCATGGTGGTTTAAGCTTAATTAGGTCTTGGTTAAGGTCAAATTTTGTACTATAAAATTATAAATAATAGGCTTGTGTCTCCACTCAAGGTACTTGAGTTTGGTGTTTGTAATCTTCAAGTTTGAAGTAAAGTTGAGACAAGTTTCAAAGTTTGGAATAAGTTTCAAGTTCGTTCTCCATTTGAAGCTAATTTCAATTGTTTGTTTTGGATTAAATTATTATTTGCATTCCCATTCTATTTTAGCACCTTATTTGATTAAGTTTCGATTTTGGAATTGCATTTTCTTTTCATTTAATTCAATCCAACTAGAAACTAGTGTTCTTTGGAAATTAGTTCACCAAAGATTGCCATTAGTGTCATCTTTGGTAAGGAACCACTTTGACTCTTCCCAGAGTGATTCAATTTGGTTTAGGAACCACTTCGAACGGAAGTTTGTTTTGTCCGAATTGCCTGTGAGGACTAAGGACAGGTTTTGACACTGCCTTGGTTTACATCATTGTTACATGTAATGAGTCTAGAGAAACCATGTATAACCATGTTTCTTACATATCATTGAAATATATTTGTGACATGCAACTTGTGGGCTTTAACATACTCATCAATATTCAACGTTAAATATGTGAATACAAATGAATGTTCTCTTATTTGCTCTCTCTCTCTCTCTCTCTCTCTCTCTGTGATTATAGGTTTTTTTTTCATGTTTTGCTAATGAAAATGCCAATATGAATGATATAGACTGTATATCATCCAATCTGTGGAGATACTATCAGTTTCACTATAGAAAAATTTGTGCTCACTGCTCAAATACCCTAGACTTAAAATCATCAGGCTATATTCTGAAACTCACACTTTCTTGTGACCTTCCATCATGGAATGAAGACTTCTTTTACCTTGATGTTGAGATGAAAATAGCTGCCGGTTTAAAAGCCCTTGAGGTCCACCTGAAGCAAGCTTCAGGGTTTTCAATCTGTTATGAAATAAAAATGCAATCACACAATCAATCAAGCAATCACACAAGAGAACACCGAGATTTTACGTGGTTCGGCAATACCGCCTACGTCCACGGAGCGTGATGATTTCACTAAGATGAAGTTCCTGGACAAGTTTCAAGGATTACAAACTAACTCTACTTCTCTCCATTCACAATTCAAGAAAACCCTAGGGGAAAGAGACATTATATACTTGTGCCTTTAACACAGACTGGGCCCAACATACAATCCAAACCCAAAATGACTTTGAGCCATAAACCCAACGAACTCCACCTTGGCGAAAAATGTACCCTTTGGAGAATGTTGAAATGTGTTTATTACACCTCCACCTGTTGTTCTCCACCCACAGTTCTGCATTTTATGTAAGATGCCCATCCCCACGCCCTGGGATGATCCACCAGTCTTTAGTAAGACTGATCAGCCCAACCAGGCTCCACCTCGAGCTTGATTGCCGAGGTTTGTCCAATCCTGCACTCTGGATTCAAGGGAGCTCTGGGGTTGTGCTGTTGCATTAGATCTCCCTGCATTTGCATTTCTGACCTCTCTGATTCTCGATTTGGAATCTACACTGCTCAAGTGCCTTAGCCTACTCTCTGTTTGGAGTAGATCTGATTAGGCCTGCACCTGCCTGAAACCCTTCTGCTCTGGTTTCTATAGAGAAACCCTTGATCTCGACTGGATCTACTGGTCCTGCCATGCTTTCTCTCACCTCCACCTACTTGGGACGGTGTTGAGCTGTGTCTCAAGGTCCCTAACTTGCAGGAATCTACTCTCCGCTGCAAATCTGGAAGCTTGCTGCCTCCTTCTTGAAGCTGATCCCTACCCCTTTGATCTAATCTGATCTGTTGCTGTAGATGCACAAGCAAAACTGAGATACTGGCGTGCTGCTCTCTTTGCACTTGGACGCAAATTTCCTAGGACTAGAACCGAACAGAGTGCTCACTGTATGGCAGCTACTGGTGGCCCCTTTCTTCTCAATCTGATCTGGTAATATAACAGATCTGAGATTGGACATGTTGGCTGCCTCTGATTTGTGATTTTGTGTGATGCTGCCCTGATCCGACGAACCTTGCTCTGATACCACTTGTTATGAAATAAAAATGCAGTCACACAATCAATCAAGCAATCACACAAGAGAACACTGAGATTTTACGTGGTTTGGCAATACCGCCTACGTCCACGGAGCGTGATGATTTCACTAAGATAAAGTTCCTGGACAGGTTACAAGTATTACAAACTAACCCTATCATCCCTTCCTCTCAGTCTCTCTCTCTCTCCATTCACAGCTCAAGAAAACCCTAGGGGAAAGAGACATTATATACTTGTGCCTTAACACAGACTGGGCCCAGTGGGCCTAGGCCCAACAGACAAACCAAGCCCAAAAGGACTTTGAGCCATAAACCCAACACGATCTACATCTGTCTTTTAGCACTCATGTATGAATTATCTAATTATGAATTCTGACAACATTCTAGTCACAACCCTTGGATACGCCTCTTGATATGGGATACAAATAAAAAAATTCTGCCTAGGGTCGTCTGTCTATTATCCTCGAAGAAAGCAATTTTGTTGAAAAAATTATGTTAGGGTTTTATTCATATTATCCAACAGGTACTATGAAATCCAGCCTCATATCAAATTTTGGAGAATCGGGTGTTTTGATTGTTTGTGTCAAATTTTTTATTTTCATTGAAAATGAATGAACCATTGTCTTGGAGAGCGAGGAAAACCTCCTTTTTCCCTCAATGAATTCTCCTATTCCCCCACGGGAAATGGATTCCTTGAAAGGAGAGAAAAATGTCACATTTCTTGTGATCTTGGCAAAGAGCCCTCATTCCATGAAAAAAAAAACTCATATTCCATGCCCTCTAGTTTTCATAGCTGGAAAATCATAAACAGTCCCTTAGGGACATACATAAGCATAGCCTTATTCATCCAATATCCAGCACATCTCTATAGCTCTTTGCTTCTCATAGATATGTCAGGTGTACTCGGACCTTTTTTAAACTCCCTCTCTCTCTCTCTCTCCCCCCTATTCTTCTGATAAAACAGATGAAGTATAGAATAAGATATAATGAATAACCTTTGCACTCACACACTTACACCTATAGCATCTTTCCATGTATCGTGTAATTCCTCTCTATGATAGTTCATTGTGATAGAACTTTGTCACGTGGGTTGATGAGGCTAGCAGTATAGTGTGATCTCCACGACACTTACTTGGTAACCTGATGAGACCTATGAGCCCTGTGAACTTGGGGCTCCAACATGCGAACGCAGATTCATACTAATATTGAGAAGTGTTTTCTTCAATAAGTGGTTTTTTTTTTTTCTTCTCATCTTTTTGGTCCAAAAGGTCTAGAAAGTTTTATTTGCATTGTCAGAAAAATAACTACTATAGAAGTGTGACCATTATATTTTTTTTTGAAAGGGGCAGTATACGGCCATTATATGTATCAATTCATGGGGGTCACTCAAGGAATTCAGAGTAGAAGAAAACATGATGGAATGGTCTTCATGATCGACTTCAAGGTGGGTCCAGGTTATTTGGAAAATTTTGCCTTTGATGGTCACTCAAGGAATTCAGAGTAGAAGAAACATTTGGATATCTGAAAGGGAGTTGTTTGCCATTGGTAAATCCTTGTGCTTTTGTTGTGCCTGTTGGCTGATGGGAACCAAGCAGTGTGTTATATTGATTTGGAGAATGAACGGGGAGCTGTATAGTCTAGACAAGTTAAATGAGAAGCAACCAAGGCTCAGTTAAAGATTGAAGTTTGATGGAATTAGGGTCTTTGGGGTCTGGAGGCACAAAAAATGACCGCCAAATTTTATTTGCATTTTAGAAAAATAACAGCCATTAAAGTATATGACCATCTTATGTATCAATTTATGTAATGTATGATTACTTGGATGACTATTAACATTGTCGATGTTAGCAAGTTTTTGAAAGGATTTTGGTCTCTCTTCTATGGCCTCTTTTGGCTTTTCTGTTTCTTGGGTCTCTCGCTCTGTTAATTCAAATGTTGATGATATGGTGTGTCAGAGGTTGTGATGCAGGCCATTTCCTGCATTTGGTAACAGTGGGTTTGAATTTTCCACTGCCTCATTCTGGTGCACAATCTTTCTCCACCACTTGCTCCCCCTCAACTGTCACCCCTTCGCCCTGTTGTACAGATTCAAACACATTTACAAAGGTGTCAGTGTCCGGTGGTGGCGGTTCTGCCTGCGGGTTTGAAGATGGCACATCATGTCGCTCAATGTATTGCATTGTCTTTTCTGTGGACTTGAGCAGTCCCAATTTGATTTTAACGCCATCTTTGGTGAATGCGAAGACATTCTTTTCACCTTCGTGCATTTTTTTCCTGTCATACTGCCATGATCTACCCAATAATAATTGACATGCGTCCATAGGTATGACATCACACCATACTTCGTCAAAATACTTGTTGTCCAAGGAGAATGAAGCCAAACATCTTTTGCTTACCGGTACCTCGTTACCTTTTTTGACCCAAGAGATATTGTAGGGTTTAGGTAGCTTTTCTGTTCTGAGTTTCAATTTCTCCATTGCGTGCTTTGACACTGCATTTGTACAACTGCCTCCGTCAATGATCATGTTGTAGATTTTTCAGTTGATGGTGCACTTCGTCTGAAAAATACTTGAGCGAAGCCAATCTTCTTCTTCTTCCTGATTTGCCATCAATGTTTGCCTGATCATGAACGCCTCACCGATGGTGTCACCATATATTATCTCATCTTCTTCAGCATCAGGGTCGATGTCATAGTGGGGCTCTTGCTTTTCTTCTTCTTCAAACAAGTTCACATTTTTTCCATGGCCACTCAGTTGAGTAGTCCTTATTCGTTGCACTTGAAACACTTGTGCTTCTTTTTTTCTATAGCATCCGACATTGGCGATTTTTCCTCCGCCTTTGGTGATGGCTTGGAACTAGATGGTTGCGGTCAAAAGTACCTTTGTTAGGTAAACTAGACTTAGGAGGAAGTTGAAGTCTAGTTACCCGCTTCTGGATCTTTTCAAAATGCACCTCCTTTTGGAATCCGCTAGGTCCAGGCATACGAAAGGTTGCATCGCGTCTGCAATGGAGAGCCTGAGTCCGTCTTTGAATCTTTGGATGGTTTGGAACTAGTCTCTGACAGATTGTTGCGTGTAAGCAACAAGTAGGATTCCTCTGCATATTCTGTCACAGTTCTTTCTCCTTGCCTCAACATCTATAGTCTGTGGCATAACTGTCAGGTAAGAAAGTTTTTTGCATTATTGATTTCAACTTACCCCACGACTGTATTTTTCGCTTGCCTCGGTTCTGCCTTTCCACCTTAACCTTCTTATATCATGCCAGTGCTCTGCCTCTTAATCTGGCCACCAATTGGGCTGTCTTCGGGTCTGGTAGGTCTTTGAACTCAAAGACGTTTCCCACCATTTCCAACCAGTCCATGAACTCATAACCATACATTCCTCTAGAAAATTCCGGAATTTCAAGTCGAATTCAGAAGGTTCTGCCGTTCTACTGCTGGTGATGTCTTTCTCTGCGTCTGTTTGCGAACAGGTTCCGTACATCTTCCTCTGATGAAGAGGATTTGGATCCGCTGCTTCCTTGGTTGGATCCGCTTGCGGATCTGTTGTCTTGTCTCGTTCGCAGTCTTTCAATTTCTGTGAGAGAGTCCTCCATCCCTCGGGTCAACACTTCAACTCGGCGGGTCAATTCTGCGTTCTGGCAATTGAACTTTGTATTCTGGTGAGTGATCTTGGTATTTTGGCGGTCAACTCCGCAACTTGGCAGGTTTCCGGTGTTTCCGCCATTACAAATGACACTTGCCTCGTTCTACCCTTTGGCATTGAAGTGGAGAAATCCTGTCTCACAGAAGATAAAATGCTCAACTGAAACAAAAATGGTCCCTAACCAATAGGGTGACGTAGGATCCAATCTTTGATTACCATTTGATGTAGGCCAAGCTGCAATATGAAATTTAGATCTGAGTTTTTAAGCCGAATCACGGATTTTGATAAAGAAATCCGGCGTTCTCGAGTTCAAGTACGGTCTGAACATGGAAAACCTTCTTAAGATTTAACTCGGAATTGCGGAGTACACGTTTAATTAGAATAAATGGAGGAATGCATTAATGAGAATTTAAAATGCAACTAAGATGACCAATTAATCTAATTAAAACTTACTCAACATAATAAGCACAAATTAAAATCGAAAGACGTCAACTCACCGTCCTGGATAGATGGAGGAAAAGAAAGCTCCTGTTTTTCTTTAATTTTTATCAAATATTCAAAGTCCGAATTACAAGGAATTGGCCAACACATCTTTATAAGGCCTTATTTGAAATAAGAAAAGAAATAATATCAACATAGAAATACCAAATGGGTCGAACGGTCTACACTACTTTCTTCTCTCTTTGGAATTCTGTATACGGTCAAGGCTCCATGTTCCTATTTCCTTTTCCTTACCCATTTATGCAATTGTAGCAAAGAATGGGGTGGTGGGACCCCCTCTTTTCCTCCTCTTTCGTTTCTACTTGGTGTACATGACTTTGGGAGCTGGGTTTGTTTCTTTCCATTTCCATTCTCTGCAATATATTTTCTTGCCATTGCTGTCCTTTATTTTTTCTGTTGGCAGCGCAAATCCATACAGTAAATTCATCTCCGTAATCTTATCCCTCTTTCTGACTCTTCCTTCTTTTTTCTGCTGTCTCCACTGCCTGACATGCACGGCTGGGCGTTGGTGACAGCTCCTTGCTTTCCTCCTTTCATTCCTGATGATAACTCCTCCACTGACCAGCTTACTGGCTGGATTTCTTTCCTTCCATTTCCCCGATTTCCCTGGACTGGAACGGTGCATGCAAATGGGGCAGCAGCGCTCTTCTCGCCTTCCCATTTTTGTTGCTGATTTTTCTCTGGCTTCTGACAGATCTTCTTAATCTTCCACCAATCCTGCCAGCAGGATCGACCACTGTTTGCTGCTGTTTTCCTTCTATTGTTTCTTATTTTTGGCACCTGCTGATCTTTCGTTGGTAGTATGGAATCTGGCTGGCAAGTCAGCATCCCATCCTTCGAGTACTTTCCCTTCTTGCTCTTGTTCATCGGTTGGGCATCCACCGTGTGGGGTCCACACGGGAGTGGCTCCACGGCCACTTTGGCACTTCATGTGAGACCCACTTGATGGTGAGACAGCTGGTCTCTCTTCCTGGATCGCTACTGAGCTCAGGTCCATGGGCCTTGAAGGACCAAATTGCTTCTAAGTGGGCCCAAGCCCAAGACTAATGAGAATGGGCTCTATGGATCGTGTCTGTGGCCCATGCTTTCCTCCATCCATCCGATCATATATTTCAAGGGGCTATCTCATCAATTGGGTCTAGTTGGGCCGGGCCATCTTCGTTCGAGCTTGAGCTGGACTCGGTGCTTGCAGCAGGTTGTCTTTACCTTCGGAAATTGTTCATAAGTTTTTTTAATTTGTTGGGGTTTTTTGTTTGTTTAGTTTTCTGTTGTGGGTGGTGGGTTTTCTTTACCCACCTTTTTTGGTCTCTCTTATGTTTTTCTTCTTCTTTTGATTAATGAAGTTACCTTTAAAAAAATGGATTTTTGGTGATTCCTTTCTATGTGGAAATGTGTAGGTACAATCTCTGTCAAAATGCTCCCATTGTTTCAAATAAGGTGTCAAACCACAAATGTCCAATCTACTGTTTTATTTATTCCTCGGTGGAGGAATCTGTGGATCATTTCTTTAATAGGTTGTCAGACTTTTCCATATGGAGTTTCTTCTTCTCATATTTGACCCTTCATTCCCCAGTTTGGTCTTCACGACTGTTCAAGTTGGGGAGTGGTCATTTGGAAATTTTACCTTGCCAATCACTTAGGGAAGTTGGAAAAGAAATAAAATGGGATCACTGAGGCGAATTATTTACCATTGGGTTCATTATAGGTGAAAGCTGAACTGTTGTGCTTCTGTTGGTCCTGTTAGAAAAGGGTTGTGAAAACTGCATATCTCCACTCTTTTAATTTTTGTGTTGGTTGGAGGAATTTGTTGATCACTTTTTAGAATAATTGGATGCCAAATTGTGTACTGTGGAGTGTCACCTTCAACGTTTGACCTTTCGTTCATTTTTTTTTTTTAATTTTCACTTCTTCATGTAAATTTGGTTGGGTCTTCCTCCCCAGTTTGGTTTTCACGACTCTTCAAGTTGGGGCCTGGTCATTTGTAAATTTTTCCCTTGGCGATCACTTAGGGAACTTGGAAAAGAAACAAAATGGGATGACTGAGGAAAATTATTTACCAATGGGTTGCTTAAGGTGAAAGGGAAACTGTTGTGCTTCTGTTGGTCCTGTTAGAAAAGGGTTGTGAAAACTGTATATCTCTAATTTTTTGTTTTTTTTTGTATTGGTTGGAGGAATCTATTGATCATTTTTTTAAATGATTGGACGTAACATTGTGTGATAAGGAGTTTTTACCTTCCACTTTTGACCTTTCTTTCGTCTTTTCTTCCCCCACACCAAACAAAAAAAGAAAAAAAACCAGCGCCACCACCCCTCACCTTTTTTTCATTGTTGAATGGTGCTTTTTTGTTTGTGGGCCTTCTAATGACTCCTATAGGGTGGAGGTCTTGGCTGCATGTGAGGATTCACAATAAAAGATGCTTTCTTAGGCCAATTTCAAGTGGAAGGCTGGAATCCAATTAGGAAATTTCATATTGTGCATAGATTCAAAATATATCTCAAGTTTTTAAATGATGCTAATCTAATCCCTTGGGGTTAAGGGCAACAAACGTCTCTAACTAATCAAAATATATCTCATAACATGCCTGCTTCTCTCTTTCTCTCTCCCTCTCCCTCTCTTGTTTCCTTATTAATATCATTTTTCCTTGTGAATGTTAAAAACCCCTTAGTTGATAACATGCAACTGAGAACTACATGAAATGGTGGTCCAGAAGACTATAGGAAAGTGTCCTCAACAAGATGGTTTCATGCCCTTTTTCTCTTTTGCAATCTTCTAATGCTTGTGTGAAGCTTGATACACACACACCCTCACACATACATATAATCTCTTTTTGTACACACAACACACACAGATTAAATGTGATGCTAGAATACAGTTTTGGTTGGTTAGTTTTCCATGGGGGGGGTAGCTCTTCAAAATACCATTGGAGATTGAATGTTTCTCTGTGCAATTAGCTAATCAACCTGTTTGTACGGGGTTCATTTTAGCACCAACAATTAAGTCCACATGTTTTTTATTGGTTTCAGGAATGGGTCACTGACAATCCATTTATCATTTCTCCAAGGATCACTTTTGAAGCTAGTGTGCGCCTTCTTGGTGGGCTGATGGCATTAGGATATACAATTGCAACCATTTTGAAAAGAAGCAGCCATGTTTTTTCTGATGATAGGGTGTATGTGAAAATCGATTGGTTGGAACAGTTGAATCGTCGGTATGTTCAGGTATTACTGATGTTCTGCCCATATAGACATTTTGAAGCTGTAAAAAATCTCTTATTTTTTTGTATCTTAATTCTTGAGCTATGTCACCATGTAAACCAATTGCATCTAGGCTAGGAAATGTGGTGCTACAGGTATTCATATGGTAGTTGTTTTGTGGGTGTCCAAAACTATATATGGTAAATAGCTGCCTATTTGATGGTTCCCTTACCGAATTCAGGGGAGCCAATTTCATGGCTGTATTGGTGGAAATTATCTTTGATGATTACCCAGGAAATTGTTCCTTGTCCAGAATTACTGGGATGACAATGAATTTTTAAATGGTCACAATGATCATTGTTTATAATAGACATTGGTTGGCATTGAGGGCATTGGATAGGTGGTCGGCCATAGAAAAACAATTTGATCATGAGTGCCAAGATCAGATAAATGGAATGAGTAGCCTTGATGACGGTGATGGTATTACATGTACTAGGAAGCTCTCACAGTAGTGCAATCTTTGCGACTGGTGATATTATTCAATCATGTCTGACCTCCACCTCTGTCCTACCCTCCCTTTCTAATTTCTGATGCAGCGAAGCATCCTGCAGTATTTGAACTCAATCTGATTGTTTTACATGCAGCATTTAGTTATGGATCTCATGTTCTGCATTTGGCATGCTTTCCCACTTTACTGAATGTGCTGACTTTTCATGCTGTAGGTTTTTGGCTTTCTTGGTTTTTAGCTTCATTTTAATTGCATGGGCGCAGTATACATCTTTCTTTTGAAGTTGGATGTGTGTAAGTTATGATTATGATGTTTATGAAGATTTGAGAAAACTGAAGTTTTTGGAGACTACCCATCTTCTTTGTTCTTTGTTGCATATGTGCAAGTTAATGAGTGTGATGTTCGTAAAGATGTGAAGAAAAATGTAGTTCTTTAAGATCTGTGTGAGAGATTTGTTGGTGTGAGAAAGATTATTAGGAATGTTAAAAGTAGGAATTGAGAGATCATGAGTGTTAAATTGTCTATGAGATCCATTGTGAACCAAGTTCCAGTTACAGACACAAATTTCCATATAATGATTTTCATTAATATTTTTGAGTTATGATGGTCCAAGATGTTTTAAGTAATGGGTAAATGGCATCTTCATAGAAGACCAATCGTCACCTTTTTGACAAGTAGAAAGTGAGCAGTTACAATATTTTTTTATCATAAAGATTATTAGTTTTCCATGACAAATCTGTTTTTTTTCTTGATGTTTTATTTATTTTGAGAGGGCTTTGGCCTCAATCCCTATTTGTGAGAACCCAAAGTATCTTGGTCCTCTCGAGTAGTATTGCAAGATTGGTTGGAGAATCTTTATACCTTCCTTACGGTGGAAAACTCAAAGGATCTTTGTCCACTTATGAGAGGGAACACAATTCTCAATTGACACAAAGAATCGTGAATGAAGTTCATATATTCTCCTATCAATCTTGTGGGATATGCTAATAATCTTCAAGATTTAAGAGATTAGAAGGGGAAAAAGAGAGTTTTGAAAGAGATTTAGCTGATTGAGAGGTCCACTGCCATTCGACTTTTCAAGGGTATATTTTGAGGTGATTTTTTTTTAGTTTTTTCCTTGAAAAAGGTACAAATAGGACTTGGGATCTTTCTTTTCATTTTTCTTCAATTTCTTTTCTGTTTTTTGCATTTTTTTTTTAGTTTTTTTAGGTGAACCATTATAGTGATTGGTCATTCTATCTACTTATCTTTAGACCAAAATGGATCAAAGAATGAGTAGAAATTAAAATCATCAAGTATATCAACATACAATATAGTTTATGACTATACAATGGCACACAAGATAAATGGTCTAAAGGAGGATGGCATTTTCCCATATGTTGAGTTAGATCGAAAACAAACTTTACAATCCACAATTTTCCAATATTTTATATTTTTGGATATTTTTTTAAAGTTTTTATTGGGTTTTGAAATTTCATAACAGTTTAGACCAATTTAACCAATTCTTGAAAATATCACTTGCTTCATATTGCATCTCAGTAGAGACTGGTATTATGACTGATACCGGTATTTTGAACCATGAAAAAAAGTAAAAACATGTAAGGTGGACAATGTCATAGAGAGGGTGACAGTTCTATAATTTTTTGTACTTCTGCCAAGAGGGTGGTAGACTTGTAATTATGGATTTTTCACAGCTTTCTTTTCAAACCTTCATAACTAAATTAGTCGATCTCAAATTGACTGACTTTTTTTACTTGGGAAGATAACTTGTTGGGCTACACAATGACAGAGAATTTGGGGTACTTTTGATCAACAGTTGCACCCCATATGATCCTAAAGTGAATGCATTTGCATTTGGATAGTTTATGGTTTTAACAATAGCTTTTTCATTTGAACTCTGATTGGAGGTCCATAAGCTGTGTTAGGAAGCTAACATAAGGGAATTTATGATGGTACCTGAATGGTGGTCAGGTTATCATCCTAGGTGGGCCAGAAGTTGTTTCTTTTGATCCACAAATCAGATTGACAATAGATGAGTTGTATTGGGAAGGTTATCCTAAGATCTTTCTACTGGTTCCCAAGTAGTGATCGTATGATCATCATGGCCCACACATTATATCTTTAGATCCTTCTATCTGATCATCAACCTTTTTTTTTGGGCAGCATCCCTGGACATGGGTCTATTATTCTTTATCCATCTAACTCATTTTCCATGTCTTGGCAAGTCAACTGTATAGGTGTATAATTAGGAGTAGATAAGTTGGACTGATTGTACTTTCCTTTTTGGCCACCTTAATTAGCTCTCTCTCTCTTATTTATACTTGTACCCTCTAAGAGGAAATACATCTCAATACAATTCTGAGAATCATTATTCTCTGATATTCATCTCTTTTCTTGCTTTCTTTATTTCTTTTCATTATTAGATTCAACATGGTATCAGCCAGAATGAATTTCTGGACGCTTTAGGAGGTGTTTCTTATTCCGTTTTATTGTTCCTCGTCGGAGTTACTATTCATCCTCGGCCCCCGGCCTCTTCTCCGACTCTCCAAGGACTTATGTTGCAGATTCTCCCTCCTATCCTTCTTCTTTTGCAGATTTGGCCATTTACTGTCTCCCTGCTGCTTTCAATTTTTCTACATTCCCTGCAGCCTTGAGTTCTTAGCCTTCGATCCGTTGACGGGAAAAGATTTTCCTGGTGGGACCCCACCATACCCCTTCCGTTTTTATATGGACTATCCATCTGTCCCATTGGATCTCTGATCTGATCAGTGTGGGCCCTCAGATCTGTTGGTTTTTGGACTGGTGCTTGGGATGCACCAATCTCGGCTTTTGCTGGATTTTTGGCCAGATCTACTGGCATTTTGCCTGGTTTTGCTTGGAACCAGGTCTCTTGTATTTGCCCCTACCTCTGGTCAGATCGCACCTGGGTGCTCCCCATTTCATCAACAGTGGGGCCCATTTTTGGTCCTCTGCATATAGTGACAACACACACCTCTTCTTGGAGTGTTTTTTTGGTTCGATCTCTTTGGATCTGACCTCCTTGCACTTCGGCTCGACATTGTTGGCTTCATCCCTGGCCCACCTTCTTCTGCCACAGGTGGACCTAGGATCTCGGTCCAAGGTGGGGCCCATTTTCCTGGTCTTCATTTCCGCTGCCTGCACAGTCTGTGACCAGATTTTTCTGGTTTTTTGGCTTCATCTACTCACTCTGCTGCATCTGGTCGAGTTTTCTCTCCCAGTTGGTGTCGCCTACCACTCCTACTTTCATCCTTCCTGCCAGTTATTCCATCCTTCATCGGTGGGCCCCAATATTGTCTCTTTGATTGACGGATCAGTTTCTTACACTGCTATTCTGCCAGTTTTTGCTACATCTGATCTCTCTGCCTCTTTTAATCTTGATTTCACTACTTGCAAGCTTTCTTTTTTGGATAATGGCCGCATCTCCTGAACCACTGAAGACCTCTGGGGCCTCTTCTTCCACTGATATGGATTTTTCTGGCCATCAACATATTGGCAAAATTACCACTGTGCTCTTGAATGAGACCAATTACTTCCAATAGTCTCATTCGGCTAAAATGTTTCTTGCTGCCAAACAGCTCTCTCATTTTATTGATGGTACCACCCCTAAACTAGACAAGAAGGACTTCTACCGTTCCTAGAACGCTAATAATTCTTTGGTGCAGTCTTGGTTCCTTCATTCCATGGAAGATCATATTCGTGGGACTGTCTATACACTTCCCACGGCCAAGGATGTCTGGGACACCATTACGGCCTTGTATTCGGACGGTGATAATTCTGCCCGGCTCTATGAGCTCTATCAGACTGCTTCTCACCTTCGACACGGGGAACTCTCCCTTATTCAGTATTATTCCAAGATGCGGACCTGCTGGCTTGAATTGGATCAACTTGAATCCGTTCAGTTTGTAGACCCTGCTGATGTTGTTTTCTATAACCAGATTCTTCATCGACGATAGACATTTGAGTTCTTGGCTGGCCTTAACCAGGACTTTGAACCTATTTGGGTCCAGTTTGCTTGGCCAACGTCCTTTTTCCTCTCTAGAAGAGGTCTACTCTGCCTTACTTCGAGATGATAGGCGCCGCCTGGTTATGACTCCTATTCCGGTCAAACAGTCTGCGTTGGTGACCACTCATCCTTCCATTCCTCCTCTCGCATGTGGGGCTTCTGGTTCTTATGGCAAAGACCCTTCTTCTGACCCGCGTCGTGACACCAAAGGTCCCCGGAAGAAGGGGTCTCGGTTCTGCACCTTTTGTAAGATGATGAACCATTATGTTGATTCTTGCTATAAATTGCATGGTTCGTCCGAAGCAAGCTACTCTCTTTGTCGCCTCGCCGGTTACCTTCTCCCCTGATGTGGTTAGCGACGGTGCCCCAGTCACTTGACAGAACTTTAACATGCTGTTACAAAAATTGGATCGCCTTCAACACTCTGAGGTTTCCAATGTTGTCTCTTCTACTTCAGGTACTGAGTCCTTTGCCAATCAAGCCTCCTCATTCCTGGATCATCGATTATGGGGCCACTGATCATATGGCGGGTATGTCTAATATCTTCTCTTCCATTTCTCCTGTCTCTTATGGTCAAGTTAAATTAGCCAATGGTCCCTCTACTACCATCACCGGAAAAGGGACCCTTCCTCTCTCTTCCACCTTGCACCTCCCATCTGTGTTACATGTACTTCATTTATCTCGCAATTTACTTTCTGTTAGTACACTCACTAAACAATTTCATTGCTCAGCTACATTCTTTCCTTCTCATTGTGTATTTCAGCATCTGACCACGAAGTAGGTGATTGGTGGTCGTCGTGAAGTTGGAGGTTTATATCTGTTGGATGGTCCTGTTGGTGCCTCTGCAGCATACTCTAGCTCCTCTTCGTCTGATATATGGCCTTGGCATTGCCGGCTGGGACATCCCTCTGACTCTGTCCTAAAGAAACTTGTTCCTTCTTTATCGTTTAAGCAGTTTGAGTGTGCACCTTGCCAATATGGCAAAAATAAAAAGACTTTTTTTCCTTCTTCTATGAATAAACGTGCATCTTCTTTATTTTCTATTATTCATTCTGATGTTTGGCAATTCCCCTCTATTTCTCGCACTGGTTTACGATACTTTGTGTCATTTATTGATGATTATTCATGCATGACCTGGATTTATATCATGAAGCATAAGTCTGAAGTGTTTGATCACTTTCGCATATTTTATAATTGGGTTGCCACTCAATTTGGTTTTAAAATTAAAATTTTGCGCAGAGATAATGGGGGAGAATATTTGTCTCATTGTTTTGCTCAATTTATGGAAGAGCATGGTGTTGAATCCCAACTGTCTTGTCCATCTACACCACAACAGAATGGTGTAGCTGAACCAAAAAACAGACATCTTCTTGAAGTCGCCCGCTCTCTCCTCTTTTCCATGCATGTCCCACAATCGTACTGGCTTGAGGTTGTCCTAACCTCATGCTACCTTATCAATCGCATGCCATCCCGAGTTTTGCTAGACAAATCACCCATTGATCTTCTCTCACTTCATAAAAATATTCCTCTTCTTTCCTTACATATTTTTGGATGTGCCTACTTTGTTCACCAATTTTCTGGTGATAAACTTTCCCCCCGTGCTGTGAGGTGTGTTTTTTTGGGATATTTCCCATTCCATAAAGGCTACAAGTGTCTTGATCCAGTTACTGGCAAATCATATGTGTCTATGGATGTCACCTTCTTCGAGACAGTCCCTTACTTCTCTTCACCATCTATCCCTTCTCCAGTTCTTTCTCTCCTCCCTTCTGACTTGAGTCCTATTAGCTCTGACGTGCGTCCCGCTAGCACTGCTAAGCCCACTCTGGTATATCACCGTAGACAGATAAGGCCTCCACTACGCGAGCACACCACCCCGTCATCTGTTCCTAGCCCAGATCCTTCCCTTACAGATGCCATTGATCTTCCCATTGCCCTCTGCAAAGGTAAACGTACTTGTACCTCGCATCCCCTTGAATATTTTGTGTCTTATCATGCTGTCTCTCCTGCCTATCACAATTTTCTTGCAGCTTTGGACAGTACTAAGATACCCAAGCAGATTGACACCGCTCTCCGTGATCCCTTGTGGAAGGCAACCATGGAAAAGGAACTCACAACCCTTGAGAAGAATCACACATGGGACATGGTTCCCCTGCCTCAAGGTAAAACTCCAGTCGGGTGTAAATGGGTTTTTGCTTTAAAACATAATCCGGATGGCTCCATCACCCGGTATAAAGCTCGTCTTGTTGCCAAAGGATTCACACAAACTAACGGGGTGGACTATCAGGAAACATTATCCCCCGTGGTCAAGATTACTTCTGTTCGCATCTTGATTTCCATTGCCATCACTTATGATTGGCCGTTGCATCATTTAGATGTGAAGAATGCCTTCCTTCATGGTGATCTCCATGATGAAATTTATATGCTTCCACCACCAGGGTTTGTTAATCAGGGGGAGCCTCAGTTTGTCTGCAAATTTCGAAAGCTCTATATGGCCTCAAGCAGTCTCCACGGGCGTGGTTTGAGAAGTTCAGCAGTGCACTGTTGCCTTATGGTTTCTCTAGATGTCAGATGGATCACTCAATTTTATCTACCGTCTTCATTCTGTGGTCATGATTCTAGTGGCGTATGTTGATGACATTGTCCTCACCGATAATGACGCTGTTGCCATAACTACCTTCAAAGAATATGTACAGCGCACATTTGCTATTAAAGATCTGGGGCCATTGAGTTATTTTTTGGGTATTGAAGTTGCTCGTTCTTCTAGAGAACTCTCTTTATCTCAACGCAAGTATGCTCTTGACCTCCTTCAGTATGCTGGATACTTTAGGTGCAAACCTGCTGACACTCCATTAGATGTCAATACGAAGCTCTCTGTCGTAGACGGGACTCCTCTTGATAGTCTTCATTTTATTAGAAGTTGGTGGGGAAATTGATTTATCTCACTATTACACGATCCGATCTCTCTTATGCAGTTGGTGTGGTTAGTCAGTTCATGCACGAACCACGGGATACCCATCTTCATGCTGTCTTCCACATCCTTCGCTATCTTAAAGCTCATCCTAGCAGGGGTTTGTTCTTTGCACGACAGTCTTCCCTCTCTGTTCGTGGCTATTTAGATGCTGATTGAGCCGACTCTCCTGATGATCGCCACTCTACAACTGGCTACTGTGTCTTTTTGGGTTCTCATCTAGTCGACTGGCGTAGTAAAAAACAATCTGTTATTGCTCGCTCCAGTGCTGAAGCTGAGTATCGTGCAATGGCCAATACTACAGCTGAGCTTCTTTGGGTCCACCAGTTTCTTCACGAATTAGGTTTTGCTCCACGTGACCCACTCATTATGTTTTGTGACAATCAGGCAGCTATCAACATCGCCTCCAATCCAGTCTTTGATGAGCGGCCAAGCACATTGAAGTTGATTGTCACTTCCTACGACAACACATTTCTGAAGGCCGACTTGTTACTCCACATGTGAAATCTAAGGATCAATTGACAGATATCTTGACCAAGTCTGTTCCTCGCCACCAACTTACTTCGGTTATTGACAAGCTGGGTTTGATCGACATCTTCGAGCCAACTTGAGGGGAAGTGTTGTGGGACCCAATGGGACTCAACTCATGACAAACTAAACTGACTATACCTATCTTGCCATGTCAACTGTAATTGTGTATAATTAGGAGTAGATAAGTTAGACTATTTGTACTTTCCTTTTTTGCCACCTTAATTGTCTCTCTCTCTCTTATTTATACATATACCCTCTAAGAGGAAATACATCTCAATACAATTCTGAGAATCATTATTCTTTGATATTCATCTCTTTTCTTTCTTTCTTTATTTCTTTTCATTATTAGATTCAACAGACATAGCATGCTAGAAAAGGGCTTTAGGGTCAGTGCTTTTACCAGATCTCCCCTTTTATTGCTGCTACTATGGTATTCTAATCTTGTTATTTTAAATGGTACATCTCTTAGATTCTACCAGTAATTTGAGCTACAGTATTTATTGCTAAAAGTCAAAATTTATTCTCTTTCTGGGTAAAAGGTTCAAGGAAGAGATCGGCTGATTGTAAAATTAATAGGAGACCAGTTGGGTTTGGAGGGTTCATATCTACCTCGAACCTACATAGAACAGATTCAGCTGGAAAAGCTTGTAGATGAAGTTATGGTATGGTTTCCTTTTGCTCTTCTCGTTAAGCTGAATGTTTTACTTCGTCATTCTGTTTAGTATCTTAAAGTCGTTTAAATCTGATATGCTTTGATGCACAGGCATTACCGGATGACTTAAAGACAAAGCTCAGCATAGATGATGATCAGATTTCAAGTCCCAAAGAAGCTCTTTCCCGTGCTTCTGCAGATATGAGAACTAAGAATCTTAAGAGGTATTTGCTGATCCTTTTCCTCTATAGTTACATTTTGTAGCTTTGGTATAAATTAAGCAAGAAAATTTACACTGGATATAATCTTATCACGGGAATATTTATGTGTGATTAATTAGCAGTCCAGTTATCCTTGGTGATTCCTGGATGTCCGTCTGACAAAAAAAAAAAAAACAGAAAGAAGAAGAAAGATACTTGGATCCTTAAGAAATCTGAAGTGCAAGATATTCATTCCAACAAGGTCTGATTTGACAATCTACCTTGATGAAAGTGAGCCCCAGAATACATATAATCATCTTTGTTGCAAGAAATAATTGTATTTATGCCTCTTGAAAAATGAAAATAACCCGAGAAAAAAATAATTTTGCAATGTTATATCGATCCACACTTCTTTTCTAAGTATGAAATTTGAAGTACTGGTATTATTATTACTTAAATAACTATTAATACATTTTTGAAAGCAAAGAACAGTAGTTGAGAAAACAATTGGCTTGCATATAAAACATCTCAGAACACGTAATGGTAATTAGGCAATGTTGAATTCAATCATCCCTTAGTAAAGCTTCTCAATTTTTCGTTTTCTTAATATCTAAAGCTAGAAAGGAATCGGTGATTTTATCAACACACCCAAGCTGGCTTTGTTTGAGATTTGAGATAGACTTTTTCTGTCTTCATCAATATCCTTCAAAATTGTATCATAAAGAAAAAAAGAAAACAAAAAGAAGGATACTAAGAAAAGAAACAAAAGAAAAAAAATCCTTCGAAGTTGTTCTTTCTCCAATTTGTTTTTAGGATATGCCTGGGATCTAAGTTTTAAGTCTGTTTTGATTTTGTGTAGTGGTTTGTCACGTTCCTATTCAACGCTCCGAGACAAGCATTTAGCAAAGCTCACTAGACTTTCCATCAACAATAAAAGTTATGATGGGCGGACTCCAGAAACACCTGCAGCACTAGCAAACCAGGTGAGTCAGGACATCTTAAGCACATTCAGGTTATGTTCTAATTTAGATTTAATAAGAAGATAGTATGATATGTATAACTTGATTGTCATTTACATGAAAAATGTTGAAGATAACGAAAAAAAATTTCATGCATATGGGCTTGTAATAACGTCTTTATGATTTTCATATTAACATACTTATTGTTATATGTTATCTTTCATTGACATAAACTAAGATAAATTAAGCCTTTTATGACGAGAGATGCTTAAGTCTATCCTGGATAAACCAGTGTTATCTATGAAAATTTTGAATTTTGGGATTGTGGACCAACCTTTCATGGTGGCAATCCTTGGTTCTCAGTGCCCCCTTTTGATGTCAACATGGCCCGAATATGATTCTATATAGAGTGATGTGATTTAGTAAATATATTATTTTGGTCTAAAATTTTTAAATTAGAAAATAATTAGGAAATCCTGTCAATTTTGTGACTTGTAAGGAGGAAGATGCAAATGTTAGTAGTAAAAATTTACCAAATATTATAAAAAATTTAACAATCAAAATTCAAGAATAAGATTCGAAGGTTTTATGTAACGATTTTGAGCATAAAACAAATCAGAAGTAGCATATTTTCCTTTTAAGTTTATAACCCCATAAGGGTAGCCTGGCTGATATTGGTCATGATCTAGAGCAAAAAGAGGGAAAATATGAAGGAAATTCTCACCTGGTGTGTTTTCTTGCCTCCTAAGCATACTCTGGAACAGATAAATATGCATTGTATGAGAAGTTTAAACTAGTTGTTATTTGAGGTTATTACGTCTGAATGCATTTTGAGACTTTGAACTTCAACGACGTTTTGTTTAGGCCCAATGTTAAGGAAACCTTCACTTGGTAATTAGCTTAAGCATTGTGTGCTTCTGATCTCAATACTCTCTGCATCTTGTAATTTTCTATATACACCACTAGAATTTCGGCATTATTCCTTGTTATCAGTCTTGTCATTTCAAATTTTAATGAACTTTTAGGGATCCATTACTCAACTGTCAGAGCAGATATCCACACTGAATGAGAGAATGGACGAGTTCACATCCCGTGTTGAAGAGCTCAATTCTAAGTTGTCTGTCAGGAAATCCTCTACCAGTCAACAAAACCTAGCCCTGCAAGCTGAAGCCTGCAATGGTTCTGCACCCACCACTCTTTTTGTGTCTGGATTAGGCAATGGTACCTTGACTGGATCTGTACTTCCCAACTCATCATCTTCCAACCAATTGGCTAAGGAATTTCATTTAGTGGAGGAGGTAAGCTAAATCCCTCATTTATGTTACTTTCTTTTCATTTGCATGGTTTGTGGTCAGTTTGAAAGGTACAACATGCATGATTCAAGGTGATTGTTGGATATAATTGAAATCAATTATATAAAATTCAATACCTCTACACACATACATGCATACATATTGAGACGGTGACAAAACTTAAAAGGCCTCTATGGTTATGAATGGATCAATTGGAGAAGAACTCAGAAAGTCGACCCCAGATAGATGGGATACTGGTTGTTGTTGTTAATGATGTTGACAACTACCACCTATGCTGTAGGTTCTTTCCAATTCTATACCTGATATTTTCGGATGTGGAATGGTTGTCTAAAGCACTATGCCTGGCATAGAAAGCAGATGAGAAATTAACCTGAGCATTTTGGGCTGGCCCAGATAGTGGGTTTAGATTTGGGTGAAAAGCAGCTTCTGCCTTTTAAAGGGACATGTGTATCCTAACATTGGCTGGTAAATGGATGCCATGCATATTAAATTCGAAAACCATTCTCCACAGCCTAATGACTAGAATAGCCGGGCCCTATGTGTAGCTCTCACGACAAGATGTATAGATATGTAGCTCTCACGACGAGATGTGTGATAGGATGGATAGATAGGCCTCATGTGAATGTGCAGTAGAGAGAGAGAGAGAGAGAGAGAGAGAGAGAGAGTAGTTCTCACCATGAGAAGCCGTGTCTCCCCACAACAATTAGGCTGCGTTTGGATGGGGGACAATACCTTTGTTTGGTAACTAAGGGGTAGGGGTAAAAAATCTCCCCTCCCACTTTTGAGAACCCTTTCCAAGCAAGGGGTATTCATAATACCCAGGGTAGCCCCTGGTCAAGGGTAACCCCGGGTAACCCTTGTAAAATTTACCCCTCATCCAAACGCAGCCCTCAGAAGTTTCAATCCAAGGGTATGAATCATTGTAATGGATGTCAAATTTGGACACCACTATTTTATGGGAAAAAATGTGTTAGACATGGAAAGTGGGGGTTGGGAGATCCTACTAAAAGAGCTACTGTTAAAATGATGGTTTTAGCAAACAAACTAGATTTTCTGTTGCTTAGGAGATGACGGGCTGATAAGATCTATGTGGGGCAGACAAGATGTTGAATAGGTGTCGAATAGTTCTTAAGGTGCCTCTGGTGGATTATGGACTGTGGGACCTGGTCTTTTGGACAAAAGTTCAGGAATTCCAGTGGTAATTTGGTTTAGTGCTAATTGAAGTGTGATCAGGTAAAAGGCAGTTGATTTGAAATGTACATGGGTCTAATTTAGACAATTTGCACTCAGATTTATGGCAAGAATTGGAAAGCCTTGGAACTTCTCTAGAGTGCTGTGGTGTGTGGATGATGATTTCAATGTGGTTCAGAGGATGAATGAAAAGAAGGTTGGTTCAAGGATATCTATTGGCATTCAAGAATTCAGTTTTTGGATTGAAAATGTGAGGTTGGTTGATTTGCCTCTATTTGGAGCTATGAATACATGGTCCAATAAACAGTAGAGTCCCAGTTTGTCAAGGTTGAATAGTATAAACCCGTGTTATTGAAGTAACAATCAATGTAAATGTATTTATTAACAAAATTAAGTCTTACCAGAGTTTTTATACATGTGATATGATCACAGATGATGGAATTAGTGGCTCTACAATGAAAACGAATGATATAGGCCAAAAAATTTAATGATTGAAAAAATGAAATTGAACACCCAATTTTTAAGTACAAAGGGTTATATTTTTTACCCAATTACCTATTATCATTCTCTAAAAGAAAATTCTAGAAACCATTAAACTAATTTTAGGTATTTTGTTAATCTTCGAAACTGCTTTGATATTTTATTAAATCTAGAAATTTCCATATCTACCACCTTGCACTTAGAACAACATATGCTGATATGCATATGGTACACAGTTCTTTTCATCTTCTTTTTGAAAAGTCATATGGTACACGGTTCTTTATACACAGTGAATACGTTAAGGGACCTGCATGTGTCATTTAGAGTATGACTTGGTGTGTGCATTGAAAGTTGGGAAGACTTGCCTCACAGGTCATAACCCAGGTATTGACAAAACAGAAATTTGATGCACAGAATCAGGTAGACTTGAAGTAGGCAGTGGGTACTTAGCAGAGCACATGGTATGTCCGATGCAATGTGCCACAATTGATGCCAGTCCCACTATATATTTAATTTGATAACACCATTCCTCAAGCTACTTCTCATCAGCCCAACTGTGAGGTCACCAATTGTGACAATGATGCATTTGTTGGAAAGGTCTAAGGTCAGACATATTGCTCTTGAAGAATTATCAAGTCATGAGTATATGGGCCATATAAGTTTGGGGATTGAAACTAATGTAGCACAGTGGAGAAGAACAGAAAATAACTTATCAATCCCGACGATGGCTCGGGAAAACAATCAAAGGTAAGTGCACACGTATGGGAGAGGCTTTAAGTTAGGCACGTGTGGGACAAGTTAAAGGGGTACTGTTGCTCAACGAAAGGCTTTATGGAATGTGGGTATTAGCTGGTTTAGAAAGACAGCAAAAAGGGGCAGCGGAAAACACAACTGGTAGTGGCGGAAGCGATAGGAAGAAGAGAAGAAGGAAGTAAGAACGGCAGGGCAAAGGGAAGGAAGAGGAAGGAGAAGGTGTTTCACGAGAAACAATGGTAGAAAGGGAAGAAGAAGAAGATTATGGCCTGGTTTATGGAAGTGTACCTGCGTTTTGAGCCAAGGAGACAAATCTGAACACACAAGGACTGGCGATGGTTGCAGCAGTAGAGGCGAGTCGATGGTAGCAGGGGTGGAAGCCTCGTGATTGGAAATAACCTAGGATAAAGCCCAAGCAACAACATAATCACGCTGGGATTAAGCCCAGATCTTTAGAGATTTCGCTGGAATTAGACCAGCCGGAGAACAGCCTGCAACAAGGCAGAGAAACAGAGATAATAGTCTTCTTCGACTAACTCAAGATTTTCGAATAGAGAGGTGTTTTCGTTCCTCTCTCTTATCTCTTATTTATAAGCAAAATAAAATACAGAGGAGGAAACTACTATTACGAGACTCAATGACCGACTCCTATTTCTATTCCATACGAATCTTAACTTGGAAACTTCCGAGTTACATGCGACTCAAAACTCTATCTAAGACTCCAACGAAATTAAAATACCGACATACAATAAGGATCCCAAACTTAGAATCGAACAAAATAAAAGAATAAAATAAAATAACAACTAAATAAACTAATGGATGGGGCCCAGCTTGTGATCAAGCTTGTGGACTATGCTTCTTGTCGACCCGTCGTGAATACTTCTTCAAAAATCTATCTACAACCTGTTGTACATCAGAAACATAGTTAAAAAAATTTGCAGACTTTACTGGATTAATCAAGCATGATTTTAGAGATCGTAAAAGTGTAGAGCTTAAAAATATTTGAGTTATGGTCATGTTTACACCTTATGTAGGCCATAAATTGGTTGGCTGGAATGGTTTTTGTCACGCCCCGCCTTCCAACACCTGGTGATCTGACTGTACAAAAATAAATCACCTGCTGCCCTAAATGGGTCTTACATAAAAATCTATGGCTAAATTCAAAATAAACATAATTACATTCACAAGCCACCAAGATTTCTCAAGTCCACAACCTGCTTGAAGACATAACATCTCATTTGAGCTTCCAAATAACTTAAAGGGATAAATATCACTCACATAAGGATTTCTAAACGCATCACTTACTCACATTCCCATAACAATCAAATTAAAGCATTCTCAAAATTAATCCATACTTGAATTTATTATCCAAGTTTAAAAATAAACGAATAAACAACTTTCTCAAAGTCTCAAGTCAAATAAACAATCAACTTATAATCTAAATTATAAATTATGCACTAACTAAGCGTTTATATGAATTCTTCATCGACTCCTCGCCTTCTAAGCTCAGTTGTGATTATCGTTCAGACCCAAGTCCAAGGGATTGCCTACAATGTAAGGGATGAGCTCCATGCCCAGTGAAGAAAACATTAACACAAACATGGCGTATGATATTCCTACTTCATCAATGATATTTCAAATAAGCAAGAATAATAATTTATTACATGCTCATGCCTTTGCAAAATGTAATGTTCAATGCCAAATGCCATATTCCAACCCATTATTTCACTTACTGATATTTGATGGCCTTCCCGACGAATCGAGGATAACACAACATCGCCTTAAAGGCCTTCCCACATAAAGTGAAGATAACACAACCTACCACCAAAGAACAGCCCTCATGACTTGTTACGGATATCACACCTCTTCTACCATAATGGTCTTCCCACTTAAAGTGAGGTTAACAACACTACCACCGTCGTGGTCTTCATGACAATCATGGATCGCACCTCATACCCAATGCTATGAATATGAGAATGCTATGCTCAATGCCAATCAACATACTTAATTAATCATGACATATTTATAGAATTATAATCTCCATTCTAAGCAAATTATTACATCATAATCGATATCTCATTTGCTATAGCATGCATATTCCTTGAAATAAACATAGCATAATCCAAGCATCATAATGATTTGAATCATATAGACCAACATTCAAACCTGTACAATCAAGATTGAAATTCCACAATACCATGGGCATTCAAGTTCTGGCTTGAAGTGGGGAATAATTAAATAAACATGGGCATTCAAGTTCTGGCTTGAAGTGGGGAGTTGCTTCCTTTCTCAACTTCTAAGTAGGAGAAACCAGTCCCAGAGGTGAGTTTGTCGACCAAATCTTAACAGTCCTTGAAACACACATTTCTATATTTATCTTGAAATAATTGGATTGGTGCTCGGACAATCTCACTGCTAGTTGGAAAATAATTCTAGTTTAAGGAGTGATGGTTTCTGGCCTAAAACAAATCCAAACAGCAAGGTTTTCTGGGCTTACTACAGTCCCTGTTTTTCCACGTTTTGGGGCTGAAAATCAGTCCCATTATCTGGCTGATCTGGGGTTAGAAATCAGTCCCCAACTTAGGATGTTTTAGGGAAAAACTGAGTGGTTACTGTTCACGGATAAGGAATTGAGGACAGATTTGAGTCACTCCTTAAATCAGTCATATAACCGAGTATCAAACAAGGCCAAAATACCTAACTCGAATAAGGTGGCTGGCTGGTTGGGCGAAAACCAGAGAGGGGTATGCACAAAGGATCTTATGGCAGCAACTACAGCCGTTTGGAGGGAGAGAAAGGAAATGGAAATTGAGAAGTAGATACATACCTGTAACCAAGAGAAGCTTCTGGAGCTACCACGCTGGTCCGGAACTCTGCTGCTCGAACCAGAACTCAAGAGGGAGATTTGGGGTTTTTCTTTCCCTTCTTCAGCTGAGGTTTCCGCTGTGATTTCCGTTGGGATTTGGTTGTTGTTTGGAAAAGGGTAAAAGAAGGGAAGGGTTCGCAGGTCTCTTAAAAGGAGGAGAGTCCTATCAGTAAAGGAATCCCATCGGTGAAAGGATTTTGGACAGTGTCCATTTAGGTAGGGATTTGAGTCCCAAACGAATAAGGAAGAAGAAGAATCCAATCTGGACAAGGAAACCCATGGTGCGGCAAAGAGCTCTCAGGTTTCCATCGTGAAATCTGGGATTTTTTTTGGGAGATAAGGGTCGAAGGAAACTTAGGGAAAACAAAGATAAAAACTGAAGGTGTGGGTCCAAAGGGCCCACACGATTAGTGTAATTTCTATTTTCGGTAAAAATTTGATATTTATATCTTTTTATATGTAATATAAAAATCCCACTAGACCAATCTCAACGTGAAAGAATTTTGGGCAATTAAATTCGACCAGGGAAGGTGGGTCCCTTTAAATTATTGATTTTAATAAATTGTCCTTTATTTCTCTTTTATTAATTTTGTCAATCATCGATTAAATTCTAGACACTTAAAATTGGAACTTATTTATTGATTTCACATTCTTAATTGAATATTTCCGATTGAGATTTTAACTTAGGAGAATTAAAATCTAAGTTGATAATTTATTTTCCATTCCCTTAATTTAATTCGAAGGGGATAAATTTGTAAATTCTTATTGGGGAGAAAGTGTGAAATCGAGGTCTAATATTAAATCCCTAAATTCAATTGTGTTTTTCCCAAATAAAATTATCAAATTAAACTAACAAATCAATTTAAACTACAATCATTTCTAAATTAATTTTACCCTCACAACTGACCCGTTACCTCGGGTCGGGTCATTACAGTTTTTGCTTAAATAAGGTGCTTGCCAAAATCACCTTGATGGGAAAAATAAAGTCATGTCTCTTGAAGGTTTAAAATTTTGGGACACTTTAAAAGTAGTTTTTTAATCCAAATATAGGTGTGGTGCATCAATTCATAGATGAGATGTCTCAAAATGGGGTCAAATTGGGTGAGGATCCCAATTCATGTGGAACAGAGATATGTGAAGGGGGGAAGGCATGTAAATGGGGACTTGTCAGCCCCACTTGGCCATGAATAGTCATGCGTTAAAGTCTCTCCACAAATAGTCATCCCACAATGATCTGCTCACAGTGGCAGGATTTCTAATTTGATTTGTTTCTCAGTATTGCATATGAACAATTATGTATGCCAACGAGATCATGAGTCAGGATCTCCTTGTCCAAACTCGAGGTCCGAGCTTTTTATGCACGTCCTAGGGTCAGTGATCAGAGAATCACGTGTAGTTCTTTCAGAAGATATTGATACCAGTATGCTATCTATGACTATCAGTTAATAGGAAAATTTTCTCATAATTAGTCCCTTGTTTAAACATTTGTCATACTTGATGATGTTTGCCATAATTGTAGATTGCACTCATTGCACGAGGTCAACGCCAGATTATGCATCAGTTAGACAACCTTTGTAATCTTCTGCATGAAAATATAGGAGAGCTGACTCGCCAGGGAAGAACTGACAATATAAACAGAACCGATTTTGATTTTCTGAGGAATCCTCTACTTCTGACATTTGCAATAGGGGGTATTGGTATCCTGCTTTTTAACGGTCTACACCGAAGCTGAAGCTGGAAAAGTCATCATACCAAATGTGGCACACGGAGGATCGTAGACAAGCACATACGACTTCAGTTATAATCATCATTATTATTATTTGCTGCAATGTGTTGGGTTCCAACCTATTTGCACAGCATGCTGATTGATGAATGCCTTGCTGCTTCAGTTGCTAGAGGACATTCTTCAGTAGGATACTAATCAATTCACTTGGAGATCTTGGAGGACAATAACAGCACTTCAAGGTGGTTTATCTTGAGTTGGAAGAGAATGCTCCTTTATAAACTGTGTATAATATTTGTGTCGAGGAGATCGCAATATTGTCAAATAAGGTGAAGATAAAATGACAAATCATATTATAGAATGTACTCCCTTTTTTTTGTGGCTACATCCATAGGAGTAGATGGTTTCCTCACTTCAAGTGCTCTTTCTATTAGTGTCCACACCTTTTTCCCTTCTTTTTCTTGCTAGTATTATTTCAATATTTATATAGTATCCTGTTTGTTTATTGAAACAATTCAGAAGGGAGAAAACTAGTTCAAGTTATGTGTTAATTATTGCTGCAGGTATTCTTTTTAGGTTAGCATAGAATTTTGGGTGTTATAACTTGTGAGCAGAGGACTGAAGACATTCCATCGTGGCCACATGGACTGGACTTTAGGCTTAGAGCTTGTGTTATTATTACAAAGGCCAGTACTGAGCTTGATTCTGATCTAGGGGGTGTTTTCCACCACTGGTGCTTTGAAGTTCTGGAGCTCACACAGTCTGTGCTGCGCTTTCGGCAACCGGGCCCATATCAAACTTGAGCTCAATTTGATTAAACCCGAGGCAAGGTTGTTTTGCTATATTGAACTCGTGCTTGGGCTGAATCAACTTAGCTGCCTGTTAAACTGCTGACGACCCCGATAAGTGCATTTTATGTTTACATAGGAGATGATTAGGGTGGCCGCCTTGTAGATTTATGTTTTGATGGGTAGTTTAATAGTTTTCAGTGAGGGTGGATCTGTCTGCTGGTAGTCATAGCCAGAATGGTCGTTTGTACTTTGTAGCACCTATACTTCATGACTGTCTGGCCCTTATGCTCACTAATTTATCAAATCGAACATCATATTATGAATTGGTTAGTTACCAAATTTTACTATGTTTCGATTAAGAGTCGCATGATGACAAGGAAAAGCTGCTTAATAAATGAGTCCGGTTTGATGTCATTAATAGATAAGGTGTCTTGAATAGGTACACTTATTTAGTTTAGTTCTACATTCCTTGCACTTATTATACTTAATAATATTTATAATAGATATATCATAAGATATCATTATAACAGGTACAAATATTGAATCGAGGCACCCATTCTATGATAGATGTCAATTTATCCTCTATTTTTGTGCCTTTAGTGCCTAATGTTTCCAGCAATTGCAATGGCTTCTTTTATCTCTTCATATTAAAAAAAATTAGATTATTTAGATCCGATGGGGCCAAATTTAATCAATTTATTTCAACACTTGGACTTGGATCGTAATACAAATCTAGTTAGTGGAATATTATACGACATGTGGCTCCCTCTGAGCACAAATCAAA